>VYXF01007736.1:528736-547471 GCA_013397295.1 Polioptila caerulea
GGCCCCGCCGCGGGACGCGCGGGATGCGCCGCCGGAGCCCGCGCCGCCGCGCCCGGCGCGCACCGTGCTGCGAAACGCGCTCGGCGGAAAGTTGTAGTATTGATTTTCATGCGAAGATCTATATAGAGCTAGCCGAGAGAGGCTGACAGCGAGACAAATCTATTTTTAACTAAATCGCGGCTGATTAATTGACTCGGGCGGACAGGAGTTTTTAATTAAAATTAGTTTTTAACGGCGCTTTTTATTGTCAACAGACAATGTTTAAATTCTCAATTTGTTGTTGTCAGATAGGGATCGGGGTAATGATACCTGCACATGAGAAAGGTTCTGCATGGCAGGGAGTGGGGGGAACCCACGGAGATCCATGTATTTGTTCCCTTGGACGTGAAAATATAGAGTGAAGAAGCTGGAGTTGTAGGACAAGATGTGTGCAGCAACAAAGCAGACACACATGTACAGAAATTGGCTTTGATTGCATATCAGAAAGTCACACGTACTCCTGCCGAGAGGATTTGGTATGAGATAGTTTACCGTACTTTGATCCTTAGATCCTTAGAGCAAACTATCTGTAGTTCTTGCAAATGAAAATAAGCATTCTTTTTCTTTTCTACAGAAATAAACATAAAATCACATCTGTCATGTAGAAGTTGCTGCTGAGCAGCTCACAGGCTGTGCTGTTATCTGTTGCAGTCGGCTTGCGGGTCGTGGACGGACTTTAGCTGAACGCTTTCCTGCCCAAGCATATAATTTAGTGGGGTGCACATGGGAAGCTTTGGATATCTGTTTCACCCACCCTGAGAAGTCCATCAAGTTACAGCACTATTAACATTGCAGAAGCGTCTTCTTATTTTTAGGGTGCAATATGTGCATGGAGGTTATCCTGTGACAGGAAAGTGCGCTTTATTCTAACCTTCAAGAGAAGTAAATTAGGTCAGACAAAGGATCAGGGCTGTCATCAGCTGTACAAAAACCCTTCACTTTTGGGTAGAGAAGATCAGTAATTTATCTGATGATTTCTCTACTTCATTTAATGTTTGAATTGAGCTAGTTGGAAGCATATAGACAGCAGCCAGCTCATTTGACAGACCGGTAGGCTGAAGAGCACAGTGCCTGGGCCGTTGCTGATGCTAGTGTTGCACAGCCATGGGGAAAACCTTCCCTTCTCCCCTCCCAAAACCTCAGATTCACTTACTGAGGCTTTCCTTCCATTGTATGACTGTTAACTTTTATCAAAACAGCTATCCCTCTCTCCTCCTCCCCTTCCTCTGCCCACCAAGTGCACACACACCTACGCTCCCCCTCCCTCCTCTGCCTCCCACCCTTCCCACTCCCTCAGGTCAAAGCCTGGCAGAAAAGCCTCCCTGTTACCCCAAAATGGCTCTCAGCCTCCTTGCCAGAGCATTTCCTACTCTTTGGTTTCAGTTTGGTTTCTCTAGTGTTGCAGTGCAGTTGTTGGTTGAATTTAGTCTCCCTTCGGTACCGTCCAGAGAAAGCATGTGGAAAAATAAAGAGTGGCTGGGGTTTACCCACATGCTTTAAAGTTAGCAATGCCACTAAAGCACTTGGTGAAGCATCAGCATCGTCTGTAGATGGCTTTATATGTATGTATCTTTTTAGCGAGGGAGGGAAAAGGCATCAATAACTGCATGCATTGATAAATGCATGATTCATTCAGCTGCTTGTACCATAGCACCTTCCTCCTCGGTGTTTATTTACTTTTTAAAAATGTATCTGGGCAGGCTGCACACCATTTCTCGGCACTCAGTTGCAGCCTCAGAGGCTCCTGAACATCAGTTAAATATTCTCGCTGTCTTCCCTCCTTCTCAAAAAGCTGTTGCGTTTCCTTCCCCCAACCTTTTTTTTCTTTTTTTTTTTTTTTTTTTTTTTTTTTTAAGGATATATAAAAAATGCCTAAAGCAGGCTATTCAAAAACAAATTAAAGTGGAGGGACACACTTCATGCATTGCAGGCACGCGCCAGTAGAAGGGGGTTAGAAGAATATAATCATTTTACTGGCAAAAGTGACACCAGATCGGGGATTTGATTAATGGTGCAGCATTCACAGGGACTTAGTTCTGTATTTTTGACATATGCAAGTCTTTTGTGTAGTTGCCTCAGTGCAAGAAATTCCGTTTTGTTTTTTTCCTGGAGCAGCTGATAATTTGTGTATGTGCTGGATATGCCCAAGGTACTTTCCAAAGACTAAGCACTAGACAGCACAGTACAAAAATGGAATCCAAAGTTAAGGGAGAGGAAAAAAACATACTGGTTTACTTAACTTTTTTATGACCCCTTTTACTAAGCCACTGGAAGAAGCAATAAATTCGCTGAATGTTATAATGAGTATGCTTCAATGAAAGTAAAAAAAATAAGGCTTAAGAAAATCATATATGAGCAACAGTGTGCCATAAACAATTGAAAAATGCAGTGTCTTTTGAGTCTGATATTTAAGAAAAGAGCAGAGCTGTTGTGTGTTTAATACATGCTCAGAACTAATTACTTAATTTTGATCATGCCTTTTAAATCCTTGGGTAAAAATCACTGCTTCCAGTATTCTTTTCTATGCCAGTTGAAAGCCTGTACCCAAATACCGCTCCTTCTCCTTTTGTGGCACTGAGCACTCCTTTCTCTCCTTGGTTGTCGTTTAGTTTTAAATAAAACAAATGTATTCACTGGGGAACAAAGAATGCTTTTATATCACATCATCGCATCCCATTTTATCTGCAGAGATTTACAGCTTCTGCAGTCTATAGAAAAGCCTATACATTTTATGCTTTCAAAAGCAGTAAATATCCTTTTATGAATGTATAGTTTACTTAAGAGACACACTACTCCTTTCTGTAACACTGAACATAGTTTCTGAAGAAATAACATCTGACAAATCTTGGAGATTCATGCAGATTCCTGGATATTCTTGTCTTTTGTCCTGTTTGGGTCCGGTATGGTTATCGTGTCGTTTTCCTTCTTCTTTTCCCTAAATCCTGATGTGCTGAGTGGCTCTTTGTGGCAGTGCTCGAGCTTGTTCTGTCTCAGGTGTGTACAGAGGGTTAAACTGCTTTCTGAGAGATTCGCTCTCCTGCAAAAGGTATCTGAGGTACCAGCGCTGCAGCAGTCCTTTCCCTCGCAGCCCCCTGCGGGTGCTGAAGCAGTGACCGGGCCATTTCCCGCACCCCTCTGCCCCCCGCGGCCCCAGCGGGGGCGGCCGGCCCCTCCTGCCCGGACCTGGCGGGGAGCGCTGGACGGCGGCGGCTCGGCGGCTGCACCGGGACCACGCTCGCACGGAGTGGCACAGCCTCGCCTGCCGCTGCTCCGGCCGCCTTTGTGCACTTTGCACATGCCGGAGACTAGCTGGGAAAGTGAGGCAGAGTGCGGTCCCCTGTGTTTCGGGGGCTTCTCCATCGAGTTGCCTCTTTTGGCGAACTCAGCCTCAGACTTACATTTAGGAAAAAATTAAATACCACAGACAATTGCTTTGCGGTCTTCAGAAAAAATAAAAACCAGTGTCAGATAAGCTGTGACTAGTACCACTGAGTGTGATGCTGGTGCAGTATGTAGGCATAATCTCAACTCTGCGCCTTGCGGCTGCAGGCAGCTGCTGGGGTGCTCTGGAAGCAGGTTATTGATAAACTTCGACGGCAAGGAGCCGCGTAGCCCGCTTTGAGCAGCGTTAGTCTTTGTGCAGCAAGGATCCTGACACCCATCTCGGTGATAACCCAGCCAGAGAGCGTGTGATTCGAGCTATTTCCGTTAAGCATGTTGATGTTACAGTAAATGTGACATGTGGGAGTTGATTGAAGGGACATCATTTTCAGGCCTGCCTTGGGCCAACACCCTGAAGAGCAAGTCAGTCCTTTGTGCTCGCCCCCCAACTAGCCTGAGCTCTCTCTGGCTGTGCCTTCAAGATAGCAGTGACAGTGTGAGGAGAACAGTGCACTTGATGTGCTGCAGCCCATTTCTAGGTAGTATCCTGTACCTGGCCATCAGAAACTGTGTCCCCATGGTGGACTTTGGGCACCCCCTGCTTGTCCCAGAGAAGGGTGGCCTCTGTGTGGCCTATGCCTTGTCCCCCAGGTAGGCACAAGGGTGGGCAGTGGCTGTGGCAGGGTGCCAGGGCAGACAGGGCACCCAGCAGCACATCTGCAGTGAAGGCACTGGCAGTGCTCACCTTCACCAATCTGTTATTAATTTGTGCAGAAATTAGCCAAGGGGAGGAAGTTTCACACATAACACTTAGTCCAAACACCAAAACATTTCCTCTGCCCCCTTTGCCTCCTTTTGATACTGTGGAACAGGAAAAATAAAGAAGAGAATAGGTTGGCAACTTATAGATCCCTTCTTACCTTGGTTCTGCAGAGCAATAAAAAGACAAGAAAATAAATGATAGCTGTCTGGACCTAGCCTTACCCAAAATCTGTGAACAAGCATCCATGATTCTGTCCTTTAAAGCCTTAGAAATTATTTTTAACAAAACAGTCTTTTTCACTATTAGTGGGTAAAAGTAGGCAAAAAGTAGTTAGCATGTGTGTTCCCTTTAATACTGGGCATGAGAGCATTGTTTGCATGGGGCACATATGCTCTAATGATGTCACCACACTGGAGCAGGAGTGCTGGTGTCTTTGTGACAGTGTCTTTATGGAATTAAGGGGTTTGTCCACTGTATTTTGGTGCAGTAGGCAGCCAGAGACCTTGGATCTCCAAGGTCTGCTGCTTAGAGTCCAGTCAGCAAGTGTAACTCTTTTTTAAGTAAAGCAAATGATTTAGGTTGTCCAGTTGCTTTAATTTCACAAAGCCATCATATTACAATTGTGTCACTCATGTCCCCAAAGATTGCCCGTCGCCAACTCACTGTGCTCCCTAGGCAGGCAATGCCAAGGCAATCCTCTGTGTAGGAATCTCTGGATGTAGGGAAAATACTGGGCACACCTTAACACGCCTGAAAGAACCAGGGCACGAATCCTGGCTGGAAATAGCTCATTTGCTTTTTTTTACTTTTCCCATGTAAGCGACATGAGATGTTTTCCCTACTTCTATTTTGTGTGGCCTAATTTCTTCTTCTTAAAAAATATAAATTAATTTTAGATAAATACTTGTGAAGAAACATCCTCCTACCTCTAAACCCATCTACCAACAACAGCAATAAAACCACAGAGTTAAATTCAAATAATGTGAAGCGACTCATTTTAAACCCACAGACACAAGCAGAGTCAGAACTTTAGATTGAGACCGGCCTAAATTGCCTCACTGGTATTAAAGGGCTCCTTAAACAGCCTAAGATCTTGGCTGTTGTATTAACCAGGCATGACCCGATGCGTTATGGGCTGGACTTGCAGCCTTTTTTCTCTTTCCCTTTGTGGGTTTTAAATCTCTCCTGTAATGTTACTTGAATGTAGGTTTTTAATGGCTTAATTGAGTTGTCAATAGGAAGCCTTTTCTTTCTTGTTTTTTTTTATTCTGAGGGAAAAAAAATAAATGCAAATTGACATGGATAAAATGCATTTGAAGATCTATTCAGTATTTTGTTTTTCATTCTTTTATGTCTGTTTTCCATGTTGTGAATAAGGGGATGTAATATAGCTTCTGCATTGTTGGGTGAATAGCTGGTCTCATGATTGATGATTTATTAAGCTCAAATCAGAAATAGAGTTGAGTAAAAAAAATCTTTTGATAGTTTGAAACCCAATTACTACTGATCACGAGGGCTCGGCGTACCAAGAAAACGAAAAGCTGATTTTTGGTGATGTGACGACTGCCAAAATATGAAGGAATACCAGATGTTATTTTAAAAAAGTGCCATTGCAGAGTCCTTGGAAAGAGAGAGTGAGCGAGTGTAAGCGAATAGGCATATGTGGATTTAACTAATATTCAAATGAAGTGTAGAACTGAAAAGAAAGAATTCGTAACAGTTTAGCTGTTCGAACCTCCTTCATGTTTCTACAGACGCCTGGTCAGGACCCTTATCAATCGCAGCAATTTTGCTATGTTTTCTGAAGAGCACAATCTAAATCACGGGAAAAAAAAACACCAAAACCCTAACATCAAAAAGATAATAAAGTTGAGATCCGTGCTTTTCTTTTTATTTGTTACATATATATAAATGCCAAAATTCAGCCTTTGTAATTTAAGACACAGACTTTAATCAAAATGTTTTGCGGGAACGTTAGTGAAACTAGTAACAAGCATTTTTTTTCCTATGCCATCTTTTATTCTTACGACCCTTGGTTCAGTTCCTGTTTTCGTCTTGTCTTTTCCAGCTCTTTGTCCCATCTCCCGCTTGTGTATCTTCGTGCCTGTGTGTGCCTCTCTGTACGTTTTTTTAAAATATTTTGACACACTGTTCCCCCTTAACAGGAATTCTGGCTACAAATTACGTGCACATTTCTAAAAGACCCTTTTCACAGTCCTTTTCTTTTGGCTCTAAAATGATGTATATGTAATTGGTAATTAAAGGTGCAAGCTCTCTTCAATATAAACAATATTGCTCAATGTTAGATCATTAAAGGGAACTGCAGCACTAAATAATTACCTTTTGCATCGTGACACACTGTTCACAGGTATCCGCTCCCTTCCCAGCGGTGCCTTTTCAGCACAGGGTTATAGTCACATTTTCACTAAGGCAAGGAGACATCTTTTCATGATATAAATTGGTGAATTAATTGCTTAGTATTGTCTTCAAGTTCCTTTTAAACTTAGATTAAGGGGAAAAAGGTAATTAATGATTTTCAGAATGAGTGAGTTGGGAAACATAAGCCTTCTCGTGCCCATCGTTGGCTCCAGCAGGATGGTCTATGCTTGGGCACTTCTCTGGGGTCCCTGAGCTTTTCTGCTGGCGCTGGCGCCGCTGCTGCTGCTCTCCGCTTTGCTGTTAGAGATCTCTGATGCAACCTGTAATACAGCTGGTAGATATGCTGATCAGTTATTTATTCTGGAAGGCAAAATTGGGAGTGATTCTTTTTCCAAACTATCTTTTTTCAAGGCTTAACCATTTTTGTTGCCAGGGAATGCATTCCACCTCCTACCTCTTGCCCCTTTTTTATGTGTTTCTTGGTTTTTTGCAATTGCTGGAGAGTGGGACAAAAATCCTTTTGTTTTCAGAATGGATAAGAATCCAGGTCAGAATTATAGCACTATCCCAGTCTTGCTTCTTTGAGATATTTGTGTTACTTTCTTTCCCCAGGAAATCCATGAGGAAACTGCTTGGCCTAATAGTAAACATTTTTCCTCCTATTCCTTTAATCCTGATTCGATTAGAGGTCTCAGTCACTGATTTACATATTGTTAGTTCCTCTGTTTTGTTCAGCCCAAATCCTATAGTCCTTGCAAAGGCAAACCAGCCTTAGGCAAAAGTCAGTGGAAATTTTGCCTGAGTAAGGTCCAAGGTTTGTATGATTTGGCAGTTACACTGCAGAACAAGAGAAAACAAACCAAAAAACATGTTTTTCCCCAGAAATGGATTGTGATCCACAATTATTTTACAGTGTAAAAATTACCTTCTAAATACTGATTTAAAACATACTGGATTTTATTAATTGTGAAATGAGAAGTTACATATTTCCTAGAAACTGCTTCAGGTCACTCGGAAATTTTTTCCCAGTCTTTGGGGGTAAAGGAAGGAAATTCAACAGGTCTGTGGACAAGATTTAAACAAAAAATCTTTTATTAGCCTATATAGCAATGGCAGGGTTATTTGGCATTGGAAAAATAGAGTGGAATATTTCAGGCTCAGCCAATATTCCAGTATAAGTGCCTCATTCCCTTCCCCACTGCACACACTTTTGAAGCCCCTTAACTGCTCATGAGACCATGCTTTACTTACATTAGACTTGCAAGTAGTTTTTTGTAATTTCTTCTAATGGTGGTCATTTAATCTTGCTGGTAACTCTGTAACGGGACAAGGTAGTACTAATTTTGTATGTCATGAGGAGCCTGGTCCTGCAAGTTTAGTGTATAAAAGCTTTCCCCCTCTCTCTGAAAAAGAAGGAAAGACTTGGGCGCATAAGCTTTGCTGGATGGGGCCTTGGCCAGATGGCTGGGAGACGCAGAGGGAATGAGAAGGTGGGATAAAAAGAGAGGAACTATTTCAGAATGTGACTCGGGGCTTGAACGCTTGCAAAATGGCTCTTTGCTGATATCCTTGCAGTGCTGGCAGCAGTGGGAAGGAGCTGTCAAGAAAGCTATGCCAGGTCAGCCTTTCCATTTTGTTTCAGGCAGGCTTGGTTGCAAAATATATTGAAATCATTCTGGGAGAGCGGAAAAGCTGAAAAATAAAAGAAAGATCTAATCAGACTTGGCTCCTTAGAGGGGGGTGGAGGGAGGCTGGGCCTGTGGTGATGCATCCTTCAGAGTCTGTGAACACTCAAAACAATCTCTTTCTCTTTTCCCCTTGTCCCTTTCCTTCCTCTTTCTCCTTGTCCATGCAAAGCAGAGGCTGACCATGTGGAACCGGCACTGGCCGACGAGGACGAGAGCCTGGCAATAGCAGACCCAGGCGGCATCAGCATCGCCGCAGGCGGGACAGACCCCGACTTGTTAACCTGTGGACAGTGTCAGATGAACTTCCCGCTGGGAGACATCTTGGTTTTTATAGAGCACAAGAGAAAACAGTGCAATGGCACTGGTGGTGTCTGCTATGAAAAGAGCATGGATAAGAGCAGCCCTCCCCCCTCCTCACGCGCCGAGCTCAGGAAAGTGTCAGAGCCAGTGGAAATCGGGATCCAAGTCACACCCGATGAAGAAGACCGTCTTCTCACGCCTACAAAAGGAATTTGCCCCAAGCAGGAGAACATTGCAGGTACAGCACGTTTTACACTCAATCAACTTGCCTAGGTAATCTTTTAAGTAGAGTCCTGTAGGAAGTGCCATGAAACAGGCTTCAGCAACACATCTTTATAGCAGTGTCCATCTGGAGGATCCTCATGGCTCTGCAGGGCTGTCCATCCCCTGTTTAATTCATTACAGCTGTCTGTGCAGGGCCAGCTGCTGGAGAAAGGGGCTTCTAAGGCAGCCGGGAGAGTTAAGGGGCAGCCTGTACATCTGGTAAAAAGCAGAAAGTTGGGGTCAGAAAACATTTCAGGAGCATCCTTAAGCAAGTAGCAGTGGCAGAGGGATAGGGTACTTTGGTGAGGTACTCAGTTCAGTCCTGTTCCACATACCATTTGTCACATGCAGACTCACTGGGGAGGACTGCATCCTGACAATGGTGAAGTCAGTAGAAAAATCCTCTTACCACTGACTGGTAGTGGGAAGATTTTTTTGTGAGGGCTGGGCAAAGCAGGGTTTCATTAAGTCCTTAATTTTTCCTTCCCTGGGGTAGATGTCAGCTTCCTGGCCTGCACTGCTGCCTGTGCTCCCTCTCCTGGGTCTCCTTAGATGGCTTGGGTTGAGTGGGCAACACTTCCACTCTCATGCACACCCCAGCTAGATCTTCTGAATGAGAATACAAGAGCACAGGCTGGCCTGGGTGAGCAAATTGCAGGTATTTCTTTTTCTAATACTCTCATATGTGGTGAAGTTAACGTTCATTCAGTGGACCTCCCCCGCTCAGACGTGGGCAGGCAGGTGATGATTATCCTCCTGGGTGAGGTGGTATGCAGTGGTTCCTGCAGAGTGCCTGGCATGGGGTTGCTTCCATCAAGCAGGGTGTTTTTCCCCTCTGCAGTGGTGAAAGGAAGACTCTCCTCCCTGCTAGTGAGTGGGGGTTTTATGTTACACAGCAGGATCTCCCCTCAAACGGGCCTTTTTTGTTCAAACCGACTGCATCCCATACAGAAGACCAGTGACAATTTGTCTTTGCTGCCACTATCCCGATTTTTCTAGGAATTGTCCTATGGGATTAGATCTGACAGTCCAGGATCCCTCCTGTGGTAGAGATGTTCCCATGAGGGGATCCTCAGAAGACTGGTGAGAGGCTCCTATCTTTACAGCTGAAGCTTAAGAGATTTCCGCTTTTAGTGCTGGAGGTCTCTGAGCCAGTCCCCAGCATCTTTGACAGGCTTGGGCATCACATCAGTGGAGGTGTGAGCTTTAAAACTCTGCATCTTCAACCTCCTGTCTTTTCAGAGAGGGCTAGACTGTTTGTTTCTAGGGATATTTTTTTTTTTTTGATTCAGCCACCACCTTGACGTGGGGCAGCTGGTACCTCCGGGAGCATTAGCAGTGGCAAGCTTGTGCAGTAGCATTGTAAACAAACCTGCTGTAAGACCTGCCTCTGTCTTTTCCTCATCGTTTTTCAACTTTCCTCATCCTTTTGCAGTTGTGAATACATCTCTTGGTAGAGATGACTACATCATGGCGTAGCAGATTTGAGGGCTAGATTTCCTTTCCATTTTGTAGGAGCAGAGAAGTATTCAGGACCTTCCCTAGTCTGCTGAAGACTGCCTGAGTGGTGCTGAGCACTCCCAATAGCTGTTGATCTCCGTGCAAGCGGATGGCGCTCAGCCCCTTGGGGGGTGTGCAGTGTTTAGAAAGGTTGGCTTAGGAGAGCTCTGCTGTAGTTGCAGTCCAGAGCTCATCTCTTACTAATCTCTGCCAAAGTTCAGTCCATACTACCTCAATTGTTACTCCCAGACCAGAGGGTGCTGCCCCATCCCAGCTTCAGGGGGGTCAGCAACAACATAAGTAAAGCTTTTGCCATGCAGAAAATCTGCTGGGGTAGGACCTTGTGAAGGAGATGTTCACATGTGGAAAAGGCATAAAAAAAAATTAAAAGCCAATCTGGAGCACCTAATCTCTTTCAGACTAAACTGAATATCAAATGACAAATATGTAGAAAAGATTTTGAATTGAGAAAAATAAAAGAGTTTATCATTTGACTGGCATTTTCTCAGCAGTGCATGGAGATAGGGACATCCACTTAACAGTGCCGTAATAATACTTTCTCAATTAGGAGCCCAGCTCTGAGATAAAAAGGTGCAGTGTCCTTCCATATTTTTTTTTAATAGCAGTGGATAGTTTTCAATAGTAGGATAAAAGCCTCACATTACAGCCATGGAGGGTAGCCATGAAAAACCCACAGAAGTCATTCACTGGAAAGGCTTTAGTGGGATATACCAAACCCCTTATTTATATTTCAATAGAAAGGCTTTCTGCATTAGCCAAGAAAATCAGAATCTGCATTTAACATTAAAGGTATTTCCCAGTGAGCGGCTGTAGAGCATTGTTGTTAGATTTGTTAAAAAAAGAGACTAAATACGATTTCATAAAAGGGAAACTTAATCTCTAAGGCAGCTTTCTCCTACCCTGCCACCCCCTCCTTTTATTTTTTTATTTTTTTGGTAATAATGCAACAGCCTACAGTATTTTTACTTTATATGTGACGAAAGATATTCTTAGCCTTTCTGTACTGCGACAGGAAGAATGAATTTCTTTATTCCACCAAGAAATATGTAAAATAATCCCTTAGAAGTATGGGGAGATATGTTTGTTCAAAGCATTTAAAATGTTATTTTAATCAAAGGCACAAAACACTCTACATGCTGTGTCAGCTAAAGGAGACCATTACATTTTAACAGCAAATCATGTTCTTTTTCCCCCTCCTAGCCAGCCCCCCCTTTGAAACTAACTTTTTTTTTTTATTAAATAAAAAGGCGAAAAAGATTAAAGAATAATAAAAAAAAACTTCAGTGGCTCAAATATATAAAGTAATTTAATATGGTGGAAGCATTAATTATTTTAGCTTAATTGAATTCTGAGGACTGCAGTAGTTGCATTTTTGTAGACAAGCTCTGTTTATTATTTCTTTGTGTAGATTAACAGTAAAGGAAACATAGATAACTTTCAGTTATTTATTGTAAAATAAATGTGTCAATTCATGTGTAAAGCAAGCTGTTCAAAGATAATTGAGTCTTTATATTTGAAGAGGGAAACCAGAAATCACCCACTCGCCACTCGGGCTCCCTGAAATATGCTGCCACCACTGCTGTCCTCGAAGAGGTTTCAGCTCCTCTCCTTGATCCTGTGTTATTTTTGTAGACCTTCTTATTTGGTCAGAATGATTTGTACAGCTTTCTGTGGTGTGACTAAGCCACCAAATCTTACAGCTTCCCATGGCTGAATGCTCTGAGGATATGTCAAGTGCTGAGCTTGGCTCTGCCATTGTACCTCTTGTAGCTCTGGGTGTGAGGATATTGGGATGCAGAAACGGTGTTGAGTATTCATCCTGGCACAGGGTGCTCATGAGGGCTTTCCTCCTCTCTTTCTTTTTGTCTTTTTTTTACTTTCTTGGTAGCTCTTCTTGCCCCAGTCACTGAATGCCTCTTGACCACACAACAGACCTTGTGCTGCTTTGAGGGCCACGTTGAGGTAGAACTCAAAAGTCCACAAGAATTTTTATGTACACAACACAAATCTCCGACAGACATTTCTATATTCCAGTGGAGACAAAGGCAACTTTGTTTCTTCAATCAGCTTTTAAAGATCTTCTGATAACGAAATCTGTCATCTTTCTCGGATTGGTAACATGCAAATCCGAGTTTTGAAGATGTTTTCATTTAGTTACCACTGTCCATAAGATGTGTGGTAGCATGTTAGCTAGCACTGGGAGAACGTGACTTGCTTAGGAGCAGTCTGCCCTGTAAAGGTTTATTTTTTTATTTTTTTCAAATTGGCTGACCTGTTTGAAAATCAGTTCTGCCTCTTGTACAGAGTGTGATAGTATCGAGGAGATGTACCAGATTGTTGCACAGCAAAACACAACCAGGCCAATGAGTTGGTGAGCAGTTATCGGTCACTGCTTCTTTTATTTCACTGCTGGCAGGTATTTAGGAAAAAAAATAGACACTGTTGTATTTTATACCTCTTTCTATCTTTCATGCTTATCAGATCTTGGGCATAACCAGGTGACCTGTGCTGGCTGGAGAATGACCCGGGAAGGTGCTCCCACTGTCTGACTGATGCTATCACATCTCCTCCCTATGGCCCTGTGGTCTGTGTATTAGCAGGATTCTCTGAAACTACCTAGGTCAAAAAAAAAAAAAAGTACCAATCAGCTTGATTTTAATGCTAGCTGGTTTCATAAAACCCCAGCAAAGAGAAGAGAGTCTCTGTGGGACCAGACCTTCTCCAGATTCACTGACAGGTCTGTACCTTCAGGCCAGCAGACCCTCACAAACGTGTAACTACAGCAGTGGCAGAGGTTCATTACTATGGTGAGCTAATTTTGTAAAGATAGTGCTAGGAAAGGGGAGGGGGTTGATTGGAATTCCTCATTTACCCTGTCCCAGCCACCAGTGCTGGGCTCCATACATTGTACTAGATGTACATCATGAAAAAAGGCTCCCTGTCAGAGGCAGGATTTAACTGCAACCCCTGCTCCATGAATGTTCATTTCAGGCTTTTGAATGGTAAAACTGCCAGTGAGAGAAACTAAATAACTCGCATGTGCTGGAAGCCAGAGATAAACACCGCTGCAGGTTGCCATGAAATGGGCTATTTGATATATTTAGAATTGTTATTTTTCTCCAAATTAAGATTAGTTAAATCCATGTGTGTTGTGTGAGTGACTGTTAACTCAATGGCATGGATTATCCTTTTTTCAAATCATGACAGCTAATTATTATTGCTGCCTACCCTGAGACATTCACTTACAATGTACCATTATGGACCCGTGCACCCATATTAACCGCAGGACTCAGACAGCCGTCGTGATGCCTTCACATGTGAAGGGAGGGAAACAGGAGCTGAAACAACCCAAGGACTGCGACATCAGGCAGGTTGGAAAGAGGTGTTCTGGAGCTGAGCTGGCACAGGGCTTGGTGGCTGTCTCTTTTCCAAGGCTGTCATGGCACCAGGGGCTGCCACCAGAAACTCCCTGGGGTACCGGGTCTTGCAGGAGTCACTTGTCAAAGTGAGGCCAGGAGAAAACAGTACGTGAAGAAAAAGAGGGTTTTAGAAGTATATGGTGATGGTGCCTGAGAAACTCAGCTGCAATCCTCTTCATGAGGCTTTTCCACGCTTGTTTCTTCCCTCGAATCTGCTAGGGTTTTCCTGAGTGCAGAGGAGTTACCTGGTCACCTCCTCCTACTCCTTTGCTGCTTCAGCAGGTATTTAGCAACACGTTTTGCTAATTGGTGTTGCTGAACAGTAAGGGGAGGACACATGACACACGGAAGGTGTCAACTGACAGTGCCCTGAGAATGGGTTAACGAGCAAGCTTCCGGCCCCCTGGGACCTTGTTGAGGTCCTTGCTGGGGTGTGGAGAGAAAAACAAGCAGGGTGATCTCACCCAGAGCCCTGCTCGCACGCAGGGACAGGGGTGGAGTGCATGCTTGGGGAGCCTGGCTCTCCCTGGGGACAGGGCACCCCCCAGCCCACAGCAGCAGCCCGCAGTGGCAGCTGCCCTCCTCTGGTTTGCTGAGGCTTCAAGCTTGACCAAGGGCTGCTGAAATGTTGATGGCTTAAAGTTTTAAGGCTGCTGGTGGAGGCCAGCACGGGGCTTTCCAAGGAAGGTGATTGTGCCCCTGTGGGAGATCCTGAGAGGGCAGTGTGGAGGGTGGCTGTCAGCGTGCCACCCCCAGGGCTGCAGCCACAGGGCAACGGCTCCAGTGTCTCTCACCACGGCAGCAGCATAGACCCTGCTAACCCCGGCGAGAGTTAAAGGTGAGAAACCTGCCAGTTACAAAACCCTTCCTTCCCCTTGCTTGAACTCCACCACACCCTGGGGCCCCCCTCCAGCGCCCTCTGCTCAGACCCAGCCAGAGGCTGCCAACCACCCTCTCCCTGCTGCCACCTCAGCCTTGTCCCAGTTGTGTCCTGCCCAGGGTCCGGCCCTGCCAGGCATCGAGGCTTTCCTGCGATCTGCCAGCAGAGTGAAATTAATCACACCGAGTTTTAAAAGCAGATTAAAAAAATGCTGAGCATATTATGCTCTTGATTCTCTCTGCTGGTCTTAGCTTTTTGTTTTGTTCTTCTCACCATCCTGTTTTTAAAAGTTATCTTCTGCGCCCTGTATGTGGTTAGCAGGATTTCCACAAGGCTGCAGGAGTGGTGGGGGTCCAGTTTACTCTGCTGTGCCCCTGTTTCACGTCGGGTAATTCCCCTGAAACCAGCAGGACCATGCCGGATTGACCAGATGGCACAAGTGGGCACCTGCTCCAAAGTGCATGGTGTGCCATACTGAGAAACAGGAGCTTGCTGCTGTTATTTTCTCCCTCTCTAATCTCTCCTAGTTATAGTCATCTTCAGTTTTATGAGTGACAATGCTGGGTAAAACCTTTTCGACAGAAGTGCCATTTTCGGGCTGATGAGAGAGGATTTAAGAAGGTCATTCAGTACACACGACCAGAATCTTCTTGCTCTGGGGTGAATGCATGTGAGGAGCCACTCTTTAAGAGCAAATCTTTCTTGTTTGTACCACGTTGGTATTGCTGATAGCATCTTTTAATTCAGTGAAAGAACTCTGGACTTACTCAGAGTTAGAACCCACTAAAAATGTCACCCAAAAAAAGTGACTTTTTGCCTTTATTTAATTCCCTTTGTGAAATTACTTGGGCCGTGTGTCTAGAAACCGTATGCATATCTGGTTATTATTAACCATGGAAAGATTGGTAGATTTTTATGGGCAACAGTAACGGTGAATGGTGAAAAGGCATTGTTCAGCCAGCCATTACTCATTTTTCTTGACAACATTGTGAACAACTTTTAAGAGCAAAGAAAAAGTAGTGCCCGACCCCAGTTTGTAGACTGCTTTGGCATTTGTGTGGATGTGACAAATAGCAATACACTTGTGCTTGGTGGAGTGTTGACTGCAAGAAAGAATTTGTATGTGTTTGCAGGGGAATTTTGGATTGGGATGTAGCTAAAGGAAAGCCGGGTGTGTGGAAGTACTATAAAAGAGAAAAGCTGTCTCCAACAATGTTCTTCTCCTATGGTGGACAAATATATAAAGGCACAGAAATGGTTCTTTTGCTTGAGCAGGACAGAAGTGTTGCTATAGCATGAGGTTACCTCCCTGCCTTCATGTGTTTTCCATAGATTGTTTTTCTTTCTCAGCCAGTGTTTGAACTGTGCTGCCTATACACACAGTGACCAAATCAGCTGTGACATAAAGGTTGAACCTTTCCAGGTTTTTTCTGAGATTGGAACATTTTTCTATCATAACTGGAGGAAAAAAAAAAAACCAAAACAAACCCTGTGAAGTAATCATACTTTTTGTACAAGAAAGGCTTGGATTTCTATGTCATGTCACATAACTTCAAAGGACATAGATTTGGGGCTGACTTTCAGCACTGGCTTCGGTGGCCGAGTGGGAAGATGGGAGCCCGGAGGGTAAGAAATAGAAGAGAGAGGCCAGGTATAGAAATAAAACCATGTTTCTCAGCAGAAAATCCTAGAAGCCAGGGGAAACTGGGTAACACTTGTCTTGGGAGATGCGTGTGCTCTCTCCAATGAGAACATCCTTTTCTGCATGGTTTCTTTTCCCCATTCCCTCCCACCCTCCAAATGGTAATTGGTGGGCCGTGCAGTAGAAATGTTATGAAAAAAGAAAAAAAAAAAAGAAGAAGAAAAACTAGGTGGGTGGGGTATCTAGGGATTTGGTGTCTAAGCTCAGGAGTTAAGCCGGAAATCCCAGAGATGTAATGAAAACAAAACGGACTTTTCACTCGCGCTGTGGCATTCTGGCAGTGAGAACGCTTTCGTGAGCCAATGTTTTCATTGTAGGTTTTCTCGAGAGAAGTAGTGGAAATGAATCGTTAACCCCTTAACAGGAATGAATGTGGTTGCTGCAGTGAGGAGAGGAGAGCCGTCTTGGCTCCTAGTTGGTGTGTTGCAGAGCTCGGGGGTGTGTGTATGTTTGTGTGTAGTGGGGAAGGTGGGGTAGATACTGCTTGTAAGGAGTTTAATAATGTTAATGGCAGATGTGAAGTGGTTACTTAGTGGTTGTTGTTTTTTTCTCTTTGCATGTACGCCTTTGCAGAAAGATTTGAGTGTGATCAGCACAAACCACTGTTAAGCCCAACAGCTCTTAAACTCACTCCTTCTTCTGGTGTTTGGTAGCATATTTCTTGAACGAGAAAAGGGGGACACTGCTCACGGGTTCCTCGGCAGAGTCATAAAAGCTGCAGATGGAAAAGACCTACCAAGTAGCTGATCCCAGTTTTCTTGGAAAGTGGAAGTACAGGATGTGTGTCTATAGCAGACATGCTACGTATATGGCTTTAAATGTCCAGCAGTCTTGGATGGTGTGCTGTCTCTCAGGAGTCAGCCTCTTCTTTAAAATTAAGGGAGTTTGGAGAGGAAGAGAGCTGGGAGTGATTAATCTAATTTACCTTAACAGCCACTTTCGGTGACAAGATTTTGTATCCTTGTCCTCCATGCTGTGATTAGGCTGCATCTTATTTCACTATTTTATTTCACCTTTTGATCACTGCTGGCACTTACCCTATTTCTCTCTCCATTCTCTCATTAGGGTATTTTATCTGCATGTATTCTTGCAAGCGGTACCGAGCATCAGCCCCTCTGCTCTAGCTAAAGAGCATCTCATCTACTCTTTAGCATCTCGGAAGAGCAATTAAAATCATTATAGACCTTCTTCCAGCTGCCCTAGATCCTCCTGCCCAGCCCTTGCATGCAGGTTGTGGGACTCTCGGTGCTGCGCAGACTTTGGATATAATTGCATAGCTGCTGCAAAGGGCTGTGTCTCTGCAGCTGACCTTGCTCAGCGCATCTGGCCTCTGAATAGATGTTTGCCTTCTTTCTTCCCACTTTGACAGCTCCCCCCCCTCTGCACTCCGGCCCCTCACTCTGCTCCAGCCCGCTCCTTGTCTGCTCATGCTGGGAAAGCGCGGCAGCAGCAAGGTATTTGTGACTGAAAGTGCCTTGGCAGTGAGGAGAGCTGGAGGAAAGCATCAGTTCTCCCACACACCTCTGTTTGAAGAGGGAAAAACTAAGAAAGGAAAGAGATGCTGTTGAATAAATGATGGTTCTACAGGTTTTTTATACCACACTCCTTTTGTAATGGTCATTTAAACAACGTGGAGTAGTGGGGGAGGAGAGAACAAGATGAGACTGCAGATAAGGATTAAACAGCCCTCTTCCTCTTTTAAGACATTTATTATTTTCTGAGTCAAACCTGTAGTCAGCTAATGTAACTGTAAAAGTCTCCGTTGAATTATTGCCGAGGTGCTCTGAAGTCTTCTATTAGAGCTGATGTACTTGTGTGCAGGCAAAATCCAGATTTGAATTTAGCACCTGCTTGTTTTATTTTCCTTATTAAACCAACTTCTAGTTCCTTTTATCCTTTCAAGACCCACTTTTTGTTACCCGTTTTCTAGACTGCCCTATTACTAGCTCATAAAAAGAGTTAGAAACTGAAGGGAAGTTTCCTGAGCAAGAAGGAATTTTTTTTCTTTTGTTTTTTTTTTTTCCTTCCCCCTATGTCTTGGCCTGGAGCCAACCTGTCTTTCAACAAGTAGAGAGCCATTCCAAGTTGAAATTTATAGAGCAGAGTCCAGGTTCAAGGGCTGAAGCCCGCCAACAGCTCCAGTCTCTTTGTTACTGATTAATTCTGCAAGCGGTTCAGCTGGTTTGCTCACTTCTGCCCGCTCTTCACAGCATCGCAGCGCTTCCGAGCCGGCTGCCGCTGCTTCGCCCTCCCCTGCTTTTCAGCAGGGCTTTATCCCCTTGTTGTATAGCATCCCCCTAAATGCATTTTAACCCCATGCAGTTCAAGCTGCATTGAGTTGACTTTATGGCAAAAATTACAAAACCCTTTCCCTTTTTCCTCCACATTTCGCCCCCCCC
>VYXF01007736.1:551937-599045 GCA_013397295.1 Polioptila caerulea
GGGGGGAGGGGAAAAGAGAAAAGATCTGTGTCAAAATCATGTGACACCCACGTAAATATTGTTTGTATGAATTGGGTCCTTCATCTTTTGTTAGCAGCCGCTTGTTAATTAACAGCAGATTAGTGCTGCTTTTTTCTGACACATGAATATATTTTGGGCTAGAAAATACTTGTACTCCATAAAACTGTGTGACTGAACAATTCAGAAAGTACCAGCGGAGCGCCGTAATGGATTCCCTTTTCATCCCCTCCCCCCTTCCTCCTCCTTCTCCTGCTCTAAATGCAAGCAGATTTCTGCAGTCTAGTGCAGAAGAGACATGTTAAACACAGCTAAATAAATCATGTTTACTCTTGGCGTTCTTGGTAGTGAAAAATCTGTTGGCTGTTTTTACTTCCTTATTTCTCAGCATTTGCTTCCTACCTGTTTTTGAGCCTGTGCCCAGAAATAGTAGTTTTGTCAAACGAGTGGATTATGCCAACCAGCAGTTCCCTCTGCCAAGGAAGCTGCTGGATCGCAAAACCCGGTGACTTCTTTCTTAGAGTGACACTGAGATTCCCACTCTTCCTCCCCCCATTCCCCATTAGAATATATAATAAAAGTATTAAAATCTGGAGAAGATCTAACCAGATCCTGTCAGTTAAGAGCCCAGATTAAGGAAAGCTGAACTTCTGTACCAGAAGTCTTTCTTTAAGCTGTTTGTGAAGGGGAAAGTGCTGGACATAGTAATAATAGGAACCAGACATTTTTCCTTTCCCATTATCGTTCCATGTCCCATTCCCCCCCACAAATGGCAGTGGGTTTTCTTTCAAAATTTTTCTGTTTTTTTTCCTTTCATCTACAGAGAGCTTTACAGCTGGGAAGGAGAGGTAACTAAGCCTTGATTTAACCAAATTGGCTCTGCTGTTTCAGGCAGAGGGTGAACTCTGGTTTTTGGTCTGAATTCTGCTCCTCACCCTGCATTCTTGTGTGGCCCTATAAACCTTCTGCTTGAGTGAGGAGTTGAGCTTCCTTTGCAAGATGGGATAAATGCAAACGTGACAAAGCAATGCACAGTGCATATATATGTCTATATCTATCTACCTATGTAAAACAAATATGTATAGTGTGGCCCATTTGCTGTCATCAGCAGAGTTGTGTTGAGTGGAGGGGAGTATAGCCCAAAAGACAAATAACTTCCTTTTCACAGAAGTCTGGGTATTAAGTGCTCCTCTTTGACCCCAGGTGGCAACTTTTAGCCTGGACCCATCTTCCTCACTGCTGTTATCCCAGATGTCAGTGATCCCAGATGTGACTAACATGGATTATGAGCCTGGTGGACTCTCCCTGTTTAGTTTTAAAATTAGAAAAAAGATCCTTTTTCCCATCAGAGCTTTGCATGTATTTACTCTTTGATCACATTGGAAGGGCCTTATCCTGTCTCCAGAGAAGCTTTAGTTCTGCTTTCAGTGGTAACAGGGATCTGGCCCGTGCTGAATATTAGCATTTTAATGGCTTACTTAAAACCCCATTGCTGGTACACTCACAGGGCTCCCGGCAGGAGAAGAGTCCAGCTCTGGGGCTTTGCAAAGCAGTGTTGCAGGCTGCAATGTCTGCTGAAAGAGAGGAGCGGGGATGGCCCATTTGTCATAGATTATTAGTATTGTCAATAATAACATGTCTACAGAAGCCAAATTAATTCCTTCTTTCACTTAGTACTAAGTCCAAGAAATGCCAGATCAGTTTCAGAACAGGGGAAAAAATAAACAGAATCAAAGTTTGTATGTTATGATCCCTCTGAATTTCTGGTGGGAATACTCTGTGATAGAAATGATATTTCCATAGAGGCACTGACTGCCAGTTTGCTTAATTACATTAAATAGTGGTATAAACCTCTGCAGAACATAAACCTCTGTTACAGCCAGTCATTAGAATATTGAATCATAAGGAATAATGATACCAGTGCTAACGGGTTACAACAATCTTTATTATATTAACAATTGAAGTGTTATTTAAAAAATAAGGTTTGTTGTAGCGGTTTAGGTGTGCATGCATATTTTCTCTGATCACCTATTAAGAGACTGAAGACTGGATTTGAATTTATTACAGGCAAATAAAGGGCTTGCTTCAAGGAAGAACGACTAGATCGCTGCTTATGATTTTACAATTTGATTCCACTTGTCCTTAAGGAAGGTTCAGAATGCTTACTATGGAAATACCATCTACATCTAGAAAATTAGGGTTAAAGGGATGACTTTGTTGAAACTAATTACAGGCTGATTCAGTTTTTTAGTTGGTGACATTTTAGAGATTTTGCTCGCAATGCAGGAGGTTATAGAAAGATTTGGTTAGACTGTGATATAAAGCAATAAGCTGTCATTTGAGCATATTGACATTTTCATCAGAAACAAAACAAGTCTATTCAGCTTTATTTTACTGGGGTGATAGGTATGAATTTAATATTGCTTTCTCATCCTAACTGTGGATTTTTGAAGGAATTCTCTTGCCTCATTTTGTTTGTACAGTTTGTCTGGTTTTTTTATCATTTTTTTTAATACACTTTCCTAGGTAGTTGTATTCAGTTTCTGTTTCAAGCAGACTTGATAATAAAAAGCCTATTTGTGTCTTATGCTTTTATATTATGGAGAAAGATGCTATTCTGTACAAATAATGGGTAAATTAAGAATTATGGGGAAATCTGGTCCAGAAAATATATATCTCAGAAAAAAAATCTTTATGTAGAATGGTTCTTGGTTTCTTGCACTTTGCTCTTAGTTTTATGTCAGAGTGAAATGCTTACAGGATTCTTATTATACCTCGCTTACATTTTACCTCTCCTGGTTCAGGGTTTCGGTTATCCTGTCTAATTAGTGCTTGTGACAGGCCAAATTCTGTTTGGATACAGGTCTTTGGGTAAAACTTCATTGTTCTATTTAGCAGAGGGATTGGGCACAAGTTTCCAGCATGCTTCCTTATGCAAATTAAACGCTAGTTCACTATTTCCTTTTTTTAGCTTACATTGTAGTCTGAACTCCTCGTTGCTGGTTTATTTATCTGCTTTCTTTCATTATTTAAAAGCTAGTTAATTTCCTAGCCTCTTTTCCATTCAGAGAGCATTATTTACTTAGTTGTGCTGGTGTCCAGTGAATTGAAGACTGAATCATTAGATCCTAGTGTTCTTCTCATTTGGTGAATTGTTTTACCATCTCCAGATGATTGCTCTACTCATTTAATTTGACAGATTCAGTTATCAGACTTGGGTCTACTTGTACATATAAAGCTGGAGTAGTTTTCCCCTGAGAGATCCGAAACTCAACGGGAACCCTAATTTAAAAAATCTCTGCTGCTCCCTCCCTCCCCCGTCACTCGCTGTTTTGCTTTTTCAAGTTTGCTTGGTGTTAGTGAATTGCTCTTCTAAGTGTGAAAGTGCTCCATGCACAAGGAAAAATTTGAAAATTGTAAATGTGCCTGTTAATGTCCCTCCCTTCTCCCACTTATTTTAAAGATATATTACTTTAAGTCTGGTGTATGCATTCACAGTAGGCAGGTAGACTATTTTTCACATTGAAATTCAGCACTTACAGTGTCTACACTTACATTGCTTTTGGCGAGGTGTGAGCCAAAAAAACAGAAGCTGTGATTCTCCCCCAAAGCTAATTGTTTCTGTATATTAAGTTTGTCCATCTGTGCTGTGCAGGGACACAGCATCACCTGATGGTTCTCCTTTGCATTCCCAGCAGTGAAGCAGTTAACAGTGCTGCTGCTTAATATACTGCTGTTACAGAGTCTTTTTAGTTTCCAGGACATTTAACTAAATCAGGTGGATGTCGTTAGCCGATTTTCACAGATGGGGAGACTGAGGCACAGAGGGGCAGAGTGACTTCATCTGCTTCTTTTTCCTCAAGTTCCCTCCCATTCCAGGAATTGATTTTGCTGCCAAACAGCTGAAGAGCTGCTAAAGCTTCATTTTTCCTAATTCCACCACATTTTAAAAATTATTATTATTTTTTATTGTGAGAGATAGGGACAAAATTTAAAACTATTAGTAGAAGGTAAACTTCAGAGCAAGGCAGAGATACTTATCGAAGCAGCAGATCCTGCTGTTCTCTTTTCCAGGGGCCATATTCACCCTGAGGATACCTGTTTGCAGTGCAGCATCTGCCAGTGTGTGCGTGGGACTCAGTCCCAAATGGCCAAGGCAGAGAAGTCCTCTGGTATTAATGACTCATGCTTATCTATGGCTCTTCCCTGGCCACTTCAATTCCTTCATTTTAACCTCTTGACCATCCTCTTGTGGTCAAGCCCTCTGAGTATTTGAAATGGCATTTCTTACTCTCACTGCATATATATATATTTTGCCCTTTGGAAGCAGCTCTTTCCATCCGCTGAGTTCCTTTATTAATTTCAGGGCCTGTTAAATTGCTACAGTTGTCTGTTGGGGTAGTTATATGTTTCAATTACATAAAAAATATTTGTTGGTAGAAATATTAATGGTATAATCAAGTCTAAAAATTTTAGTATCCACAAGGATTTTTGCATCCATCAAAAGCTTCACAGGACTTAATTACAAGAGTTGGGGGAAAAAAAATGGGAAAATTGGTGAACTGTTTATCGTCTACCCTTTATGCCTTTTAGGAAAAAAACAAAAACAAAACCAAAACACCCTTCACAAATCAGGGTGATCATTATTATCTGTTAGTTTATTGTGGTAGCTTCTGGATGTTGCAGCTCAGATCAGGCCACCCTTGTGATAGATACTCGACATTCCCAGAGTGAGAGCTGGGCTCTGCTTGAGAGCATGTTGGGGCTGAACAGACCAGAGAGGTGGTCAGTGGGAAGGGGAAAGCTGAGCTGCAGGAGAGAATGTGCCATGGCCTGTGTGTCTCATGCCATGGCCTGTGTGTCTTGTGCCCTGGGGTGTGCACCCCAGCCTTCTTCCCAGCCCAGTGGTCTGCAAGACCACCCTCCCGAGATGAGGAAACTCCCTGATTTCCTATGTTATATTTTTAGCGCATCTATTGATATGTCACATTTACTCATGCCTTATGATGTTTTCAGGCCAAATCCTGCCCTGTTTTCCCTTGCTCTTGCACCCAGTTGCTCTCATCACAAAGGGATATGGTCCTCCTGGGGAAAAGGCTTGTGTTGGTGGGATAGGCATGGGGCACAGCAGGGGGAGGTGATAAATGCAGCCTTGGGGTAGGTGAGAGTCCTTTTGCTTGTGTGTTTAATTGGGGTGAGCCAAGATATTTCAGATTTTTTCTTTTCATGTTCATAGCACAGACAAAGGGTGAGGAACAAGTTTAGATGAGCATCAGATGGGAGGAGGGTACAGGTGGTCCTGCAGGAGCCCCTGTGGAGACCTGGCTCAGAGGGACGCTGCCACGTGGCACCTGGATACTCCTGGGGACTGCTTACCCTGGTCCCTGAGTGGGGCCAGTGACAATCCCCACCTCAGTTTTCTAAAAGAGGAAGTTTGGTACTGCAAAGAGTCCCACAAGCATAGTGTGGGCTACTTCTGTGAATTCACATGGTCTCAAGGTAAGTAAAATTCTCCTCAGCCTGCCCTTCTTGTCCAAGCCTCTAAAATGTCATACACAAATATGTGCATGACACAACATGGATTTTTACACAGTGAGAGGAATTGCATGCTCTTTAGATATATTGGGATATTTATTAACCACATGGAGTGTTCCAAACCCAGTTTATTTATCTTTGTAAAGTACTTCCAGATCTTTGCGTGGAAGGCACTAGAGAAATGAAAAGATTATTATTATTATTGTTATTATTGTTGTTGTTATTATTATTACAGCATCTAACTACTGACAGGCAACCACAGCTGCATGCTCAATTCAAACCACTTAAATTTAGGGGCTGATTTTTACAATATGGACTCTTAAAGCTTTTCCCCATTGACTCCATATGCAGAAATGTGTGTTCACCTGCCCTGCAGAAGTATCATTATTCTCCAGAAATATGTAAATGGGGTACTTTTAAAGAGAGAATGAAAATATGGAGTAAATATTAAGTGTTCACATTTGTATGGTAGAATTTAATGGCCATTTAAGAAGGGCTTCAAAGCAACCAACTGTAGGAGCTGGTAGTTGCTCCTCTGTCATTAAAAAAGAAAATACACTGATTAAAACAAAGCCAAGGAATCTTGTAGACAAAGGATAACATTTTCGATGTTAGGGGTCTGACATGAGCTACAAACAGCCCAGGAAATGGAGATCTGAGTTTCACAGCCGAGCGTTTTAATCAGTACGGTTGTGCACAGCCACTGCCGCGTGCGAGTTATGTAATATCACACTTCACCCGCCCACACGCACCCAGAGACAACAGACATCTTCGAAAGGTCTTGGCATTATTCAGAGCAAAGACTCCCAGCAATACCCCGGCATGGTGTTTAACCTTATCTTTACTTATTTAGGCATTTCTTTTTTTTTTTTTTCCTTTCCTTCCTTTTCTTTTTTTTTTTCTCCCATTCTTTTCTGGGGTACATCAGTAGTGAATATTTTTGTATTTCCAAAAATGGAGCAGATATAGGGGGAAAAAAGTCCCATTAGCTACATAATGTGTTTTCATGACAACTTTGAGGGTTCATGGCCATTTTTTGCATTTTGTACCATTGTCCTCATGCTGTTGCTGTTATTATTTTTATTTTAATTATAGTTGAAATTTTACATTCTGAAGACACCAGTTAATTATTAAATGGTACCTAGCCTATGCTTTCTTTAGATTTTTAAATAAGAAATAATTAACCAGAGTTTTTAAAGGTCTGCAGAAAAGGCAAACAGGCCTGTGAAACTCCAGGATCTAATAACAAAAAGGTGAGTTGATTTTCCAGTGCCCTAAGAGTTTGAAGATATCCTTCCTCTGGCTTTTGAGTAACAGAAAGAGCTCAACCACATTTCATTCTGGTATAATGTAGCCCTGAAGTTAACTGTTTTTCAAAGAAAGACAAAAAAAATTAGCTGGCTGCTAATTAGATGTATTTATCTGCAGTCATTTTAGCAGCTAATATTGTTACTATGCGCTTCAGTGTGAATCCTTAGTGAAGCTATTAAACTGTGAGAGCCTGAACTTATCAGACATTTTATAATGTGACTGAATTTTTTGTATTCTTGTTCAAAAATCTGTGGGGAGTGGAGGACCTTTCTGACTCAGATGTGGAAAACACATTTTTTACCAACTGATTACCAGGGTGGGCAGCTGAGACCTCCTTGCATCCTCTTTTCAGTTTTTTTCTTGCCTTTTTTTTCCCTGACAATAATATTTCTTCTTTCCATTGCACTCCCTCCTCTCCCAGCCAGCAGTCAAGCCCTGCAGTGTGCCCTTTATCCAAGGAGAGGGATTTAACAGCAGGGACTGGTCTTGGTCATTTCAGGACACTTTTGACTCCTGCCTGTTGTATACAACAAGTTGGTGATTCTCAGTAGCCAGGAGGCTCTCAGCATCAGGCAGAGTCCTGCTTTTGAAAAGAAATAGCCCACAGCAGACAGTGGACTTAGCCATCATTTTCCTATCGGTTTCTCACCCAGGATCCTTACTTTGTAATTGCTGGGTTGTGTTTCTCAGGGTTTGGATATTTCCTCCCGTCTTATTGCATCGGTTGATTTTATTCTCCTTTGCACTCTAAAACAAAGTGACTGATACAATATCCAAACTGATGAAAAAGAAGGTGATTTTTTCCCCCTTTATTTGCTCAGATTTGAATTAGGTTATCTGCCTATCTTGTTTATGAAATTTTGTGCTGTCTTTTCTGCACAGACTGCGACTCCCAAATCTTCCACAGCTCCATTTCCATATTCCTGCGTGCTTGTTCTTTGTTAATCACTTGGCAAGCGCTTATTTGAATATTAAAAATTTCTTTAATCATCAAAGGCAGGAGCACAGCTTCATGAATATTCATATTTTTTCCCTCCTCAGACTGGATTCTAGTTCATTACCCTGCAGTAAAGCCAAACAGTCATCAATCGCGCTCATTACAGCCGCTGGCGTTTTGATTGGCTGCCTGCTGCTGGTAGCCCGCGTCCCCCATCCTCCCGCTCTCCTCCATGAGCTGTCGTGTACCTGCCAACAACAACAACAAAAAAAAATATATCAACAATGCAAGAATAAAATTTCTCCGGTTGAAAAACAACTTTGCAAACTTGTCAAGCAGTCCTCATCACTTTTTTTTTTTTTTTTTTGGTTTTACACCAAAAATTAAAAAAAAAATTAGAAGGGAGAAACTTGAGCTTTAGAAATGAATATTTGTCAAGAGAGTTGACGTAAGTTTCATTTGCATAATGACTTTGTACTTCTGCATTAATAAAATTTGCATATGAAGCCATGTTAATTACTCCTGATCATGCTTTTTGCATTCATGCATAGTAATTTTCCCCGACTTGTGAGAATTAATGTCTTGGCATGGGGGGAGGAAGGGGGGGAGTTGGGGTACTGTCAAATTTCTGTGCCAGTGCCCCTCACTCACACTCTTTCTCCTCCTTGCTCACCATGTCGCTGTTCTTGATCTATGACTCATTTATGTATTATCATTCGAAATTCTTGGGAGAAAGAAATGTATCAATTCAAAGGGAATCCTTGTCTGCCAAAATTAAAAAATCCCTGAGCAAAATACAATAGGAAATCTCTTCCCTGCTGTCCTTCTTCTCTACCTGGTGCAACTTTTGCATTTCCAGCATGAGCAAAGTTTTAGTCTAAGTGTCACAATCAGTGTGGGGAAACTGCTCCCAAGCTGCCATGTGTGTGTGCTGGGGGGAGAGGTGAAGGCTGGTGTGCAGGTGTGTCTGGCTGAGTGCTGGACTCTGGGTATGAGTGTGTACAGTTTGTGTCTGCCCACACCAGGGAGTCGTTCTGCCTTTCCTGGGGGATGCTGTGTTTATCTGCCCCTCACAGGGTGTGTGGGCATTGCTCTGCTGGTCACTGTTGGAAGTGTTTGTGATTGTGTGTATTTGGAAATGTGTCTGTGTGTGCACATGTGTGTGCACGTGTGTGCTTGTGTGTATTTGCTTCCCAACCCTGTTGGTGTCTGCAAAAAGAGACATGGCAGAGAGACAATACTATCGTGTGGGAACAGTCCACAGGAGAGGGTGTGATACACATAAGACAACTTGTTTTAGAAAAAGCTAAAAAGCTTGGAAAAAATCTGTTGTAGAGATTAGTGGATAGATTTGTCTATAATTTTTGGAAACCTGCTGCAATGGTTCATGTGAAACCCCCCTCAACACATCTGCAGTATTCTCCCTGAACATGATGGGCACAGGGCAGGGATGATGCTTCAGCCTGCACTCCACATTTGTAGCCGTACACCGAACAGATGTTTTTCTTTTTATTGAAAGAGAATTTTTTAATAATGGAGCTGAGCTTTATTCTATAACCAGCTATTGATTGTATTTTCTATCACCAGACAGGCACAGAGAAACACGTAGAAAAACTTGGTCCATGCCATGTTAAGCAGCTCATATGCCTGCCTTGCACCTGCCTGTCTGCCTGTACACAGACACACACCAGGCACCCCCCCCAGCCAAGCACACTGTCCCCCAGGGACACACCAGCTATGTGTGGCTGCAGTTACATGTGACATGGGATGTAAAGCCGGGTCTCTTAATTTAAGATTGCTTCCCCTGGTCTAAGCCATGATGAGGTGGTACATTTTGAATGCTGCTTTGGCTCCTTCTTTGTATTTTGCTCAGGGGCTTTTCTGCAGATGTGCCAGAGGAGTGTGGTGTTTTACATGCACCATATCATATGGCCAGTCATGCCTAGGCTCTGGGATAGGGGCAACAAAAGGATGCAATTTATGTCTTGATTGTGGCTTTTGTCAGATTCATCTAGGCTTTTCTATTTTCCATCTGGGGTCATGTCCAATTTACCTTATTTTCTTCTTTGCAAGTTTAAAAATAGCAAAGAAAAAAAATTGCTCTTAGTGGTGCATTGGAGTCAACATTACCTTTGAGCTACTGCCATGTACAGGTTCTGAGGATATGCTGAGCCTGTTTAATGCACGAGAACAAAATCTTCCTTTACCATCAGCAATGCAGATGTTTTATTTACATGGTGACAGTCCCAGTGCGTGTTTCACACTCATGCTATGTGCAAAACTCTCCTTTGCATCCGTGCAGAATGAATGCAGAATATATAATTGAGATCTGCAGTGCAGGTGAGTGATTTCCCAGTGCTGGCCCAAGAGGAAAATCAAGCCTCACACATCGTGTCAAGGATGTCCGAGCGACACAATGCTGCATGTGTGTGCCTGCTCTCCCCATCCAGATGGGATATTTGCCTCTAAGATTGCACTGCAGTTCTTGCAGTTTGCTTTCCCTTTAGTGCTGATTGTGGCTATGCCCTTTGTGGCAGTCAGGGGCTCACAGGTGTGTTTTCTCTTTGAAACCTCTGTGCAATGTGATGTGGTCGATTGGATGTAGAATTCCAGATATCACCTCTACTCCCTTGCCTGTTGCTGTGTGGGCTGAGCAAAAAACTCTCAGCACCACCTTGAGATTCTATCTATTTATGTATCTATTTATCTATCTGTCTGTCTATCTAATCCACCTGTCTCTCTATCTCTCTTTTTATCTTTGTTCATTTTGTGTTTGTCTGTCACCTGTAACAATTAAGTCGAGGAACCTCCATCTCATTTTCAGCTTTAAATAGACCCTTTGTGGGATAAAAATCACACATAGGATCCTACAGAGAAGAGCTGAAGACATGGAATGGGAATATGTTCCTAGCAAATACAAGCTGAGTACTTTTGAACACAAATGTTATTTTTCCTGTAGCTACGAAGAGATATCATGTACCTAATGTTGGACCCCTCCTTTTCTCCCTGACTTTTCTTGAGGCCACTGGATATGATTTCGATCTTCATGATTTTCCTCTTGACTTGATCTTATTCTGTAGGACTGTCCTGATTAGTAACAAAGAAGTAAACCTTGAAGTGGTAGTAAAGGGAGGAGGAATCACCTGATTAGACTTTGCTTAAGTCTCCTGGTCCAGTAACTGCATGACATTTGTCTCTTAGAGCTGGACTTATGAATGCTGATGGTAATCCCTGGTCATCTCCCAGAGTGTCTCTTGGTCTACTCTTCTCCCTTACCAATCTTTTCTTTTATGAAACAAGGTTAGCAAGTTTTAGATTTCCTCAAATTTATATCAGACTGTAGAATCATAGAATGGTTTGGGTTGGAGCAGATACCCTTACCATGATCAGGGAGACCTCAAAGATCCATCCAATCTGGTCTCGAGCACAGTCCTCTGGGCAACTGTTCCAGTCTCTCACCACTCTCAGAGTAAATAATTTCTTTCTAAAACCTAATCTACTCATACTTCTGTCAGTTTAATTAAATTTAATCCATTGTCCTATCATGACATGTCCTCTAAAAAGTCCCTTTCTGGCTCCCTTGTCAGCCCCCTTCAGGTACTGGAAGGCTGCTATAAGGTTTCCCCAGAGCCTTTCTTCTCCAGGGTGAGGACAGTAAAAAGAACAGTGACAGTTTCAATTCCATCCATTCACTGGCATCTGTTTCATATAGCTCTCTGGTAAAATTGTTAGGTATCTTGCTAAAACAGGTTGCTGTTTTGATCCCAGTAGCACTGTTGGGAGGCTCTTAGAGGATCCCTTTGACCAGATGGTGAGAAACCTCCTATTTGAGACTATTATTCCCTTTCCACACTAGAGATGTGCTGAGTAAGATCTGGGAGGGCCTTCCTTGATGAGGGCTTATTGCATCTTCTTCCACACCTCAGGGCTGTGCAAAGTGCATTAGATTCATTGTCAATGGACATGTGGTACACATCAGGGCTAGAGAGGAGGCTGTTACTCTCAGGGCCCACAGACCTCCACATTAAAGGCCCGTGCAGTGGTGCCAGATGATGCATTTGGTGGGCTTTATATAGTTTCTCTGTGTGATTATCTCCCTCAAAATGTGTAGTAAGGCATCATGATATATAGAGGGCCAGGTCACTGCAAGACCTGTGTCCTTAGTCATGGTAAGACCACAGACACATTACAGTGTAACTTGAGATGTAGCTGCCATGTGGTTCTACTCTAAATCCCCATTTCAATCTCACGAATTTCCAAGCAAGGACAAGTGTCCAGGCAGCTCAACACAGCCTAGCAATTTTTATCATATTAGGAATATAAGATACAATTGTTAAGTCATTGGAGGGAATCTGTATTATTCTTTCCTTATTCCATGAAAAAAAGCAAATGTTATTCATATCTGTTACAGTGGCAGTAGAGTGATGCCTACACACACAGAATCCATGTCCAACATCAGTTTCCATGTGCATGGCACACTGTCTTGCCAGAAGTGCAATGTAGGTATGATCTGGATAGCAGTTATCATATCTGCTTGTATAGTACTTCTAGAGAGATCAAAGAGTTACAAAAGTCAAACAACAGAGCTCCTAAAATAATAATAATAAAAAAAAGTCCTTCCTTGTCCCACAAGCCTCAGAGATGGCTTCTATTTAAAACCAGTCCTCACAAAACAGCACAAATTTTATCCTCGATGCTTGGAGCTCAAGTATTTACACAGGGAATTTAGACTCTTCACTTGTGGTTTTGGCAAAAGCTTCACACAAATGTTTTGCACTGGTGGTCTCTTAGCCGTTTAAGATAAACGCCAAAATCAAATGCAGTCCTTGCAGACTGGAGTGCTGGATGCTGTGCCAAGGATGAAGGATCCCCATTTGCCTCACATGTGTAGCTGTCAGATCAACATGCAGGCCTGATTTCCAAATAGGGCCTTTGAAGGTGGAGAGACTCCTTTGGAAAATGTTGCATGTTTAGGGTCAGAAGGAGCATGGATAAATATTATTCCTTGCTTCCACAGTGTAGGTTCCTTTAGGAAATGTTTTTTCTAGGGTTGGAGGGAACACAAATAAATATTTCTGCTTGCTGCCATGGTGTTTGCATCTATCTGCAAGGTGCACACTCATGAACAGCCAGAGATGCCACCATTTAGAAATAAAGCATTTGCCAGAAGGTACCCCACAATTAGCACACATATTTCCTGATCTAAATACTGGGGGAAACTGTGGTTTCTGATCTACCACTGTGCGGTAACTGTTGGCAAATGCCAACTTTTTAATGGAGACTACTCCACCACATATCTTCATTTAGAAATACGCCTTGATCAGTAGCTACCCTTTAGTTAATAACTAAGTGGCAGGAATAGTTTGAAATGGAGGGGTTGGGATTCCCAATGGATGGAAAGTGGTGCCGTTCACTCAGCTTCCCTTTAAACTCTGCTAATTTGTGCCAGCCAAAAATCTGACTGCATGATTCTGTGTGTGTGTGTGTGTGTGTGTGTGTGTGTGTGTCTGTATTTGTGCAGGTGTATGTCGATATTTAAGACTTGTATCTTAGTTTTTCAAAGCCACAGAGTTCATTTTGGACTAGTGCCAGGAGGAGCAAGCATTTCCAGTGGAGCAGAAGAAAACTCTTAAATACAGCTTTTAAATGGCAGGTGATTCCTAGAGGGGTTAAAAATAAATAATAAGGTTGGAGGTTACAATATCATCTTTTAGCTACTAGGAAAAAGGTTGTTCCCTTCCTCGCAGGCTCAGTAGGGAATCAGCCTGCATAATCGGGGCATGCAAAATGCACAACTGGCCGCAGCTCAAGCGGGAAGGCAGCTCATGGCCGCCAAGGCTTCCTTTTGGGAGCTCGGCTCCTGGCACCTCACTGAAGCCATTTGAGCTCTAAGTCACTGCACTTTGTCCGGGCTGGTGTGTGGAGCCCACTTCAGCGGTGGCTCGGCAGAAAGCCTGCCCAATTTTGTGTCGGCTCAGTGCATTAACACAGCCATAAAGCAATTATCCCCCTTTTGATTTGGTCCCTGAGCAAGTGCTGGTGGCGATGTCCGCTGCCTCTGTCTCTGCTCTGTGCCAGGGCTGGCCATCCCCCACCTTCACCCCACTCCATGCCCACACAGCCCCTCAGCCTGGGTTTGCAGGTCCTCCAGGTCTCTTCTTCCTCTTCCCCCACCCAGCGTGAGCCCGCCAACCTCAGCCGGACCCAGAGAGGGGTTCAGACCAAGCGTGTTGTGCGTTAGGCAGCCAGCCCTCACTTCGCTTGTTTGATGCCTCCTCTGTCCCTTCAAACTTAGATCCGACTGACAGTTTTTTCTATTGTTTTTTCTCCAGGGCCGTCCAGGCCTGCAAACCTGCCGGGGGCTCCCATAGCTGCCTCCTCCCACCCTCACACATCCGTGATCACGTCACCTCTCCGCGCACTGGCCTCCCTCCCGCCCTGCCTTAGCCTGCCCTGCTGTGGTGCACGTGCAGTCTCAGTTGGCGGGACTCAGACTGAGATTCAGACTGAGACGTCAGGCACATTTGGATGTCATTGTCAGTTGTCAGGTAATAGAAATACTTTTTTTTTTGTTGCTATCTGAAGGTCAGTAGTGCTACCAAGTGATGTCGTCTTTGCTGTGGGAGAGCTGCCTTTGCTGGGTCGCATGGGGAAGGCAGAGAAAATGCCCTAACCCCCCACTCCCCCCACTTCCCTTCCTTCTTCCCTCTCCACCCTGGAAGAGGATGGGGAGTGGGAAAGGGTGTGCGATTCTCTCCATTTCCTCATCCCTCCCCTCCTGCCTGCCCACCCTCAGTTGTCACCTGCGGCCACTGCTGGGCCATTTGTGCCATGTTGTGAACAAATGTCTGAGACTCCTTGCAGAATGTGATACCCCAGTATCAAGATTTCATCTCTCTAGGCTGTTTATTTTAAGCTTAATTGGATAACATTTAACATATGAGGTATTTTTATTTCCTTCTTTTTTGCCCTTCCTCCTCAGTCATTCATTTTAAAGGCTCTCCTCCACATCCATGTGCACTCAGGATATATGTACTCCATGCTGTTTTCTCCCTTGCTCTGAGAAAATACTCCTTGGTAACTCACCATGCATCCCTGGCCTCTTTTTCCATCAGTTTTTCTTTTCCTTTATTCCTTTTTGGATGCCTGACTTTTATCACCATGAGGAGGGGAAAGTGAAAATGAAGGCACACCAAGCTAGCCAAAGAGAACACGGACATATTGTCACCAGACCCCATCATTTCAGACCCAGTGATCTCTTTGAAATCAGTGGGTGTTTCTGAGCATAGACCAGTTGCAAGACTCTGTCTGTGCTGACCTGTGGGCTGGTGAGGTGAAAATGGGGAAGGTTTAAAAGAAAATACAGATGTGGCAAAATCCACAAATATATATGGACTCTCACTGTGGTGGGCCAAACCCCACAGCTCTCATTCATGATAATGTGCATGTAGTTTTAATAAAGGAGTTCCCTTTATGCTGCATAAGTAAAGCGTGAGGACCAAAGGATTCAGAGAAACAGCAATAACTGTCAGGAGTAAAGCCTTTGGGAAATGGCTCCTCATTTCTCCCTAGGCTGGCAAAACTTTGTTGTGGTAGCTTTTTCCTTCCACAAGCACTGGTCACACTTGGCTAAAGTATGCTGTATCTCATGAGAATGTTCCAGTACATCTCTCATTGATGTAATAAAGTGAGATGTAAGGTTTTGCAAGAAACATAAATTTGCATCTTGGAAACCCTGTGTCTTGAAAGATAAAATATTCTCAGGAGGAGGCTAAGAACGCTCTGCAGGGTGCTATATAGATCCTGGGTGAAGCTCAGGGCACACAGAGAAGGTTCCTGTGCTGCCTGGAAGATGCTCAGCCTGCACCCATCCTCTTGCTCTGGTTCACAGGCTCTGTGAACAATGTGTTCATTGTAGCAATGTGCTGTGTGGTGAGGTGCCTTCAGTAAATCCAGGGTCTGGTTAAATTTTCTATCCAAGCTGCTGCATGCAGTGTGGCAGAGGATGCTGTTTTAATCAAATTCTGCTTCATCAGGCTCGGTAGACTGACCAACAGGCCTGAGATGGACGTTAACACAGGCTCTTGGAAATGGTGAGCGTTGGATCAGAAAGTCAGAAAGCTTCCCCGCCTTCTCTCCTCCCAGGAACCAGTAAACCAAACTGGAACTGGTCTCATGTTTTGCTGTCCTCTGTCCACTGGTGTAGTATGCACATACATGCCTTTGGGAGGCACATAGTTGTAGCACTGAACTGGATACCCTGGTTCCCTCTCGCTTCTGATGCCAGCAGCTAGTGGGAATGGAAGCAAGTACTTCTAAAAATAGAAAAGGAAGGAAGGAATAACTTATTAAAGAATGCAGGGAAGGTGAGGCTTTTGTCCTTTGCGTACTTGGAGTTCTCACTTTGGAGTTCTGTGCTGTGAGTTTTTGGAATTGCCTGTTTGCTGGGAGAGCGATGCCAGCTCTGTGGAGTGGGAGACCTGTTATCATGGCTTCCTGTAATTACTGCTGCAGTCTGCGACACTTAGAGAATAGGTTTTATCAAAGTGCATGCTACATGTTTATGACAGTAGTTGGTCAAGGTCTGCTTGAGAGAAACGTTTTCTTCCCTTGAAAAAGGAGATTATGTCTACTTAACCCTTTCTTAGCTCCCATAGTATTCGCTGTACGTGAGCCTAGGCATAGCTTAAACCCCACAGCAAGGGTTATGGGATCTTTCTGTCGCCCAAAATGTTTTGTGGAAATGATAGAAAAGTGAGTTCTTTGTGTTGATTAATAATCTAGTGACAATCCCTGCATTGTGCCCTCTTTTTTAATATAGACATTTACAACAGTCACTTGCTCCAGCTTTAGAGATCAGCTTGTCTCTCTGACTTGATTAGCCTTTTATTCTGTCAGCCCTGTTCTTGCTTCTGAGGAATTGGTTACTTCTTTGAACAAAAGCCATCAGCAGTTCCCGCCTCCCCTCATCCTTCATCATTTCTTACCTTTCCTGTTTTTCAGCATTTATTTAATTCAGGACCTGGAGATTTTCCATGCAGTTCTCAAGCAGACTGCGACTCTGATGGCTTGAAGTTGCAGGTACTCCAAAATCTTTTCTGGCCACTCACAAACTGGGCCCTTGAGAGTCCCTCAGAGCGGTTTGTGCTGGAGAATCCAAATGTCTGGCTGCTGGTGGGATTTGGGGTACACACGTGTGAAAACTGCATTTGGAAATCTCCGACCTAGATAAGAGTGATTGTCTGGGATGCTGAGTAGTGTTCAGTCATGCACAGAGGAAGTCGTGCTGCCTTATCCAGAGCTGTTAGTGATCTTTAGAAAATGTGCTGCTGATAGTATCAATCACAGCAAATGGTGCTGGGAGGTCTGCTTGGATGTCCACTGTGCTGCTCAGCCGGGGTTGATCGTGGTCCTCTCAGTCTTTGTTCAATTCTTTGTGTTCAAGGCACCCCAGGACGAGGAATTTGCAAGTAAAGGTCCATGGTTTTTTATGTGATTAAAAAAAAAAAAAAAAAAATCCCTACCACTGGTTCAGTCTCTCTCAGTCTATTTATTTATTTATATATTTTGCCCCAGAAGCTTTTGTCAGTTGAATTGGGTTCTCCCGTTTAAATGTTTTTAGTGCCTATTTAATTAGAAGTTGGAACAGAGTAATGAAATTCACAGGGTTATGTAGCTTGGATCTAAAATATAAATGGGCAAAGCATTCATTTTGCTTTACCCCTTGCCAGATTAGGGTGCTTTTTTTGAGCCTGATTTTTATTTCATTTCAATGAATTGTAACTGCTCAGAGTAACTGTAAAATACACAGGTTTTTTTTGCATAACAGAGACATGCAAATGATTGTTGAGAGACATAATTATGTAAAGAAAAGTATATGCCTGTGTGCATGCACACATACTGCAATGCTTTTTTGTGGGGCTATTTTTTCACAATACATCTTCATAAGGCTCTTTTTATGATGCTGATTTATTAATATTGTACATTAAGGCTTAAATTGTCAAAGCTGCCTAAGAGATTTGGATGCCCATTTCCCATTAAAGTTAACGAGAAATGAGCATTGAAAATCTCAGCGCAGAAGTGCACGGCACTTTACAGTGTGTTCTCCAAAGGAAAAAGTCCCTGTCTTGAAGATACTGTGGTACAAAAGCCCCAGGAAGAGGATCATAATCAGCATAAGACAAAGAGGATTGTAATGGCACACAGAATAACTTATCCCCTGTGCCTGCATTCAGATATATACCTGGTCCAAATTCTTTGGACCTAGGCCTACGAGTGAGGGTTTTATATACCCCCTGTAAAGATAATTAAATCTGTCCAATACACATATATTCATCTAACCAGGGAAAACTGCTTCCTTTCCACATGTAGGCTGATGGAAGGAGGTGGAAAGCAATTATGGTACTTAGTTGCATGTATAAAAACAGCAAGTGGGCATGGACAGCAGTGATTAATGGACAGGGCTGTGAAATTTAAGGTCTAAAATAGAGGAAGGCATGGGGCCATATCACGGAAGAGAGGAACAAGCTCCTGCTAATTCAAGGAATCAGCTGTGTTAGTCATTAGGACAGTCTGAAAATCACAGTCATCTTGTAAAGTTAATATCAATTTACTTGGCTACTGAAATTCTACTTACTGCTTCATTTAACTACTCTGGTGTTTTCTTGGCAGAGGTTAAGGTGACACTAAAGATAAAAGCAGCCCCTGTAACTAAATAATAAGTTTTAAAAGAATACTTTTTCCTCCATCTATTATATCACTGTATTCATTTTATGTTGGTTTTATAACTAAAGTCAGCCAATGAGAAGAGCTAGATTAGACCACCCTGCTGTAAAAAGCTTGATGCAATTAATACAGCCTGTCTAGAAAGAAGTATTTTTTCAAAAACTTTTATGTTAATGATATGGTATGCAGTCGGCACATTTCTTCCTTGAACAAGAAGCAAGCTTTTGTTCACTCCAGACTGGGTTTTATTAACACAGGAGGATCAATGGAAGAAAAAACAGTAATCAGAACAGAGAATGCAAACTCATCCAGCAAAAACCTTCAAACTTATCATGTCCCAGGACAATGGCTGATATCCTAGTCTTAATTTTTTGCTGTCTCAAAAAAAAAAAAAAAAGAGAAAAAAGAAGCTGGAAAAAAATTGATTTATCTTCAACACTGGGTGCTTTTTTGAGAGGAGAAAGAGGAATTTAGTATAAATGTCAGAGGACAGACAAAGGTCTTTAGTTTCCCTGAGAGCCTTTGTAAATGTATCTTTTCATTTTGCTGCATAAAAAAGAAGTTTGCATAAAATACTGGCTAACATTCAGGAAAGATGCCCTTATGAGTCCTGGTTACATGTATTTATTTACTTTAGTGAAATATTTAGTGCATGCTTTAGTAGAATTGACTTTGTGGACAGTACTTACGAGGTGCAGGGATGTGTGAGAGATGTATACACTAAAAAGAGTAATGCATCAGTCTGAGTGCACACATCCATCTTTACACCTATCTATCAATCTCGGTGTTCATTCATCTATCCAAGTATTAAAATCATATGTGACCTGCTGTCTATGCAGCTCCCTGTCTCACTAGATATTAAAATCAGATCCAAACTCAAAATAGGTGGATCTAACACAGAGTGTGTTTTTGACTGAATGGGGTGTTTGTCAAGAGGCAGTGAAGAGACCTTAAAATTGCAAAGAGGTGACTAAAATGAGGGTGCTGCATGGGGCAGGGTGGCTGGCAACGTGAGCATGGCTGTGGCTTTGTTCTAGACAGATGGTTGATCACTATAACTTTGTAAGTCCTAATTATGTCAAGTTAAGAACCAGCAGGAGCAATAGTGATATTTAAAGGTGCTTTAATGGATGCTTGCCATTTCCAGACATCCTAGGGAAAAAGAAAAGCCCTTAATTGCAATATTAATGGATGGAATGGAATCTGGTAGTCTTGGGACAAAAAGGTTCAAGGCAATGTTGCCTGGAATAAGGACAATGGTTCCAACATTGAGAGAGTTAACTCGATCACATACCACTACACTGAGCCCGAGAGTCTGAACTCTTCAAACGCTCCAAATGGAGGGCTAAATCAAAGAATCCTGTTTCAAATCCATCCAAGATGTTGCTGTTTTTCTCCTCTGACAGGAGAAGCATTTGGAAGTGCAGTTTCTTTCTTTTTTTATAGCTGTCTTAAAAAGGAGTTTGGATGTTTAGCACAGCTGGTGCTCATTACATTATGCACTATCAATAAAATAGCATGTGTAATTAATTTTTAATGCAGTGCTGTATGCAGCGCTTTAAAGCAGTTACTGTATGGGGAGAGCCGACACCGGTCACTGACATCAGAAATATTGAAATAGAGGGCTAGATTTTGCATTTTTAAAGGGTGTATGTGAGAGTGGGGGAAGGGTAATTCCCAGCCAGCAATTCTCTGGCCACAATCAAATTTAAAAATATAGGAACAAGATGGATGAAGGTGATTTTATAATTTGCTTATTGGAATGAATGAATTTTTGCCCCTTTGGAGTTTGCTGAGTGATGGCTGGATTAGGAGAGGTAACTTCAGAGTGTAGGTAAGGACCAGGGGAGCACGCAGCAACAGATCCATACTTGTTAAAGCACCAACAAGCTTTGGAGGTATCAGGTGCGAGATGGGGTAAAAAGGGAGCTCATGGGAAAGCAAGGGAAGGACCTTTCTGCTCTATCTCATTGAACAGTTTTGGTTTTTTTTCATTGCAGGGCTTCTTTCTTGTGCCTTGTTGTGTTTTGTTGTTCTCATTAGTAATAATCCCAATTTTTCCCCCTTGATTCATTAAATATTTGGGAGTACTGGTAGTTTGGAAGGGAGAGAGTAGCTTGGTTATGAAGAGGCACCACTGATGACGTTGTTTGCTCTGACAGAAGACCCAAACAAATTAAGGTCTTCTTTTTGCATGGCAGTACTTTCCACAAGACACCAGCATAAATGGAGACTGCTTTAATTAGGCACGGTAGGAAAGGCTTGGGCACCATCATGACTCTTCAGCAACCATTATGTCCAGAAACACCTTGGTTGACTGAAGGAGGAGCAGCCCTGTTTTTGAAGTTGTAGAGTGGTGTGTATCCATGCTCAGCAAAGGGATGGGAATGGCTTTCATGTTTCTGCAGCAGAGTAACTGCCAGGGATGGTTTGCAGGATGGGACCAGCCTCTTCCCTGCTGCCGCTGTTTTCCCATCCATTTTCAGAGTTGAATGCCTCTTGGTGAACACTTCCTAAAAAGAGAAGAAATCAACTGCAGGAAGAGAAGGAAGGAAGCAATCACCTAAAAAGCAACAAAATTAGGGGTAGTGCTTGTCAGGTGCCTTGCCTTTTGGTTGGGCAATGCACCAGCTTCCTAAAAGCTGATTATTTTTTTTAATACACGTGCACAAGGCATAAATGTTTGCAATTATTCTTTCTCTCAGCAAATTGCCATTCATTTGTACATAACATATGCTAAACAGTTCACTTGTACAGCCTCACCTGGCATATTCAGGATGGAGTTTCCTCCTGCTCCTTCAGCAGTAGCTTTTTGTCATCGCTTTTCTTCTCGCTTTCTGTCAGATTCGTGCGGATGTGTTTGTGTGTCTGAGCCAGGAAGTGAATTGGCCTGCTCAGTTTGTGAGAACAGAGATAAATCTCTCATGCACAAATATAATGCTCAGTGTCAAAGGAAGTAGGGCAAGCTATGGTGTGTGGTGTAGGTAGTTGTGATGAGAACAGCTCTTTAGTTCACAAGCCAGAGTGGGAAGGGTGGAGGGAACAATGAGGTGTTGTACATTCTTTAGTGAAATAACTTAATTTTATTTTATTTGTTTTAGAGGAATTGGATCATTTATTCCTGGAGTGGCTCAGATTTAGGCCAGAGAACTGCAAAAAAATTACCATGTGTCCCTCCAGAACTAATTCAGAGGACCTCTGCTCTTTTGTTTTCTGAGTGCTTCATAAAAATAGATGAAAGGAAGGGTTCTATGCTCAGATGGGATGCTTTATGTTCAGAACGGGATTTGAGTCAAAGAAGCCATGCTGATGCATCTCATGTGTGCCCCACTGGGTTCCTGTGTTCTGCATGTTGGTTCTTCTTTCCGCTGAGCAGTAAACAGCTGAGCAACTGTTAGCAACATACCTTTATATGCTGTTTGCCTTCTTTTGGACAGGCTTTTTCCAAGAATTTTTGCAGTACTTACAAAAATATGATAGGCTAGTGTAAGGTACATGCCTTTGGTATCTTTATTTTCCTCTTGTCTTTGTCTTTAATCGAGCCATTTCTCTGGGCCGCTGTTCCAGCTAATGTAACTTGCCATGGCACAGGCTGGGTAAGCCAGCTTCAATGAGACACTAAAACATGCACTTGGAAGGAAGCATGCAAAAATCCCACATAGCGAAGGCTTGCATTTTTTATGAATTCAGCTGTATGAGTCAGAGGTCCTGGGACTTCAGGAATGAGGTTAATGCAGGCACTAAGCAAGGAGATGGGGAGACAGTCGCTGGAATTGTGCTATGAAATGGTGCTTTCTAAATTACTGTCTTTGCTATTAACATAAAGGGCCTCTGGTTAGAGAAGAGCTGGTTTAAACAACATATCTGCAGCTTTAATTCTTGTTTAAACGTCACCTGGCTATTTGAAGCCAACTGTAAATGCCTTATTTTCAGTACATCCCCTTGGCAATGTGAGAGGAGCATCCCATCCTTCCTGTGTGTCAGGCTGTCTCCTTACATGTCCTGTATTGACCTAGATTACTTCACATGAGACACGAATCTAGACCTGATCCTTACATCTCTTCCACGGCTGCGTGACAAACGTGAAGCACCCAGGGAGTGCTGTACCATGCCAACAGTCCACTGAGAGATGGGTTAGGGGCTGCCTGGGGATGCTTGGCTGAGCATCTTCCTGTGAGGTGTTTTCTGACTTCAGTGGTGTTATACTTTTCTGCCAGCGGCGAACACAGTCTGTGGAATTCCAGGATGTACAGAGATTTAAGTAAGAGTCAGAGTGTTGTTGGAAAATACATATAATTTAAAACTATCCATGGTGATGAGAGTAAAACCCAAACATTCATGGAATTTTGTAAGATCTCAGTATAGCGTCTCTGCCTTCTGCCTGCCGGGGAATTATTTTTTTCAGTTTGCATCTTCTAACGAAGTTTTGGGTTATTTTTTCATCCCTTCTGGTTGAATAGAGAGAGAGTAAGTTAATTTATTATGGCACAGACAAGCTTATAATATAAAGTATGTACAAAAATTAGATGTGAGTATTTATGGATTGATTAATACAAATCCTTTATAAAAATGTGTGAACTGTTGATTCCTGTGAACTGGGAACTGGACCGTTGTGGACGTATAGTGAGTACAAGACTACTGAGTAACTTTACCTTCCTGTGAAACCTAATTCAAAAAACATCACTCTTTCTCTATTTTTATTGTTTTCTCTTCAAATGGAACTAATTCCTCCACTGTAAATTTGAGGTAGAGTCTTAAAACTCCACAGTCTATTGAAGCCAAACCCTTCACTATCATTATCAATAGATACATAGAATAGTTGTAAAACGATCCTGTGAGATTGCTGTAAACTCCTTCCCAATTTCCTTCACACTTTCCCTGCCCATTTTCCATGAAGAATGCTGTGAAAGCTGCATCCATGCTGCCCCTGCCTCTATCACCACTGTCACTGTTCATTAGTGCAGTTGAGCATACTCATAAATGTCTGAGCTCTTCCCATATTTAGAGCTCTCTAGCCAGCAAATCTTCTCTTCTGCTCTTCCTTTTTGAGAAAAAACCCAGTGGTCAGGGTTTGAGGTGGGCACTGGAGATATAATTTTAATTCAGTGACCTGGTATCATCCCGAGCTGTAAGGGAGAGCAAGAGTGTAGGAGACGGTACTATCACTGCTTAAATAATTTGCTTCTTGCCCTTTCTGTCTAAGTTTGTCAGGCTGTGTCTTGTGGTTATAAACTGAGATTTCTTAAATTTGTATTCTCCTTAATAGGTAAAGATGAGCGAAAGCTGTTTTTCACTTTCTCCTCACTCTTTCTTCACAGATATCTTTGCTCTCTGGGACTGGCTGGCACTGCTGGGGAGGTATTTCCCAGGGGATTTCATTGCCCCAGGGTTAGATTTCTCCATCTACACAGCAGCATGGAGCTGTATTGCATATATCTCCCTCCCAGCAAGTCTCAGTGAGTCACCATCCTGCTTGCTGGCTGTCTGATGGGAACAGGATGCTCTGTCCCAGGCCACCCTGTCCATGGAGCTTCTGCCCATCTGCACCTTTTGCTTCCCCTGCTCTGCCCGAGACATTCTTATTTCTTTCTTATTTTAGAAATAACATTTCAATTTTTCCATCAGGTAGGTCCTTCATTCATTGCTGTCACTGCCAGTGGTCCCTGAAGTCATAATTACAGCACTTTTTTTCTAAAACACAAATCCAAAGTGAAATTGTTCTTTTTAAGTGCTTTTTTTTTTTAACGTCACATTTTTTAAAATAGAAATGACTGCTGAAAATAAACACAGTTTGCAATGTACAGACTTACTGAGCCAGCATGAATTTCCTTAATAAGCTGGGGTATGTGTGTGTGCGTGCACGTGTGTGTTTTTCCCCCTTAAACCTTGGAATAAGAGTACTGTCTCTTTAAATCCTAACTCAAACTTTACTGGCGATTTTACAGAGCCTGGTTTCATTTATAGTGGAGCCAGACTTGCTGTGTGAGAGCCGTCCGCATGCTGGAATTAGTCTTAAGCTCGCTTCTGTGGCGTTGCCAAATTCCATGTTTGTGTTTTATTTAGAATTCTTTTCACGGCCAGTCGAATCTGTTCAGGCACACATAGGCAGTGTTGCGCCCCATGGAGAAAATAAGCAAGTTTGCGTTTTCTTTGGCATAGGCCATGGCCACAAAAGACTGCGGTCTAAAGAAACATTTTTTAAAAGCTATTTTAACCCATAACAGATGTATAAAGTAGGCACACACATGCCAGCTTCCTTAGTTTTAATTAAAAAATAATTATGGCTTTAATGGGATGCTAGTGACAAATTTGGATGAATGGTGGGTGACATTATCTCAAGGCTTGCTTCAACTTATAAATTAGTGCGTTTCTCTTGGCCAGTGGTACAGATGAAATTAAATGAAGGAAGAGATTAATATTTCCTAAAGTTACATCGAATTAAATGAAAAATCCAATCAAATAAAAAAACATGGTCCCTTCCTCCCTCTCCTCCTCAGATCTCCATTTGCATGAGATCACAGGACACAGGAAAGGTTATCTTCTCTGGCTGATAATTGATCTGGCCAATGATAAACTGGACTTAGCATTTCAAGGTGCCTGTCCCTTTCATAATTTTGCATTGGTAGCCACATTGCCAAATTATGTGATTAATGTAAGCAAGTACTTCCATTTATAACCACATCTAACCAGCTAACATGGTACCTTCAAGCCAGGAAATCTTAAATATAAACTCAACCCTACATGTTGCATGCTGCAATGGTTCTCTCCCCATACCTTGGCTAACTGGCAGTGATGCTGGTTGTGATTTCTCACATCTTTAGGCTATTTTCAATTTGGGGCTTTTAAGGCTCACCAGAACTGGGCTAGATGCACAGGCTTGCACAGGTACCAACAGTTTATATTTATGAAGAAATAAACAAAGGAGTAATAAACATGTAATGAGCTAACCCCAGATGGTATCTCTGCTGTTATTAGTCAGGTGTATGTAGAGTTGAGGAAGGGAGATTGAAGGATCAGCCTGAGTGGCTCTGGATATTGAAGGAGAGGTTGGCTGGGTTCACTGGAAAAAGTGTTTTCCTCCTTCCCATGCATCCCACCCATGAACACCCTGAACAGATGCTGAGAACAAAGGCGATAGAGCAGCACAGCTTTTCAAGGCATGCAGCAGAATCACATTTCCTCCAGACCTGCTTGTCCCACCCTAGTGCTCTCCAGCAGCAAAGGCAGCCCAGCGTGGGACGGGGCTTTCTGGATGAGAGCAGATGATCAGCTTTACGATCTATGGCACCAGCAGATGAAGATCATTTTGGTTTTGGATGGCAAAACCCTGTTTCCTGTTCTCCAACATATTCTTTCATGAAACTTCTCATCTGCTTAACATTTAGCTCCAATTGTAAAAGGCAGCCCTGGAATGCTGCTGATACATGTAATCTAGGTGGTGGGAACTCTTCTTCACTTCAGCAATGCTAGTTTTCTCTAATGAATATGCTGAAATGTTTCCTTAGTAAAAGATAAAGCAACTTTTGGAAAATAGCAGATTAAGGAAAGAGGGAGAGAGTATCAGGTGCTTGGTGGATAGCTGTGCACCTTCCCCATGATCAGTCCATTCATCTTGTGACTTACAAATGTTTTGCTACTAATTTCCATGCAAGTGTGGCAGGATCCCCCACCTTGCTTGCTTAAAGCTATCTGCTATGTTAAGTTGGGGAAATCCAGCAAGAGGAAGCAGCTCAACTTGGTTTGAGCCAAATCTGTAGAATTTGAGCTCTTTAGGGCAATCCATTTGGTCCCTTAGGGATGGCAGTGTCTCTTCTTGGTGTGCAGGATGTCCATTGCCTGAAGCTGAACCATGCCAGTCTCTCTAAAGATACAATTCTTAGGCTTTGTTTAACTGTAGCAAAATATTTTCCTTTGTCAATTGAATGAGAATTTCTGTGGTAACATTTTCCTGAGCTTGAATTCCTCATGAGTGAAAATGAAGCTCCAGCATTAAAAACATGAGTCATGCAGTGCACATGAGACTAATTTTTGCATTCCTAGAATTTTTGGAAGGGAAACATTACATTCATGATAATCCTTTCAATTATACCTTATTGCTAAAATAATCCATGAGGCATTCTGCAGTAGAGCCCTCTGCTATTTGGTTACAGTCAGGGCTTTGAAAATAGCACCTGAAAGCTTTTAGACTCCTGTGTGTCAGTATCTTAATTTTCTTTTTATCTTGATCCACACAGGATGGTCTGCCATCCTTTTTATTTACTCCTTCAGATTTTTTGTTTAATAAATAAGGCTAATTTGATTTGTTCTGATCTATCTCAAGTATCTAATTGCTGCTGCAGAGAAAGATTAATGTCCAGTTGAAAGGATTCCATATCTATAAATGAGAACTGAAAGCAGATGTGAGTTTGATGAACGTATGCTGCCCATTCCTTGCCTGCACTGGCTCAGAGAAGCTGCTGAGAGACTGCTATCTATCAAAAGAGAGATGTTAGATGCCAAACACAGTTCAGAGTCACACACCTATCATGAGCAAAGTGAACAGTCAGCAAATATAATATCCCAGGTAGGTTTTTTCCTGCTTGTGAAATATCTATACACAAGACAGTGTTATCATCAAATTGTCAGAAGTACTTAACAAACTCCAGTTCAGGGGAAGGCACTGTGAATTGACGACAAGAAGGGCTTTGTCTCTGGGTTTTCACTCAGGAAATAGTGTTGGTATATTGTCCAAGGGCTGGTAAGTTCAGTTCCTAGTGCATTGTGTGCACAGTGCTGATTCTGAAGTTAACTCAATCCCTGAAAACCACCCGACAAAACCAAACCAAAGCTGATACTGATGTCTTTGCTATTGGCCTGGTGAGGTGCTCAGGCATTTCTGGCAAGCCAGGACAAATGCTTTTCAGAGTTTGCTAGCTTGAGCTCATGCAGATCTGTGAAGAGCAGGCAGTAAAAGGAGCAAAAGACTACATTACCTGGGCAAAAGATCAGGTTTTGTATCATCCAGGCAACTTTGACATGCACTGCACACAATAAGTGCAACATCTTTTTATATAAAAGCAGGTACAGATGGGATCTTTTTGCATGGGCTGTTCAGTTTAGTAAAGATGCTTTACAGCCCTTTCACAAGCAGTGCTCTCTTGTGTTCTCTGGACTGCTGGAGTTCACCTTCCCTACCGCGGTGTAACAGCAGGTTAGTGGCCAGTGCACAGAGGAGGAGACATTTTGGCCAAGGACAGGAAATTCTGATAATGGCAGTAGGACTGTCAGCAGTGTTTCCAAAAAATAGAGAGCGCTTTCTTTGTAAAGCTTCTTTTAAAAACATTTCCAATAGTTTTAAAATGCTCACCAGTATTACTGTGAGCTAGAGAGGAAATCATAACGGATTTAGTCACTTTGATTTTTTTTTTCTGTGTGTGTGTGTGAAATAGCTTTTGCATTTTTACTGTTTGTAAATTGCTATTCAGGTAATGTCTGTGACAGGAAAACTATTTCACAGATGGACAGATGGAGATGTAAAGATCAACATAACTCTTCCTTGATGTCGATAAATCAGGCTGACCTGGGATGTGCGTATGGCAGGAGAGGGAAAGAGAGAGAGGAGGGGAGATGGAGGATAAAAGGGACAGAGAAAGAATATGGAGTCATGGAGAAGGACAGGTACTGGCATCCCAGAGCTCTGTCTATGTCAGCTTTTGTACTGTAGTCATGTCAAAATTACAGCAGAGTACTTCCAGTATGACCTCCTGTTCCACTGGAACCTCAATGAGGCTCTGCATACAGCAGCCAGGTGAGAACAGAGAAGAGACTGTTTGTTCAAGCTGGTTTTTTTCATTTGGGGTGTAACTATGAAAACGATAGTTCCGAATATAACTGTGGGTTTTTTGTTGTTGTTTTTAGAGTTTTTTTTAGTTTTTATTAAAGACAGTACTGATCTGGGCAGTGAGACTTTTTCAGTTTAAGTAATTATACCTTACTGGTGTGAAACCTGGCCATTCAGATTGTTCGTGATGATTTTCCCTGACCTATATCTGCCTGACTGTGCTATGATGTCAACAATTCCCAGCTAATATATCGCACAAAATAACTGGAAATCAGAAAGTGGACCAAAATAAAGTAAATGGTAATTCTCTCCCTATTATGACTTACTTTCAAGTTACTAAAAAACAAAATCTGCTTTCTGTCTTCCTTAACTTTTCTTTCTCCATCCTCTTCTTAGATTTTATTTTCTTATAGGGAGGAAATGGAATTGGTGCAAATATTAATATCCTAAATTAAGCTGGTGAGTTACTCATGTAGCTGATATCATTATTGGTCAGCCTGTAGTGCATGGAAAACTTAATTTCTTTGGAGAAGAGTAGGACTGAAGTCAAGAGGTGGAGCACAGCTAACCAGGCAGTCAGCAATATATGTTGCAATTTCTTTTTGTCTGGTCTCCTGTCTGATTGCTCCTACATCTTTACATGGAGTAGGAGAAAATATCTTTGAGAAAATGTTTCAAGGGAGATATCTTTTATAACATGGTGACTTTCCTCATTGCAATGAACTCAGCCTGCAGAATGAGCTGTGAGTGTGTAATTTTTGCAGGACAGGGCTTGTCTGCAGTATTTTATTGTTTCTGGAAGTGGTCACTTGAGCAAGTACACATGTGCTATGAGTAAGTATTGGTTTTCTCTGGCTGCTTCTTAGCAGGTTTTCCTCTGAACAAAGGTGTGCCTGGCCCTGGGCAAATTGTGGAACTCCCTCATGTTGGCAGTGGGAAGGTGTAATGGGGTTGGGAACTTCATGTGGTGCTCATAGCTCAGTGCACCCCTCAGGCTTAGCATCAGGAATCTCATGTTTGCTCTGCATGGACAAATACTCTGTTGGCCTTACACAACTGCAGGCATGGCTGTAAGGTTTAATCATGCATCTAAAATCAAAGGAAAACACCGCACAGGGAGTGTTCCTTGGAAAAAGCAGCTTTAGGAGACCAACAGCAGCCTCTCTTTACAGGTGAGAGAAAATAAAACATTCTTGTCTACGGGTCCCCAGTGATCCCAATATAAGAAACCTGTATCTGGCTAAAATAGGAAAATCCACATTGAAAAATATTGTTAGAGATTTTGAGAATTTGCTGTATCATTTTATTATTATCCAGTGAAAAGCATTGAAAAGAGAAGAAGATTATTGCATTTCCTGTCCTATTCCCTATGGTTTGGGAAATCTAAATCCAAGCCTTTGTTGAATTTTCCCTGTGATCTTGAAAATGTTCTTTAATTTCTCCATGGGAAACCTCCCACTTCAGTAAGGAATTCCAACTCTTCAGTCTCGGATGGGAATATTATGAGGATAAAGATGTGGAAGTTTCTGAGGTGCTCAAATACTAAAATAATAAAGAGCTACTGAAGTATATAAAATGAATGCAAATAATTTAGGCTAATTTTTGATGAATTGCTTGTCCAGGGTTTTATTGGATGTGATGTAAATGAGTCTGAGGGCCATTGATAGTGATTGATGTTTATCCAACTGTTACTGTGTTTAAAATACTCACAAATGTATAAGAGGTACTGCTGTTACTCCTCTCTGTGAAAACAGTGGATGAAATTGTGCTCTTAGGTACAGCAGCTCAAGACCATTGCAAATTAAGCCACTGGAAATCAATGGGGTTGCACATTTGTAACTGAGATCAGAATTTGCCTTGGCCTTGTGAGGTGCTCTGTGTGCTAATTCTTGCATCTGAAACAGGAAGAAATGGCTTTTTTATTACAGCAGTGCTTGAAGAGACCCCAGGAAAGTGAGATGTATATATTGGAGGCTGCCAACAGCTAGTGGCAGTTCGGCCTAATAAACTGGAAATAAATAACTTGGTGATTAGCTGGAATTGGCAGGCCACTTAAACACAGCACTGACTGGGTACATGGTTTTCCCTCTTCACACCTTAATACTATATAACAGCATGGATGGATGCCTGGAAGATATATGGCCCTCAGAAGAACTTGTTCTGAATCTACCTTGACACTTCTATTCATGAATAAACTTAATGATAACAAAGACAATAACAACCACAAGTACTTAGCTAGAAGTTTCCATTGCAAGGAGCCCAGAACACTTCTTCTTTGAAGAGTGAGCAAACAGTAAACAACAAAATCCAAGTCATTACAGCAGGGGTAGTTTTGTAGTTCAAGGGATGAACTAGGAGGACAGTGGAAACTGGATTTTCTTGCTTCTGCCCCCACCACACCATCTCTCTGTGAACTGTGGCTGCAGTGGGGGGTGTGTGAGGCTTCATCTCAGGCAAACAATTTTGTGGATAAAGCAAGCAGTGCAAGAACCTAAACAGGATTATTGTGAATAGACTTGTATGTTCAGAGAAATTGAACCCATGGAGATCCACTCTAAGAAGAAATACGATCAAATAGTGAGGGAATAAATGAACTCTTTCAGGGCAGGACATAGATGAAGTCTGTGGAAGTTGTCTGGAGAATCAGTTGCTATTGATTTAGTAAGCATTAGGTCAGGTTGCTTGCTCCCTGACTGCTGTTAAGTTATATTTCAGGAGACAACAGGGCATTTTGGCAAGAGCAGTAAGAAAAAGTCTGGCACAGTCCATTCATTTTTGCAATTGCCATGCTCTTGTCTCACTTCTCTTACTTACATTTTTGTGCCATAAGTAGCAAGAGAAGATTCTGATGCAGTTGTCATTTGCCACCTTTCTGAGTCCTACTTTAAATTCTAATGCACAGGCTTGCTTTAAGATTTTGTGTCTCCACTTTACTTTTTCCTTTGTGGTCCTGAGGTTCCTGCTGCAGGGAGGAATTCCCCTCCTCTATGCAATAAAATGACCAGGCTGGGTTTGAATTGTGTTCCCAAAGAGAAAGAATAAAAAATACTCAAACAGTGCCAGGTTCCCTAACAGAATTAATACTTCACAGTATTGTGTCATTCCTGCAGCCTCTTCTTTTCTGTTACCCATCCCTCTTAGTCATTTCATTAGTCATTATTTTTGGAAAGGAGTGTAGCAATCTGTTTTGATTGGAAAGCACCAGAGTAAAGTGTCCAGCTTTGTTACTTAGAGTGGACATCACACTGACATGTAGATTTCTAAGGATTTAGGCTATGTATGGGTCAGAAAGTGTAGTGCTTCTTGATTGCTCTGCTCTCTGAAGTATAGAATTTTGGTGGCTTAGAGGTGGAGTGATAATCCTTAAAAATGCTGCAACTTGCCTGAGATTGTGTAGCATAGTTCATCTTTGTGGTTTCTCCTAATCAGCCCTCACAGGTGCGTATGACCATTTTACAGGCAGGAAAAAAACAAAGGGCTTGGGCACAAACTTGGTTAATAAGTTTCCAGCCTCTAGAAATCTGGTCTAGTCACGTTGCTACATGAACAAAAGGCATAAAATGAATTTACTGTTGAGAGTGGTTTGCTTTGGGTTGGATTAGGCCCATAATCCTGGTCAGCAGTCATCAAATTATCTTGCAGAAGGTAAGAGTATTTTGGCCCAAGGTAGTCAGAATTGAAATGCATGACAGATGTACATCTACAATTCTTGCTAAGGCATGGAGATACTGGAGCATTTTGGATCAAATAATGGATTTTAACTTTTATTGTAATTGAGAACATGTTAAATAAATTAAAAGANGACCTGAAAGATTTAAATGCAATTAATTTTATTTTGTTGATTAAGTATTTAATACCTGGAGCCTGCTAAGAGGGCAAACCAGGGTTGGCTCTAGAGAGTGAGTCTCCAGGCTTTGAAGAAGCCAAGAATCCATACTGGCTGCTATCTGTGAGTTTTCTTCATTTCTTCAGCCTCCTGGGCGAAAGTCAGGTCTGTGTGCAGGTAGGTGTGCACAGTATTTTGCAAGCAGACATGAGCTTGCTCTGCCCATGCTTCAAGCCAACTGGACCCCAGCCAGCCTCCAGCGGAAGCTGTACAGCTGCCTGAGCGAGGATGTTGAGCCCCAGCCGCGTTCCTCTGCAGGGCTGGTTAGCTGGGGTTTGGGGTTGCACTAACCACAGCTACAGGTCCTCTGCATTGGTGCTGGCTTGTGCCTGGCCAGGCTGGAGTGCAGGCAGCACTTTGTCAGCCTGCCAGGTACCATGTAGACATACCCTTCCTCACCCTAGGTAGCAGTTTCTCAGGCACTTAATTTTCGTTGAAGTCAGCATGAGCAAACGTTAGTCATCTTGAGTAGTGGTTGCCAAAGGAGGTCCTTTGTGTAACGTGTGGATTTAGCAATGTAGGCACACTGACTTTGCATTACTAATGTTTGGTCTGCTTTCTCCCAGGCCTTTCCACTTTCTTGGTCACTGTCAACCCTCTTTCCTGCTGGCTGCTCCAGCTCTGTAATTGCATGTGACTGCAGTGATACAGTTGTCAGCCCTGAAGAAGTCTCTAGATTTTATTGCTACCCTCCCTCAGGCGATGCAGTTTACCACCAGCCCTGAGAGGCTGGTTTGGAGTCTCTTGAAGTTGTTGAGATCTCGATAGTGCTTTATGGTGATACTGCCCTCTCTCCTCACCTTGAAGAAGGGAGTGGTGATTTAGCCAGAAGCGAACAAGTGACTTCAGCAAGCTGGTGCTTCTTCCCTAGGGAGCATAATAAAAGTTTCACCCTACAGGGTACAAACTATGCTTTGCCGAGTAAAAACAAAGACTAAAAAAGAAATTGGTGTTGTCTCATGTTTCCAAGTTGTCTGAGCTTTGATTGGTCTCTGTAATTCAAGGAATTGTAGATGTATATTTTATATTTCCTATCTGTTACTAATTCATTAATATTCCTTCCTTGGCTTCTTGCTGGCGAAACATGAACTTCATAGTGATATAAAAGATTGAAATTGCCCAGAAAAGATAATCTTTCACTTTTTCAGGTACTAGCACTAGTGTTCTGAAAAAATCCATGTGATCTACATATGAAACTGTGCTCTGTTAAACCCACCAGAAACTTCATGGTGACTTCTTTAGGTTTTTCATAAGGATTTGCATCCTAAGAATTGAAAATAGCAAATATTCACTTTGCAAATTACTAAGGTCTGAAATTGTGGGTTTTTTTTCTACTGGAATGAAACTCAAATGTAAAGATTTCTGAGAAATTAAGCTTTGTTCTCAGTTTTTTAGGCAAACACACAGTATTTTATATCTGATGACTTCTGGGTAAGTACCAATAGTATTTCAGCATTTTTCTCTCACATGATTTGTAGTCTGACAAGAGGAGTTGAACATGGGGCTCAGGACCACTTAGCAACTCTCTCTCTCTCTCAGTCTTCCTGCTGAAATTTCACTGAAACTCACTTCTTAGCACAGGTCATATTAGATGTCAAGAATCTTTGGTAAAAATATTCTGAGCAGCTCCAGTTCATTGTCTTCTAACTTGTTTTAACTTTAACCATGTCAGGTGTGTAAGACAGGATCTGTGGTGTTCTGTGAGAAGAAGTGGGCTTTACATGTTGACTAAATTGCTTGGCTGGTACAGTTATCATCAAAGAGCTTTAATGTGATAGACATAAGAAAAGTCTTCCAATTGTCTCTTCCATGTCCTGAGTATCCCAGCTAGATTACAAATGGGATATGAAAGTCCAGACATGGGTCACTCGGCCCTGGGGTGTTATGGATGCCCTCTTAGATCTGTGTGGAAAGCAGTGGAAACATACCTTGTAGGGTGGATGCACTTCACAGTTGGAGAGAGGTAACCTAGTTTGTCAGCTATCACAAAACACTCATTTCATTCCTATTGCTACAGTTTTGTCTAGAACTGTTCAAGCCTGCAGGGTCCAGTTCACAAGGTTGTATGTGAACTGATCCCTGCTCTCAGGTTTAGGAAGGGTGGGTGGAGAAACAAACCTTTCAAGATTGCTTAGAGGGATGAATGTGAGGAATTCACACCTTCGGAACTCCTCATCGTCTTCCTCTGCTCACACGAGCACTGAGCCCTTTTGTACTCTTTACTCAGGACTTTGAAGTGATTCTGGTAATACTTTCCCTCTCCCTGTGTTTCTGTCTTTGCTGAGTCACTCACATGCTGTGCAGTGCTTTCCTTCAGGGCCCTGGGTGCTGGCACTAATTAACTCTTGCATTGCTATAATGTGCATTCAGGATCTGCCCCATCTGTAGGCTACCTCGCTGGTGATTTGATCTTCTCTTGGTAATTCACATGTGGAATCTGTCTCTCTACCCAAATTCATGAGAAGTGTGGGTTATATTTTGTAGAAAATACAGTAGGATACAGTTCTGCTCAAGTTAGTGTAATATTTTGTTATTGTAATATTGTGGCTCATTAAGGTTAACTGCAGCAGGAGCCACATGCGAGAAAAGCCCAGCCTAAAATCCAGTTGGCAAAATCATATTAATGTTGCATATCCTCAATGTGGCACCTGCAAGGACTCAGTAGCATTTTTAATTCACAGTTGTGCCCCTATCAGTGTCCACTTCTGTAACATTCATAATAATTTTCAATTTCATTTCAGTGTTTTGGCTGTTTTCTGTTCTTGCTTACATCCAGTTGATTACCAGGAATTAAGTACTTCTAATGGCAAAACATCTCAAAGATGAGATAATAAAATAACAGGATTTTGTGTATGCTTCCAATTACCTTAATGAGTTTATATATTTTCACTTTGGCTGCAGAGACATTTTAATGTTGCTCCTCAACTTGGCATAAAGTAACTCCCTTTCTTGCTGCTTCCTGCAGGTATCCTAAGAAAAAATAATCCAAGTCTGTAGAGTGTTTTACCTGCATGGTCCAGCTCACTTGTCTCACAGTGACACTATAATTTCTCTGAGTGCAGTACAGAATATGTGGATTTGAACACGTGGATTTCGGTGAAAGACATAGAGATCCCCTCTCCCTTGATGCTAGAAATAGCAATAGCACTGAGCAGTCAAAATATTTCAGTCTCTCGTTCTAACTGTCTTTGAGAGTGCCTGTGTTTCGTGTCCTGTTACCATTGCAGCAAAGGATGCCTCATTCTTGATAGCATTTTTTTCATGCTTTTTGCAAAGATGAGAGTGAAGAAGTAAGGGGGAGCTCTTCCACAACAAATATCACTGCATGCTCTGGGATCTTTTGGAAAGAAACCTTTTTATATTTTTAAAATTTATATTCCAACTGTCCTTATTATTAAGATATTCATTCTTATAAAGGGATGTTAAATAATTAAGCCTGTGGAAGGGGCAACATCAACAAATGCTGGAATATATTTAAATAATGAAGAACATCTTTAATTTGTACATGTAAAATAATTGTGGGCCGATGGCAGGTTAAGCATTCATATTTATTAAAATGTACTTGCCTCTGCTTTAGAGGAAGGAGGTTGTCATTTCATATACTCTCCTTCAGCCTGAGACACTTCAAGACTTCCTTCTCTTCAGTCAAAAAGAATCAATTATGCATTGCGGTTACTTTTCCCCCCAAATACTTTGATTGCCTCATTTTGTTTTAGCTGAGAGCACTCAAGTCATTCCTTTTTATATAGGAGGGAAGAGGGGTGTGGAAATTACCCGGTCTGTAACCAAATAACCTGGCCTTTAGTGAGGATTCCTAGTGATTCAGAATATTGACAGCAATCAGGAGTCTCAGGCTGTTGAAACTTCCCCTCTAATTGAACTGGGAAAGGTAAACCAGTTTCAGTGCTCCGCACGCTGTAATTGCAATAATTTAATTTAGCTATTTAACCTGTAATTCAGTGGTATTTATTAAAGAGCATAGGAGAAAATGAGGCCATTAGGAGCCAGAGATGAATACATTGAAATGAAAATGAACACTTCTAACTGCTAGTTGACCTTCGTTTTGTAGCAGTTTTTATTAGGCTGGTCACGGTAATTACTGGGACGTGAATCACGAAGAAAAGTGAATAATTCTGTAATGAACATTTTTATTCATTATCTCACATTTTCAGGAATCAGAAAAGTATCATGTAAAAGTATCTCCAATGTTCTCCTTTTGTTTGTTTTTCGACAAATAATGGTTTGTGGACAATAGCCCGGTGCAAAGCATCACTCCAGAGTGAGGATTTGAGTCAGGCTGAATTGATGGGCCTGCAGCGTTCCCAATGCAGCATGCACGACTGCAGAACACGCTCAGGGAGACTGGGAGGTTTGTAAATCAAGCAGAAATCATATTAGTAAACATAGAACATGCTGGTCACCCCTGTTAACACTTAGGAGGACACTTTTTGGGTCAAAAAATGAGGTATAGAGACTTCCCAGTGATTTGTACTGGGCTTTCTGGGTTTGAGTTTGTTTACCCTGGCTCCTGCCAAGGAGTCCTTTTGGGGAGAGGTCTTTCTGAAAATCAGTGACCTGTTTTGGGGAGCACTGTCAGCACCTGTGGAGGCTTCCAACTGATTTTTGTAAGACTGGAGTGAGGCACTTCCCAACACCACTGCGTGAGCAACCAATCATCCTCCATTCCTCTTCTGCTTTAGCCCACTCCAGCATTTCCAACACCAGGTTAGCTCTGGAGCATCAAGCTGCCCTTCCAGAGTTTTCCTCCAAGGAGAAAGGGTAGTGGGAAAGCAGGAGTGGGTGGCTGTGCCACTTGCATGGCTGCTCTAGGACTGGCACCTCCGTGGGGAGCAGGGGAGCAGACCTGCACCCTGCGAGGAGGTGGGAGCCCTCGTGCTGCCCAGCATGGGTGCCCATGTGCCAAGTCACACGGTCTGCCAGGCCCCCTGCCACCACAGCCCTGCTGGCCCTGTTGTTTCATTAAATCTGCTTCTTTGCTGCAACAAATTGTTCAGAGTTAGTGCCTCAGCAAGGAAGAGAATGGGCAGTGCTTTGGCAGTTGTGCTGTCGCTGGTACTCTGTTCCCTGCTCTTGAGCACTCTCGTGTAGTGTTCTTTTTACTCTTCTTGTTTTCTTACTAGTTTATTAAACGTCAGCCTCAATAGGGACCTGGCCTCCTTCACTCCCATAGTTCACAACATCTGGAGGGAGTTTTAATTAGACTTTGTGTTTTTATTTATTTTTTTAAACAATTTTAAAAAAACTCTCTAGTTTTGTAAATTACTGCCTGATACAATGAGATGTAAGGTCAGAGAGACCAGTGTGGTAAACAGGGTTACTACCCAGATCCCTGCACCTTATTTACACTATTCACAGCCACAGTAATTCTAACATGGACGAAGTGGGTGAATTTATTGATTGTAATTATTCACCCTGAAGAGGCTGTTAATAGTTCCAGGTTTGAAGCTCTTCATGCTGGAGATGATTTCTGCTAATCATTCTTTTCTCTACTAAAAAGTGGCCAATAAACCGACACTAAGAAGCAGTGATTAAAAACTCCATCTGCACTAACCTCTTAGTTTCCCAAAGTGTGTGTTTTCTTACTTGAAACTCTGTTTTTCAGCCTGACTTTGAAAGGAAGAAAGGTCTCATTTAGCTTTAAAATGTCTCTGTGATGCACATTCCCAAGATAGTTTTCCTAATTTCTTCTGCTGTCTTCACTTTAAGGCAGATCTCAGTCCCTCTGGCAAATCTCACACTGGGACTGACATTGACTTGAGGTTTGGTATTCAAATGGCTGAGGCTATATTGTGTGGGTTTAAGGTGGTAAAAAACAATGGAGTTGTAAGTGGTAAGATGTGAATACTTTCAAGATTCACCTGGGGTCAGAAATTGAACGTAACTTAAAATCTGAGGTTGGAACCCCAATGTGCTTGCTTATGGAGAGGCACCAAGGAGCTGGGCTGAAGAAAAGGAATGTGATTTTCAGGCTGACTGATTTTCCTTCCGTATCCCCTTATCTGCAAGCTACCTTTTACTGCTCAGCCTAAAACCCCAAACTGGTAAAGATGCCACTGTGTGCACCAGTTTTCTCTACCTGATACTAATTTAAACTCTATGTCACCAAAGTGTACAGCCCCTATACTTGCTGAGGATTGGAAAACACTCACTCCCTTGGAATTTGGCAGTGTGATCTTAGGGTGGCTTGCCAAGTCTTTTGTGGGGGGTTTAGTTACCTATGACTAGTTTTCTTTAGAATACTGTCTCATTCTTTCGGGTCTCTGTGGCTAAATGGAGATGTACAGATGCATGTCTGACCACCCTCATTCAGCGATCAGCCAGAAAACTTAATCTTGGGTCAATGTAATAGACTTAAGTTTTATTACTAATAGTTTTCAACTGTGGTGGCAAGTTGGCAATTACGGATGATACATGAACTCAATATTATCGGGATAGTTCAGGATTTGAGAAAGCTTAATAAAGCTCAGAGTTTAAAAACAATTAGCAGAATCTGGGATGCATTTCTTTTCAAGACATTTGCCTTATTTACTCAAATGACTAAAGCTGAATGTCCTTACTAGATACACTCTCTTTGCAAGGTAAGAGTTAAAAATCCTTATTGTATTTTTCTACATCTACATCAAAGATGCTGTAGTGATGAGAGTTACAGACATATGTGTACAGATAGATATACATTCAACATATTCCTTTTATATTCAATATATATTTTATACACACACATCTAACTGCATGTATATGTGGGCCAGCAATTAACAATTTTAGCAATACATTTTTCTTTGGAAACAAATGCCAGCCAGTGATAATGGTATACTTTTTCTAACATAGGATCTTTTTAAGCCATAGACTTTGCCACTGGGGATTGTACTATGAGATAATTGACCCACGTGAGTTATGTGTCCTGAGTCTAAAGCAAGGGCACACGTGGTGGCATCAAAATCAATTATCTCGCAATACATTCCCCAGTGGAAAGGACTACTGCAGTTAGAATAGACCCATGAAAAAGATTTAGGTATTTTAAAATGTTTTCAGGGACTTAATTCTTATAAATAATGTTCTTGCATTATGCAAAAAAAAAAAAACAACAAAAAAACCCCAATAACAATGGTGGACTAACCTGTGCTGAGTGTACCTACTGATGTACTCTGTATGAGCACTTGCTCACTGGAGACAAAATCTCATTGGGGTATCACCGATGGAGTATCACAATGGCTGTATTAACTGGGCTGCCTCCATTGCTGCTATGCAGGTGACTGTCAAGTAGATGCATCTTCATTTCCTCTGTGGTCGTCGTCCTCTTGCATGTGTCAGGGAGCAGCAGAAGTAATGAACAGAGCTGCCAAGCTCTGAGGACAAAATCCTACCTCTGCCAGTCCTTGCAAACCCTTTCCAGGGTAAAACCATTTGGAGAGCGGAGAGATATTTGACTCAGGGATGGTGTATCCAGTCAGAGCCCGATCACCCAAATGATCATAGCTAAATTATCATGTACTGGAACTTTGAAACTCTTCAATTGCCCCGTTGCTTGGTTACAGGATCATTAGTCATCTATTCTGGTAGCAGGGTGAGAGGTGGGGGAACTGGAGGGAAGGGGGGAGAATATTACATGTGCTGTTGAAAATGCAATGAGCACATTCGATCATATCTAATTCCCATTTATATTACTGTGGACATCCCGACTGCCCAGCTGCCCTCTCAAAGACTCAGAGCCATGGGATTTTTTGATGCATGAATGAAGACTGGGAAGAGGGCCAGCATGCTGTTCATAGGCTTCTTCATCATTTATTACCTTCCAGTTTTAATTGTTTTCTTGCTTCTCCCGAGATATTTATCTAAGAGGAATTGTACAATGCAATGCAGACACGCGAGGTGGCAACTGAAGATTGCCTGTTAGCTCAGAGCACCGTACAGCACATGGATCTCTATAAAATGGGGAAGACTATTTACATGAATAGAAGGGGCCCATTTGCAAACCCTTTACTACTGAAGTACACAAGTTTGACTCCTGTTTCTCCATTATAGAAGTGTGGATTATATAATAATCACCACATATCTGCACTGTCTATCCTTCTAGTAATGAAAATCAGATCTTTCCATATACCATGCTGTTGTATCTTATTGTGTCTGCAGGGCTACATCTATCCCTGATAAAAGACTCTGGTAGATTTACAATAGGGCAAAAATTTGGTCTGCTTAGTTTCTAACTGGTAGTCAGTGATGGAAAAATTAAACAGAAGCTCCCATAAGAGAGCTTGGTAATAGGAGGTAAAACAAAGGGAAAGTTGGCAAAGGAGGGATGGATAATTAATAGGAAAGATATAAATGAACTGTGTGTGAGTGAGATTTTAATGGAAGAATGCATATCTCTCATTCGTTGTATCTTCAATGGAGCTCCAGAGTGTTTTTCTTTGGGCAACTTTCTGATGTCACCCTTGCCACCATTTGCCTTCCCTCATCAGAGTCTGGTGGCTTTGCCACAGGCGGTACCTCTGTGGCAGTTACCTTTTGCTGTCCTCATGCTGCTTCCAAGCCCTACCCTGTCCTGCTGGAACTGTGCATGCCACAGTCACAGCCTTTCCTCAGCACACAGCTGCCTCCAGCTCCAGAACCTAGCACAAACACACAGGTGTACCCAAGAGAGGGAGAGCTGTCAGTGTAGAGCTGTGTGGAATGTGGCTCCAGACTCCATGGGCTGTTGCTTTGTATTTTCAGAGAACCCCACTCAGTGCAGGGGATGTGACAAAGTGCTCCCTGTCTCTGAGGAAGGTCATAGGCTGAAGCAGGAGTGACCGCTTTGATTTGGGTCCTCTTTGATTTGAGGAGTAAAAAGACGCAAGTCCCTTTCCATGCTTTGAGGGCTGGAGAATTAGGGGTGCTTTCATGCCTCTGTTCCATTTTAGTCTTCAGTAAGGCAAGGGTTTGGCCTTACTCCGATTTCTTTTTTTTTAAACATAGGAGTACAGTTGAGAACAACTGTGTGTGCATTGGGGCTTGGAAGAATTGAAGGCTACCTCTATTTGTAGGGGATCTTAGGCAAAGAAAGTGGCTTTAGAAATGATATCTTTGGATTGATACACTCAAAATTATTTTATTATTTCTCCCAACACTTCAATTACCTTGAATGTTTATCTCATCTCTTGGAGGAGTTGATTCTGTCTTAATGAAAGTTCATGTTTTTCACTGCAGCACCCAGGACTTCTTTGTTTGCCTCATACCTAGAACTCCCTGTTAGTTAATTGGGAGAGTATTTGTTGACTTAGATAGGTCTGCTGAGCAGAGTCCATGTTTCCAGGTTCAGCAGACAAAGCATATACACCAGATTTATCCATTCCTCATCCATCTTGGCAAAGGGATAAATATTGACTCAAATGTTCAATCTTGTTTCCCTCCCATCCCCCCTTCCCAGCAAAACCCAAAGTACATGTTTTATGGATAGAGCAAATTGACCAAGCTTAGATAAAAATACCTCGTGCTTGTAGTTATGAAATGGCATCAATTAGTCTGAGTAACAGGTCATCTTGCCTGAGACAGCACACATCATTAGGTCTAAAAAGACCATAATATGTAATTTGTAAATATATATCATGTGTTTTTCCTAATGAGTTAGGAAGAAAACCTTTTACCATCATATATTTTTAATTATGTAATGAATGTTACAGTATGTGAATCAGCTTGATTCAAAAATACAAAAGAGTTGAAGTACCCTAATAATAAATCTGTAGGTGTGTGTTGGAAAGGAGATGCATTTCGCGTGACTGATGAGATATTAACAGCTTTGACCTGATCTCTCAGTGACTGATATTGATAACACTCATTTCTAGAGCACACTGAGGCTCCCATACGGCACAGCCTCTGTTGAGGTTGGAGGGAGTGTGTGCTGCTCATGCTGAGTCCAGTGTTTCTAAATGAGGTGCTTGGATCAACCCGATTCATTTTTGTGGATCACAACTGCAAATTTAAAAAGCAGAAAATGCCTGTTTCGTAATGCTGCCTGACTTTGGCAATGGGACATTATCTTTGTGTACGCTGAAGTGTTCCTCCTTGTCTGAGATGTCACTGTCTTGGGGCTCCTTGCAAGGATTTGCTGGCCTCAGAGTTAGGAAATGTCTTCCTGATAATCAGCCTATACTGTCAGTAGCCCAATTAAATCTCATTACTTCTTCTTATACCCCAGTGGGGTCCACAAAGAATTCCTTGCTAGACTCGCTATCTGTCCCCTGTCAGACACTCCTGGATGATTATCAGGATTAACTCCAACCAAATTCTGGCTGCATCAGCCTGATTGCTGTCTGCTTTGTGTGTGTCCAGGGCCCTTCTTCCTGCTTTGCGTCCCATATCCCTCAACTGCATTTTTCTTTAAGTCTGGTGTCCCATGATGTTTTGGTTAGAAAATAACTTCTGTGTAGAGTTAAACATCTGTCTGAGTGATAAAGGCAAAACAGTCCAGACTGAACACTGTCAATCAACCCCTCTGTCACTCAGCTCTGTCTTCTGGTCTCAGAGGTAGAGGAGAGAAGGCTCTTCATCCAGGGACCTTGACACAGAACTGTGGAAAAAAATCTTACTTCTCAGTTAAGTACATGGGCCGAATTCAGTCCTTAGTTTCACCATCCCAAGGTGTTCTTGAAGTCAGAATGTGATCCACAGCAAGATTAAACAGGAAACAATTTTTTCTGCAGAACAAAGACCCAAGACGGCCTATGATTTTGTGCACCTTGTTAATTGGAGGGTGTTGTCAAATTGGAGGTAATTCAGAGAAGAACAACAAAAGTGATTAAAATGTTGACAGGATTTTTTCAAAAGGACAGATGAAAAGAACTAAAAATATATGAGCAAGTTAAATAAAGAGCAGGTAGAGGAATTATGATTGAAGTGTCAAGGAACATTGAAGATGATTCAGTAGTGTGACAGCCCTTCTAGGCCCCATTTTCAGAAGGTTTGGAGTGAGGTTTCAAAGTCTGTGAAGCCAAAGAGACTTCAGCATCAGCCTGATGCTACACATAGGTGTATTTTCAGAATGAGAGCTATAGCCATGAATAATAGGTAACAGAACTATGTGTGAAATGAGTATTAGAAAAAAATTCCAGACCGTGACTCATTTTTCAGGTTGTTGAGTGTTCTTAAGCGGTAGAAAACTGCCAAGTTTCAGCAAAGTACTCACAGACCCATCTCCTAGCATTTGGTGAATATGTCTCCTTTGTTTAAGCCTCAAAAAAGCTAGGAACAGGACAAGAAATTCTTTAGTCAATCAGAAATCAAGAGCAAACAAACTAAGGGAAGGATGGTCTGTAAAAGAGCTACCGTATCTGACTTGTGCCCAGTCCTGAAGTTTTCCATTTGCTGTTAGTTACATTTCAGTCTCCTGTTGTATCAGTAAGGATTTGGTTAAAGAATTGTGTAAAAAGCAGACAGTATGATTTTTCTGTCCATATCTCTAGAGAGTACCTTGCGATGGTCTGCTGCTGTGACCTGCTCAGGTTGCACTTGACAATGCAAATATCCCTGTTTAAAACCCCATGAATCAGGCAGCAGACCTAAAACCAATGTAGTTTTTTGTTCACAAATAGAGGTGTGGAACCCATTGCTGCAGGTTGTCCTGGGGGGCTAAAAATAATGAACAGGCTCGAAAAAGGGCTAGACAAAATCAGGAAGATTTGGTGGGTGGTTTATAAAAGTGCTGATCTGGATCAAGTCCTGGCATTGAAAGACTCTAAATCATTGATTGCTAGGAGCTGGGAGGTCTGGACAGGGTCTAGACGTGAATATTTTCTACTTTGATTCACAAGCTTTTTCAGTAAACTTCAACTGGTGGCCATGATTGAAAGTGGTGGGCATGACCCAGAGGGTTTAGGTTCTTAGATGAACAAGAGCAGCAGTGTCTCACTGATTTCAGCCTGTCCAGAAAGAGACCTTGAGATTCAGACCAGGAGGCCATCATCTCTCTCTTCTGTGTGAAACATCATTTGGGTTTGGCCTGAACACCTCCTTCTACTAGTTTAGCTAAAGCAGTCTTCCAGACAGATAATCCAGAATACTCCAGGGTATAGATTGTTTAAACTGATTGCCACTCAGTTTAGCTGACCTAATGCTATGTTTTAGCATACCTATATAAATGTACAGTGAGAAATTTCCTGATACAGCCAGTTTTAAGCTGATAGAAATAGTGGCTACACTGGGGTTTGCACTGGTTAAACTGAGTCCTTTTGATTAAACTGGTGCCAAATTCTGTGCGGACAAATCCTCATATTGTAACAAACCCACACATCCTCCCTTTCCTCTGACAATCATATCAGGCTGGTGAGTCCTATGGACCCAATCTAACAGAAATGGAATTTTTACCATGCAAATCTTATTACCTAAAGTGCCAATGAAACTAATGGGATTTTGGATAGTAAAAAATACTCTGTATGTGATACATAGTTTGGAATATAAATTCATGGGGTGGGGGGGGAGGAATATAAGGAAAAGGAGCTGTTATTATGTGTAGTCCTTTGTGACTTTGGGGGACCTATTCCTCCCAACACCTCTCAGCTCCCAGTTGATTTCAGGGGGACCAAAGTGGTGTTTAATATCTTGCTGAAAATACTGAGCAGATTTGGTTTCGAAATTACACAACTAAGTGTCTTGTTTGCTTTAGAACTCATATATGGGAGGGGAACAGAGATAAAAATATCCCAAATGCTCCACTCCAAGGACGACATATAGAGGAATACATATTTTTCCAAAGGGAATAATTTTTACTGTGGAGCTTGACTGAATGCATGAAGAACACAGAGAATATTTGGACATATTTTGACAATCCTTGGATTAAAAAGAAAAAAAAAAAAAGAAAAAGAAGCTGGATCTATTTAGATAACACTTTCATTTAAGTCCCCTCCCCAATATACACACACATATATGTATGCTAGTGTCCTCAGGCTTCCAACCTGTGTGTCAGCTCTCAGCCTGAGGACAGTGTCAACAGACAGATCTAAAGTTAATAACTGAAGTGTTGCAAACACTACATCCTTTAAAACTGTTTCCTGTAGTTCCTATGTGTTGTAATAACACAGCACATCTTGAGAAGGGTTCAACACCCCTTGTCATTACTTGGGCATAATTCCTACTAATTTTTATGGGTGCTTAGTTTATGTGTACATTCAGGCCCAAAATATTTTGAAGTAAAATATTTTTAAGAAACTATGGAGTTGTGCTATTTTGATAGTGATGGTGATTACTCAGTGTCACTGAGTTTAATCCCAGTTGGCAGCTAAGCACCACACAGCCACTTGCTCACTCCTTTCCAGTGGTATGGGAGAGGGAATTGGGAGGGTAAAAGTAAGTAAACTTGTAGGTTGAGACAAGAACAGTTTAATAATTGAAATGAAATAAAACAATAATGAAAAGTTGTAATCAAAAAGAAAATAACAAATATGGAGAGTAGTAAAACTGAAGAAAAACAAGTAATGTGAATATAAACCCACTGCTTACTGTGAAGAGAACGATGCCCAGACTATAGACAAGTAGCAGCCCCCAGCCAGATTTCCCCATAATTTATATACTGAACATGAGGGCATATGGCATGGAACATCCCTTTGGTCAGCTGGGGTCAGCTGTCCCGGCTGTTTTCTCTTCCAGCTTTTTGTGCGTACCCAGAACACTTGCTGGTTGGGCAGCACGGAAAGAAGAAAAATCCTTGACTTTGAGTAAGCAACAACTAAAACATCAGTGTGTTATCCATATTATTCTCATTCTAAATCCAAAACACAGCTCTGTATTAGAAAAATAACTCCATACCAACTGAAACCAAGACACTTGGTTTCCTGTCAGTTTGGAAGCAAAGATGCAATAAATGATACCTTTATTTTTGTATTTATTTTAATGAAATAGGCAGAAAAGGCACTTCAGAAAAGTGTAGGAAAGAGGAGGAGGTCAGATATAAACAACTGCAATGTGATGTACGTTTTTGTGGCGTTGATAGTTATTATTCCCAAAGAAAATAATGCCCGTTTTTATTTGCTTTTAACATTTCGCCCTTGGCATCTGTTCCATCCATTGTAGACTAACCTACACTCTGTTCTCTGACGATGGGTTAAAGCAAGCACTTACTGAAAAGCATTCTCTACTTAATTACTTTTCCTTCTTCTGGAAGCTATTTTTTTATAGTCACATGTTAATTGTGTATTAGTAGGCCTTTCTGATTAGTTGAAAACATAATGAAACCTTTGTAAACAACAGGGAGAAAGAGGGAAAGAGGGAGGGCGGGAGGGAGAGGGAACGGGGGAGAAAGGGACCCGGAGAAAGAGAGGTGTGAAGTGGGGGCTGGATCGGTGGGGAGGAGGTCGGCCAATTTTGAAAGGCAGAAATTATGCAAGTGGAAATTTCTGGTTTTTTGAATGACAACTTCCCTCGCCCAAATTAATCAACTTACTTAATGAGAAATGAGATGCATGGAGATGCAAATTGCTGTTGATCTCCAAAAGCAGGGTGGCAAAGGCAGCAAGTTGGAATGGTGTGGAGGGGGGCTGAGCCGCAGCTGTCCACTAACAAGTCAGTGCTATTTGTAAAGGGCACGGAGCTGAATAACGGTTTTGTTATTGGCTTTCTCTCTTGCTCAGCCCTAGGTAGAAATGCTGCATTTGTTTCCTGGTACTATTTCAGCGAGATAGATGTCCTCCTTTTTCATCTCTCCTGCCCGTTTGGTTTTCACAGTGGAGCCCTGTGTTCTCCATACAGTCCAGCCTCTCCACAATAAGGCAAAAAATTTGGGCATATAAGGAACACAGGTTCAGGTGCAGGGTCTCAAACATGCAAGGTAATCCCACGAATTATTAAGCTATCTGCACACCACTTAGAAGGGCAGGGGAAAAAAAAAAAAA
>VYXF01007736.1:599101-615013 GCA_013397295.1 Polioptila caerulea
AAAAAAAAAAAAAAGCAAGCATGTAAACAGTACTTAGGACCCAGTTCAGTGATGCTCAGAGCCCAGCCTGTGCAGATCAGATTCAGTGAATCAGCTGAATCTTCTCAGAGATGTTTTTTCTTTCCCTGGAAAGCTGCTCCTTAAACACAATTCACATTGGTTGTTTTTAAAAGGACTATCCTCTGTTTGCAGCGCTGGATTTTGAACGGGCAGAGCCTCCCCCTCTCTGTTCCTCCGCCCCCACCCCCTTCTGTTGCTGCTTTAAAGAGCTGTGCTTATAGGGATTTTGCAGCTCTCCGTGTGTTATTAGAAAACGTGTGGCTGGGACGGTTAAAATGGGAGTGCTACTGTATGCAAGAGCAATGTTCACTGTAAGCAATCCAAGGAAATCCTGCCAAGGCAGTATATGAACAGCAGCCAAACAAAACACAGGCGCCTTTCCAGTGAAAACCAGCACACTTCTGCAAATAGAGGAAAAATTGACTTTCTGATTTGGAGTGTTTCTACAACTAAGAAGAATTACTACAGTGATTGTTCTAAAAATATTTTTCAGCAGCACATTCTCCAAGGGGTTGGGATGCTTAGCATTGTTTAATTATGCTTCTCTTAGGTGACCAGTCTGGACTGTATAGAAATAAAATAGGAAGTTTTTAGCCAAGACCGGCATTATTTTTCCGCAGTGTTATAGTGACATAAAAGATCATCCTATTTAAGGAGCAAAAGTGGGTTTTTTATCTTTGCACTTCAAGAAGTATGATTGGAGATTCATCTTTTGCAACTTCATAGTCATAGCTTGCAATTTAACTGCTTTATCTGGAGAAACCCTCAAGATCCCTACCTCTGTAACTAATGGGTTTTATTTTTTATCTGAGTATTTTATACCTTCCTCCTTCCCTTGTCCCCCCCTTGTGCCCCTTCTCCATTTAGGCTTTTAAAGCTTCTGTTCGTTTTGCTTCTTTGTTCACTCAGAGTGGATTTTCCTTTGCAGGACTTCTGAGTCCTGTAGGAACCCTTTAATGTAGATGTGTCTGCAAACATTCCGGTATTCAAAAATTTCCGTAATGATGGAAATTGAATGGGATTTCATGAATTTCTGTATTGTCAAGAATAAATATGTTATTAAATTTTTTTTGCTAGTCTCAACAAAAGAATTCCTAAAAATGGAGTTTAAGAATGCAGTCAGTTTATCTAAAGTGAGCTAAATAAATAGGATAGACCTAGGGAGAACTGCTATTGTCCTTTTTTTATTTCTGAAAATCAACATAATATCAGCAGAGGAAAAAGTAACAGAATTGTCAAGGATTAATTTCAGTTTATGTATTTCTTATATTTCAATTGTTTTTCCTTTTAACTAAAGATACAAAAGATACTTTACTATCTGTGCCTCCATTTATTCCTTTAAAGTATTTACAGCTGAGTTCTTTAGGCTTGTAGCTGCTGTGAAATCAGTTATCTTCTTTTAACTACACCACCACAACCAGATTTATCCCTACATTGAAGACAGTGTCTTGAGACTAACAAATCCCAGTGTTGAAGAAGACTTGCTTTCAGAGTCCATTGAAAGATATTTACTTTGGTGGGTTTTGCATTGGGATATTAAACATTCATTTCATCTTCTTTTATTTCTTTTCCTTTTTTTTTTTTTTTAATTTAACTACTCATTCTCAGTGTGACAGACCTCACTTTAAACAAGTTTTAAAGTTGCCCTAATTTACTAAATGAACTTGGGCTATGTTTACCATTCAGACAATACTTTCAGTGGGCTAAAACTTGCATATACTTCTCCCATGGTAAGATCATAAGGTCTAGTTTAATAAGCTAAGGAAAGTTGGGCCTCTGCCTTGTCCAGAGCTCCCCTTCTCCTTTGTGCATAAAACTGTACTCATAGCCAGTCTAACAGAGATGAAATAATTTTTATATAAACACACATATATGCACACACACACGCATACATTTATATGTGTGTGTGCATATAAAAATGAAAGAAAGCTTGAAAATGTAATAATTTCTGCCTTGACTGTAAAGGATATCATCCTCTGCTTTCAAATTAGGACAGGGAAGTCGTGGCATATGTCATGTCAAGGCACAGAGTGCAGTTCTGTATCTTTAAATGTTGATGCATAGCAGTGAAACCAGGTGAGATCTGGCCCCAGGTGCTGGCTGCTGCATGCATTGTTGAACAATTTTTTAAGGATGCAGATTGGGTGGTTGGAGGAGGAAAAAGGATGTCTTTTTCTAAATATTTTTTTTTTTTGCAGTGAAATAGATTTAATGAAATGATTAAAAAAATTATCGACTTAAGCTTCATATATTCCTCTAATAACAGCTCTGTATAATCTAGGCCTGACCTGGCTCTCCCTGATGAGCAGTATTGGTTGTCATGCAGCCCCAATTATGCCAAACAGAGGGAAGATTTTGTTGAGACCATGCAACTCATTTCACTGGTGGTTGTACATGCATGCTGAATTAAGGATCCTTCACAGTATTATTCAGAAGAGAAAGCTTGGATGCTGAAGAGGTGCTTCAAGGACTGCTTCTGCTTTCCCTGTCTGCACATTGAGACCCTACATGGCTTGAAAAACTGCTCCACAGCAATGTCTTTTCCTTCACTCCTTTCAATGTAAATCTAGTTTTAAATCATTTTACATTCAAGGTTCAAATTCTGTGGTCACCAGAGAAGGGGCATCAAGGTAAATTTGCAGATAATTTGGGTAGTGGCCCATATTGACGATGTGTGGCTTCTAAAACCTAATAAGAGGTGTAGTTTGTTGCAGGCAAAAATTATTGATACACAAGGAAGGTTTTATTCAGAGACATCTGTAGGTTGGCAGCTGTGCCAGCCATGTCTGTTCTTCTAAGTAACGGAAGCCACACAGCCGGGAATAGCAACCTTTTAGTGACAAGTGTTGAGAATATTGGTTGAATTGCACTATGAAAATATTTTCATTATTTTCATTATTACTGTTCTGCAAGCGGATTTGAGATACGTGCCTGCCTATGTCTGCATGTGCGAGCAGATGAGCTGGAGAGGGAGGGCTGTTATTTTTATTTTTTTTCAATCACACCTCCTTAGCATTTTGTACATATCAGCATTCTAGCTGAGCGATTTGCTAATTGCACTGGAAGACCCACTTTAAATTCAGGAATACTGAAACTTTGAAACTGTAACATTTTGACTGGCGAGAATGACCAGTCTTCTTTTCTCTTTCACAGTGAGCTAGTTGAAGGAAGCTGGCATTGTCGCAGAGTGAAAGCTCTGCAGAAGTGCCGCAGGTTTTTCATATGGAAATGTGAAATAATGGGGTGATTAAATAGAGCTGTATATTAAAGTACATCTGACATTAGAATTAGCATAATGTGCTCTAGCCCTAGGCTGAGTACTTTATTTGCCATCTGCGTCGGACCAAAATCCCCTGGGGAAGCGCTAAAATATTCTGAATAAACTCAGCCCGAGTTCTTATTGAGAGTAAAATACCATTTGTGGCACGTCGTATTGATTCGTCTTAATTGCGGTGCAGAAAAGAACATTCAGTTGCTGATGACTTTTGTACTCTGTGACAAGTCGGCTGGAGTTATTCTAACACTGCAGTTGGTTAACCTGAACAGACTGTCGTGCTCAGAGAAGGAGAAAACCTTATCTTCAGTAGCATAAACTATACTATCATCTCCAGGCTTTACTCCTTTCTATCTTGATTGAATGTCCGTTAAAAAAATTTATTAATATTATTATTATTGTTCCCTGAAAACAGCAGCCAGCAAACTGGAGGGAAAATGGAGCTTCATCGAATCTGTCCAAGAAAATTCACATTCTTACCTAGTTATTCTCTGCAGTTTCCCTCCCTACACTTCCACCCCCATATCGTTTAAAAAAAAATCCAGGAACATCTGACCAGCTTTCATCTAAGGGAGTGAAAATCAGTGGAACTTGTCCTTGAGGATCCATCTCCAGAACCATTAGTTCAAGAGATTTATTATGTATATTCTCTAAAAAAGCTGTGGCTTCTCCTGTGCATAAGCCCACAGTCTTAGTTGGCTGTAATGGTTTGATTTTTGTCAACTCTCCGCTCAAATAAGTTGCTGAATACCTTTGAAAAAGTGCTTATAACATGCATAAAAGATAAATATTTCATCTGAAGGAAAATACTTTGATGCTCCATGCAATTCTGTAACATTCATAAGGTCCAGTTTTTACCCTATAATTGCCTATCATTATACACAATTTACATATTCAAACATTCTCTACAAACCTTAGTCTAGCATGTTTTTATTACAAATTCAGATCAAGGGAATAACCTTTAACTTCAGAGACAAATGAGACAAATTTACAAGTGCATGTCTGCTGTTTTCTTGTGTTTTATAAATCCCCGCAGACCTGAACACTTTTGCTATAACGCCACTCAGAACAATATACATATATTACTACTTGTTTGTAGTGCTTCGGTAATGAGTCCCCTTTGTATTAGATAACCTATATAATTCAGCATCTAGGCCCTCCATAACGTCAATTATCTCCTCATAGCTAAATGTACATTCCATTAAAACAAGATTTACAGCCTTTACAATACTTCTTAGGCTTGAATGTGGAGATTTGGTAGATTTAAAGAAGCAGAGATGGGAGTTAACATTTGTTAAAGAAGCAATGAATTAAAACAAAAATGCTATTTTATTTACTAACTATGAATAGGCACCTAATACCCTTAAGAAACAGTTGTAGTAAAGCAGACAGAAGTACTCCTGGGGAAAAAAAAAAACAAAAACAGGAAAATTTGTTTTCACCCTTTGGCTTTTTTTATTGTTTCCTAATTTACTCTTTGTTTTTCCATTATATGACATGGACAATTTCCTTCATGTACCCTCCGTTTAGTTCCTATTCAGATTGCTGAGAATTCTTGACTGTAAAATGAGAAAATGTCACCTTAGAAAAGTCTGAGGGAAAAAAAAAATCCCAGCACTTGCCAGTTTTCAAACAAAACTGCTTACAGGAAACCGATTTAAAGGGAAGCTGCTGGCATATTTCATATGTTGTAGAAAAGACTGACATTATTTCAAATGCATTTGAATACCTTATGCAAAGAAAACGCCTAAAAGTGTCCTTGAGCAGTACAAGGGTTTTTCATGAGTGCTGTAAATGGATCCTATATATTAAACCACCAGCCACGGATAGTCCTATGGCCTTTTAATCTCACATGTGGGTATGAAGCCCCTCTGTATTGCTGTCCCCATTTTAGCTGATAGTTTTCACTATTTTATGCAGCAGGTTTGTAAAACATCTGTTCACTCTGCTAGTTGATGTCTTAGGTTCAAAGAAACTATCTAAAAGACACAAAGCTGTTTAGATGCTAAAGGTGGAGTTAGTTGAAACTGTTGTATCACAAAGGGCTAATTTAAAAGTTAACTCATTCACTATTGATCTTTTAATATTGATTTTCCTGTTTGCTCCTCACTTTTCACACTTCTCCCTTCCTCTGCTTTATAAATTGCCTTTGCATTTTAGATTTAACACCAATTAGGAGAAGGTGTTCAGAGATGACAAACATGTTTTTTATCTTCCATTTAAATAGCGCTTCTGGGTAAAAATCCTTGTGTCACAAGTTCCAACTTTTGCAATGCATTTTTTTTTCTTTTTCTGCACCAAGTAAAAGCATTTCTTATTCTTCTGTAGGCTTACTTCCAGTAAGCCAGGAGCTCTTTTAAGGAATGAGAAATGGGACATCCAGAAGGAAGTTGCCCAAAATGCTTATTGACATTTTGTACCTAAAAATATAATATCACCATTTTGTAACGCTAGAAATTAAACTGAGCTGTGCATTTGGTTCATTTATGTGAGTCTGCCAGTACAGATCTGAGGTATGATTAAGTCTCACAGAAAATGGGACCATTGAACACAAGCTGCTTCAGCCAAAAGTCGCCCATGTCCATTAAGAAGCAGGAAGCATCTGTTTGTGTTATGCATGGCTGTAGTCTGCCTGCAGCCTTCTCCTTTTTTGTAAGTGTAAATGCCAGAGAGGACATATAATATGCTTCTGGGGAAAGTTCAATGAAAAAAACCAAATGAATTGTAACTTGGTATATTCATGTAAGTCTAGTTAAGATCTGTGTTAGTGACAACCTGGTATAGTTTATCTGGAAAAATTTGAAAAAGTCTGTGTTTGGGGATCATCACAGATACTTTGAATCCACAGCAGGGTAATTCAAATCAGAATTTGGCGAGATGTATTGGCTTGATATCACAAAGACTTTCAAGGATTCATGCTCTTTATTCTTGGAATTCCAAAACCTTGGCTGTAGATAGCATGATAGTCTGACTTCTCAGCGCTGTGATTGGTAATTAATCCATTTGGTTTTCCCCTCATTTAATAAAATAGTTGATTTGGCAAAATAGATATTTATTATTATAAGAGTGATAAACAGATTATTTGCAGTTCTGTCTAATACGAAAAAAGCCACTGCTGAAATGGCTTCAGAAAATAAAATAGTTTCCCAAAAGTGGAGCAGCATTTAATCCACCAAACCTGGAGTTTGACAGTTGGCTTTAGCACAGGAAGAATTAATAATGCATTGCTGACAGTAGTGTAATAATAATATTTTTAAATATTTGTGTCAACCAGTACTACAGTAGATATTTTCTAACAGGTAGAAAATGCTCTCAAGAATATTCACATCACTAATCAAAATCAGTGCAGGGAATGATAGGGTCTTGTGGGGTGTGTAGGTTCTCGTGGCATAAATCTTCTTGCATAATCGCTGTTGAGAACTTACAGTCTCACTAGTCAAGGTAGAAAGAGGATGGGGAAAGCTGTAAAACATACAGGCAGTGTGTGGGAGAAGAATATTGCATGAAGTCGTGATTTTTCTTCTTTTGAAGATGGCACTGGAGGAGATAGGCTATCAAGAGGCAAGGTAGGAAAAGAGAACAGGGCCTTGTATGGGAGGAAATAGGATTCTGTAACTGTGAAGTAACACCTCACGATTACTTCTTTCTTCAAACACCCATGATTTTCTATCCACCTCTCAAAAACATTTCATTTTTGTATCCCCGTCACATTCTTTCCTTTCACTGACCTCATCCTGAGATTCCCCCATTCCAGATGATGACAGGCTCTATGGCCCCTCATGCTTGGGCTTTTACACCTAAACGTTCATCTGCTCTTCTTGACTGAGATGCACTTCAGTTTGGCTGAGCTTTACAGGAGACAAGGGCTGTTTATCTGAGTGTAGAATTGGAGGTGCGTGGGTTGTGAGACTGCAGGCGACTTGTTAAGTCATAAAATACCAACTTTAGCTTCCAATTGACACTAACTTTATGAACTGTTGGTGATAGTCCCCATAACCCTCAGCAGGATGTGCTGCAAGACTCTCTTGAGCCCTTTCTTTAGATGAGGCAGTATAGGGCTGGAGGAACTGTGTTAGCTCTGAGGATGGATAGAGAAGTTGTGCTTGTTTTTCATCTTCAGTTCTTGCTGCCATCAAAACAGAATTAATATGAAGAAAGGTGTAAAGAGATATGGGACCTTTGTGTTAGTTGCTTAAAACTGGTGACTGGCGTTGGACTGGCAGGGGTGATTCACACCCAGACTTGGACCCTACTTTACACTTCTGTCTTTTTTACTGAGACCGAAATGGAGTTAGCAGCACTTCCAAACAGCTCAGTCTATGCAGGGAGGGAGGATAAAACTCTCAATACTGTGTGTGCTCAGATAATGTTTATTCTATTATTAACATAGGTGAGGAAAAGTTCTTGCTAACTTGGAAAATTTGATGTTGTATTATGGCTTATAAACCCCTTCAGCATAAATACCTATATTAGAGATATTCTTGCAGACCAAATCAAGCACCAAGCATGAACTGATACAGGTCACATAGCAGATCCACACTGCAGACACCTGAAAAGCATTTGGCCCTTGTCTGGGTAATCTGTCAAACCACTTATGACAAAATATTTTTTTCACCATGCAACACTAAATCTTTCTAGTATTTAATGCCCTTCTCTTTAATGTCAGCTGGTCTTATAAGGAGACTTGTTAAAATTGTGTTCTCAATTATGGCATTTTAATTTAATAATAATTCAATTAAAGGTGTGTTTTTTATGGAGCATCCACGCTACCTTTATTGGTATTATTAGAGTAACCATCATAATAACAAGGAGTAATTATTTAAATGTTCATTAAAAATCAAGTGGTGGAGAAGTAACATTGGAGGGAAGATTGTAGGAACCTGATACGTCTGTTCCTGAGTGCTACAATAAAAGGTGTCCTTTCTTTAAAGCTTGCAAGTTTCTACTTTTCCTGAACTTCTAAATGTGCAGTAAACCAGCATTAAAATTCCTTAACGTTTTTATTGCTGCTGTTTTAACTTTGTAAAATGGAACCAGAAACATTATCTGGAAAGTACTGCTAGAGGTAAAGAATGGCAGTGGTTATACGGACCTGACTGCAGGTCCTCACCGCAGTCCTGGCAGGGGTTATGGGTGGGTGATTAAAATGAGAGGGAGTTCATTCCCTGTTACAGCTAATGGAATTATTCAAGCATGCTGAGGGGAGGATTCATAAGGCACTGGATGTCACTGTGGCTCAGCAGAAAATAATGAATTCTCAACAGTTCTTATCTCACACTGATTATTGCTTGATGGTATCCAGAATAACTGAGGATATTTTGAGGGAAATTTTTATCTCCAGAGTAAAGGCGCTCAGCATTCAGGGTATATAGAAAGTTATGTACCAACTGGGCAAGGAAGATCTGCATATCACTACATGATACAAGTCAGACTGCAGAGGACAGATAAGTCAGGGATTCAGGCTGACACAGTGGAGTGGATGTCTGCAGACCCAGTCTAGTCTTGTTCTGACCTGTGTTTTCTCACTGTCCCCTGTAAGGGCAGAACTTGGGAGGCAGGGTCTGAATTCAGCTTTGTTTAGAGCTATTCATGAAAGGGAAGAAGGCTCATTATTGCTTTGACATTTTGAATGGAACATAATCTGTCATGCACTAATCGAGGGAACGCATTTTAATATTTCTGGAAAAGACCATCTTTTGTCATAATATGCAGAAGAGTGTTCAATAAGTCCATAGTTTATAATTAACTGCTTTGGGAGAAGATACTAGACAGATTTTTAATCTCCCAGGTAAAAATACAGCATGATCTTATGGTTGGGAGTTGAAGTCAGCAATTCAAATTGGAAAGAAAACAGCTTTTTTTTTTTTTTTTTCACTGAAAATAGTCAACATGGCCACAGACTACTCCAATACAAGGTGAATTCTCCCTCAACATTTCCAAATCAAATTGGGAGAAGGGGGTGCTAAAAGATACAAAGTAGTTCAGCTGCAAATTCTTGGGCGGGATGATAACTGAGGCACAGACTAACTTGTTTCCTGTGTTTTACATGTACATCTGGGTAGGACAATATATTAAGATCTTATATTGCAGGAAGAAAGATTAGATTAGGCACTTGGGGAATCTTAATGATGGTAAAGGAGAGAGGGTATGAGGTAGCCTTTAAATAATTGTAGACTCTCCATTTGGTGGCCTTTGAAGTGGGATATTGAAGCAGCTGGCATAGATATGAATAGATTCATAGATACGGACATGTAGTGACAGAACAAAGAGGGAACTAAAAGAGGGTAGGTTTAGATCAGATATTAGGAAAAAATTCTTTACTGTGAGGTTGATGAGGCATAGGAACAGGTTACCCAGAGAAGTTACGAATGTCCCATCCCTGGAAGTGTTCAAGGATAGGCTGGATGGAAGTCTGAGCAACCTGTTCTAGTGAAAAGTGTCCTTGCCTATGAAAGGAGGGCTGGAACTGGATGAACTTTGAGGTCCCTTCCAAGTCAAACCATTCTATGACTCCATTATCCTTTGGGTTAGGAATTGGATGAGGTCAAACCTTAGGGTTTATCCCAGTTCTCTCATTGTTTAATTTCGCAATCCCTCCCAGCCTTTAAAATTTCCGTAGATCTTAGTAGGATTCAGCTCTACAAACCTCTATCATGTCTGAACTGGCAATATTTTTTTGGCTTTACTGCACCCTGGAAACTACAATCGATTGCTCGAGAATTGTGACCTGGATGTCTCTGTACTTACACCATATCTACCAAGTACTGTAAAAATAAAGAATTGTTTTTCTAAAAATTAAGAATTATTTTGTCTCGGCCTCAAAATTCATGCCTAGTAATAGACTGTAGGATTGAAACCACGTGCAATTCATTGAACAGTATTAATGAAGTCTTGGCTCGTGTTTGACTCTAAGCGCATGAATAATTTCATCACTATCCAACAGAGCACTTCAGCCTATGCTTAAGTTTCACTGATGCTGATTACTCACATGCTCAAAGTCAAGCACATGCTAAAGTGATAAAGACTGCATATGGCAAAGACTATATAGCTAGTTGTCATAAAGTGGGTATTTAGACAGACTTCAGTGCAGGTGGCAAGGGATTAAGATAGCTATATATGAAAATTAGCCTTATAACAAATACTTTTATAGTGTAGGTGCGTTATTAAATATAAGGATCATTCTTGAGCAATACATGGCTGTTTCTGGGCACGTGTAAAATATTTGGCAAGTTTTTGAACATAAAAATGTTCGGAGTGGATCTTCAAAGACTTTTTGACATTATTCTGTTCTTAAAAGTGAGCATCTACACTGCTCAGGGCAACTTTTAGGCTAGATAACCATGAAGTGATAATATGATAATTAACATTTTTTTTTTCTATTTTCTTTTAAACAGGGAGTCTGGGGAGAGTCTTTGAGGGTTGTGAAAATATATATACATAGCTATGCACATATGAACGTTCATGAATCAGTCAGAGATTGGTAGCCAGATAGCCTGCAGTCAATTTTGCTGTTGTGTTGAGGTGTCCTGAGGAGGAGCACTGAGGAACATGGAAGCTAAACAAAACAAATGAGGGAGAGAAGACTTATGACTTCTAGCTTATAAATTTTAGATCATTAGTAGGACTAATTTTGTCTTTTTGAAAGAAAACTAAAAAGGTGAGGACTTACTTTCCTCTCAAATTTCATGGAGTTGAAGTGAAACCAAAATATCTTAGTTCCATGTAACATGTAATAGCAAGCATCCAGCCAGCTGCCATTTTGAGGGTAATTTTTTTAATCAGCCATTTCAGTTTTAGGTTGGCCTTGATCCTCAGACTGCTCAGGAATTTTTCTTCTTACGTATGTGCCTTTTCTTTTCTGAAGTAAACATGTTGCTGTTGTTGTCGCCTAATACACAGGTCCTTTCTTCTTCCTGTCAGTTCTTGAGCTAAGCAAAGAGAATGCATGCATATACACAGACACTCAGTCAATTTATTTTTTTAAAGAAAAAAACCCACAACAAAAAAGAGTGCATGCTGTGACTTTAAAAATGAAAGAATTGAACAGCTGTGGGTAATAAATCGATTAATTAGAGTGGATAAAGTGAAGGTGAAGGGTGCAGAGCACTGTTTAATTTGAAGATATATGACCTTGTAAGATGCTGCACTTCATTTGCTATTAGATCACACTTTGTAAGGGGCTTTATTAAAATCTATTCTAGGGTGAGCTGAGGTAAAACATATTGTTTAAAAAAGCTTTTGACAGAGTATGTTATATACTTTAGTCTGCTTCAGTGATTTCTGTCACTTTTTATACTACACATGTTGCTGTGCAAGAAAAGTTAAAGGTCTAGACATTTTCATCATATTTCTGTAAGAAACAGAAATTTAAATATTTGAAGTAATAATGGGCGCATTTACTGTTGCTTTGGCTGCAAAGCTGACATAAAACTTCCTAACTGCCTGGGTGCTGAGTAGATTTTTAAGGGATAATGTATCAGTTCCTTTCCATGTTTCTATGTGGCTTTCATTAATGTCAGTAGCAGTTACGGGCACTTTTTTTCCAAGTGGAGGGCAGTTCCCAAACTTGTTTTTTTTCCCAAGAGTGATTGTTAGAAATTAATCAAAGCAACTATGTCTGGCCCATACAGACACAGAGTGTGGAGCCAGGGCATGGGGGCCATGTCAGCCAGGCAGAAATGCCCACTGTACTGTATACAGTTTTTATTGCTGTGAAGAGATGGCTTTGCTGAAATTGGGGTTTGAAGCTGCTATCCACAGCAACAGCCCCACTAAATCAATAAGTGCATGAAGAGCTGCACCACATTTATCACCTACCTTTGTAAATAAGTCTCAATCTGATACATGCTTTTTCCTTTATGCTGCTATGAATGTGTATTGGTTGATAAGATTAAATAAACTGACAGGCTGATAGGTAGGCAGATAATCTTCTAGCCTCCTTGTCTAAGGTTTTGTAAGTTTTGTTAGCAGCAGTCATTCCTGTAACAGCCAGAAGAGGGGAATTCAATCAGCTTCTCTTGATGTGCCCAAGTTTAAATTTTTTTTTTTTTTTTTTTGGTCTGCGGTGAGTCATTTCTCTTTACGAAGTAGTTTCGATAATATGTTTCTGTTCACTTTATAAATTCTTTCATTTTCAAGCTCATGCAACAGGCTTTTGGGAATGGCAGTCCCCCGGCTAGAAAAGGTCTCTTAGTTCAGCTTTGGATTTGAGCTCCTGTGGAGGGGCTGAATCAGGCATTTCTTGGGTCCTGGTGCCATCTTGGGTCAGGCAGGAAGCTTGGTTCAAGTATTGAACTTTCAGGAAGTTTAGTGCCCTTAGGTTCATTCAATAGGGGCCATTGCTAGACAAAACATGTGCTATCATAAACAAAAAAGCAAGGAAGGAATTAATTTTAGGTTTTCCAAAATGGGCAGGTTTTTTTCAGGAAGCCTCCCACTCATTTAAAAATGAACAACAAAACAAATCCTGGATCATGATTTTGAAGTTGACACACATTTATGAATGTATCAGAGTCTTGCAGAGGCATTGAAAAAAGGAGGGGGGGTTACAAGGAGAGAAATGCTTTTTGCAGATAGCACATAGTTTATATTGTGCCCAGGACCGGAATTTTCTAGCTAGCAAAATTATGACAGTGATGCAGACTTGTCCACACCTGTCCCTTATGTAAAGCTGAATCAAGGTTAAAGGAATGCTTTCCACCTTTATGCAGGCGTTCCAAGAAGCTAGAAAAGCAAACAGAACAATGTTTTTGGCTCTGGCAAGCATTTCTGCATTGGAGGGCAGGCTCAGGCTCAGAAATTCTTGGGACCCAGTTCAAGCATGGCCCGACATTTGTTACTGTTAATTGCAACTGTGCTGTCGGCTTTGATTACCGGATGTTTCATTTGAGTGGCTTCTTGGTGTTTTGGCAAAAAGAACGTCAAAGTGGTTTATGCAAGGGTATGTTTTCCAAGCTCCTGTTGACTTGAATAGGACTTTTGTGGCTAAATATCTACATAGTATTTTAAAAATGGAAGTGCTGGCATGACTTAAGCATGTATAAATTAAATTCAGCAAGATCTCAGGGGACAGCTGCATGAAGTCTATTAAACGAGAGAGTGAAAATGACTCTGAAGGTCCTTACAGGTGCCTTGTAAAATCTACCACACTGCATTTTTCTTGGTTTTTGTCCGTAGTCATAAATTCCTTGTAACAAATTCCTTTTTGTGAAATAAACACATGAAAGGATTTGGATCCTTACACGTCATAAAAGAAGGTTTTATTTGCAAATTAGAGGATGTAAACGTATACAGCACAAATGCGTATGTGTGATATTTGTCATACATGTTAAGTGAATAAGTGCGGTGAGTAAATGTGCTGTTCAACAATTTATATCAGTCAATACGTTGCAATTAAATCATTCTTTCAGAAATGCCAAGGAGGAAATGTGTTAGCAAAATAAAGTGAATGCCAACTGTATTTAAATGTTCTCTGCTGTATTATTTTTTAAGTGTTCTTTCTGTTTTTTTCTTTTATAGGTAAAGATGAGCCTTCAAGCTATATTTGCACAACATGCAAGCAGCCTTTTAATAGCGCTTGGTTCTTGCTTCAGCATGCCCAGAACACACATGGATTCCGCATCTACCTGGAAACAAGCCCTTCAAACAGTTCCCTTACTCCACGCATCACCATCCCTCCTCCTCTGGGACCGGAGACTGTTGCACAGTCCCCGCTGATGAATTTTCTTGGAGACAACAACCCTTTCAACCTTTTGCGCATGACAGGACCCATCTTGCGTGAACACCCTGGCTTTGGTGAGGGTCGGCTCCCAAACACGCCTCCGCTGTTCAGCCCACCACCTCGTCATCATCTGGATCCACATCGCCTTAGTGCCGAAGAAATGGGGTTAGTTGCCCAGCATCCCAGTGCCTTTGACAGAGTTATGCGTTTAAACCCCATGGCAATTGAGTCCCCAGCGATGGATTTCTCCAGAAGGCTTCGAGAGCTGGCAGGAAACAGTTCCACCCCTCCGCCAGTCTCACCCAGTCGTACCAACCCTATGCATCGTCTGTTGAATCCTTTCCAGCCAAGTCCTAAATCACCTTTTTTGAGCACCCCGCCACTGCCCCCCATGCCCCCCAGCAGCACTACACCTCCCCAGCCTCAGGCCAAGAGCAAGTCCTGTGAATTTTGTGGGAAAACATTCAAGTTCCAGAGTAACCTTATCGTGCACCGGCGCAGTCACACAGGAGAAAAGCCCTACAAGTGTCAGCTCTGTGACCATGCTTGCTCCCAGGCCAGCAAGCTAAAACGCCACATGAAAACGCATATGCATAAAGCTGGCTCCATGACGGGCAGGTCAGATGATGGACTGTCCACCACTAGTTCCCCTGAACCAGGCACAAGTGAGCTCACTGGAGAGGGACTGAAATCCAGTGAGGCAGATTTCAGGAATGAGAGCGATCCCTCCCTGGGCCATGACAACGAAGAAGAGGAGGAGGAGGAGGAGGAGGAAGAGGAGCTTGAAAATGAGAGCCGGCCAGAGTCGAGCTTTAGTATGGACTCAGAGCTGAGTCGTAACCGAGAAAACGGCTCCAAGTCGCTGCCGGATGAGAAATCCCTTGTCCTGGGAAAAGTCATCGAGAATGTAAGTCTAGGTGCCATTCAGCAATATAACGACATGTTAGCTGAGAAACAGAAGAGGAGTAGCTTCATGAAAAGGTCCTCTGACCAGCGAGACTTGTGTCCTCGAGACCTCTGTCAGAGAGATCCGGGCGACGAAGACTCAGTGGTAGGAGAGCTGGACCGCACTGAGGAAGGTACGGTCAATGGAAGAAACTTTGGCCCGGGTGAACCCTTCCCAAACTTGTTCCCCCGCAAGCCAACACCTATCACGAGCCCCAGTTTAAACAATTCCTCTAAAAGAATAAAGGTAGAGAAAGATTTGGACTTGCCACCAGCAACAATAATACCTTCCGAGAACGTTTACTCCCAGTGGCTGGTAGGGTATGCAGCATCGCGGCACTTCATGAAGGATCCGTTCCTCGGGTTCACAGACTCCCGACAATCCCCCTTCGCGACCTCTTCCGAGCACTCATCGGAGAACGGGAGCCTGCGTTTCTCCACTCCGCCGGGGGACATGCTGGACGGGGGGCTCTCAGGGCGCAGCGGCACGGCGAGCGGAGGCAGCACCCCCCACATCAGCGGACCCGGCCCCGGGCGACCCAGTTCGAAGGAAGGACGCAGGAGCGATACATGTGAGTACTGTGGCAAGGTCTTTAAGAACTGCAGCAATTTGACGGTACACCGTCGGAGCCACACTGGAGAGCGGCCTTACAAATGCGAGCTCTGCAACTATGCATGTGCCCAGAGCAGTAAGCTGACGCGCCATATGAAAACGCATGGCCAGATAGGGAAGGAGGTCTACCGCTGCGACATTTGCCAGATGCCCTTCAGTGTTTACAGCACCCTGGAGAAACACATGAAAAAGTGGCATGGAGAACATTTGCTGACAAATGACGTCAAAATTGAGCAGGCAGAAAGAAGCTAAGGCCCCCCCCCCAATCCCCTCCCCCTCCCCTCCCCTCCCCCACATCGG
>VYXF01007736.1:617753-652422 GCA_013397295.1 Polioptila caerulea
AAAAAAAAAAAAAAAAAATTACTGGTTGAAGATAGTGGACATGAAAATGCCATAAGACCCAATCAAATGAAGATGTATACCCAGCACAACTTCGGACATACATTAGCTGAATTATTCTCAGCCTTTTTTTTTTTTCAGGACAACGCTGCTTAGGAAATGGAATGGAAATGATTTACTGCTGAATTAAAACTCAAATGACACAAATTACAAGTTGCTATCATTGAATGAGAAAAAACAATTCAGGAACAACGGCTAATTTTTTTTTAAAAGTTAAATTTAGTGCACTCTGTCTTAAAATACGTTTACAGTATTGAATACATACAAGGGTAAAAAAGAAATTGTGTGTATGTGTGTTTGAGCAATCTTTTTTTTTTTTCAAAGTTTGCTTAATAGGTTATTAAAAAATGCCATAATGGCCATGTGTATATTGTTTTCTTTTGGTGACGGGGTTTTAGTATATATTATATATATTAAAATTTCTTGATTACTGTAAAAGTGGACCAGTATTTGTAATAATGGAGAATGCCTGGGCATTTTACAAAACCAGAAAGAAAAAAAAAAAATTCTTTTTTCCTTGAAAATGTTGCAGTAAAATTTAAATGGTGGGTCTATAAATTTGTTCTTGTCACTGTAACTGTAAAGTCTTGAGTTTTAGTAAATTTTTTTCTGCCTTGGGTGTTGAATTTTTATTTCAAAAATGTATAGAATCTTGTATTCGGGGATTAAAAGGTGATTGCTACACCATGTAGAAAAAGTATGTAGAAAAAAGTGCTTAATATTGTTATTGCTTTGCAGAAAAAAAAATCACGTTTCTGACCTGTACCTATTTTTCTCTTTTTTTCTCCCCTTCTCCCCTTCCCTTACCCTTCTGGAATGGATATTGATATTGGTTGATTCATATGATGTAGGCACTTGCTGTATTTTTACTGAAGCTTGTAATTTTTTAACTGTACGCTTGTCCTTTTAAAGGGATTTAATGTACTTTTTTGTTAGTGAATTTGGAAATAAAAATAAAAACAAACAAACAGGCTGCCATAATATATTTTTTTAATTTGGCAGGATAAAATATTGCAAAAATAAAAAAAAAAATTTGTATGTGAAGTCCTTATTGTACAGGAAAAAAGGGGGTTGTTAGACGACCTTTGAGTAAAAGAAACAAAACAAAATAATTAAGTGCTTTTTTATTTTACTTTTTTTTCTTGCTGTTGTTCACAAATAATTTTAGTTGTATATATATTTTTTTTTGTCAGAAATGGCCTACAAAAAAGTGCTGTTCCCACAGGGCTCTAAATAACTTCAAAGTTGCCTGGACCCCTTGCATCAAGGTTTTACCAGGTATGGTTGAACCAGGCTGGATGGATATTGCCTATTTGTTTGAAAAGAAATTCCGTTCCTGGAAAGGTGTCTGGGGTGACATCCCACAGCTTCCCTGCAGATTTGAGAGAGAGAGAGGAGATTTCTTCCCCTCCTTCCAAAAAGGTGTCCAATACATCTTCCCTCTCCTGGCCAACCCCCACTCATTGCTCCTCACACCCTGCCACCGCCCTCTGGTAGAAGGTCTTTTTATAGCAAAAAGTGAGAGCTGCTGCATCCACTTTGACATAAAATGGTGAAATGGCCTGCTGTTGGTACAGCTGTAATCGGGTTGAAGTAAAATTAGTCCAGGCACAGCCCTCCCCTTCCCTGTCAGAACAGGACCGACTCCGTGTACAGGTCTTGCCAGTCCGTGTTATTAGCTGCTTTGCTGCTGTTCACTTCTAATTGTACATTCCATAAATTTCTGAATGTTTGAGGGACTGGGATGAAATCCTGTACCTTTTGTTGTCTCTCTTTGCAGTTCTTTTTCTCTCTCTCTCTCACACTTTCTCCCTTTTGGGTTGAGGGGAAGACGTGGCAGAAGAGGCACTAATTCTTTAGTGAAGGGGAGGAGAAAATGATCACCACTCTTGCAGAAAATGATGGTAAAGCTTAAAACAAAAACAAGAAAAAAATATATTGCCATGCCAAATTATTCTGCTTTCATCAGTGCAGAACCACTGGGGCAATTGGAGAGGCATGGGTGTGACAGTAGGGAGAATTTGGTCCACCTAATTATCAGATACCTGTCTTCCTGGCTTGAATGTCGCACCCTTAAGTGTTCTGGACAAATTCTGTATCTCAATTAAACTGATATAAATAAGGAATAATTCATCACTCTTAGTCCTGGATTATTTCAGTATAACTGAGGTTGGAATGTGGTCCCTTAAAGGCACGTTTTCACTTTTTGGTGAAAATTCAGATCTCTGGCTTTTGTATAAATTCAGTCATGCCACAGAACTCAGAAGAATCTCTTGGACTCACATCAGTGCAATGAAGATCAGAAGTTAACTGCACATTTTCAGTCCACAATTTATTGATTTAATAAAGAATTTCACTTTTCATTTTATTGTAAGTTGTTTAGGAGTTTCAGTCTCCCTGTCGTTTTTAATTATCCAGGATAGCTAACACCAGCAGTTGTCTAATTTTGTGACTTAGATCACTGAAACTAACAATAAGTAACCCAAAAGCACAAGGGTTGTGTTTCTGCAGACTGTAGTGATACTGAAATGGCCCTCCTTTTCTTCTTGCTTAGAAGAGCTGTAGTTTACTAGGCCATAAGCACAATATAACATGGACATAGCTAGAATGCTGCCGTAGTTCTTTTCACACTTTAAGTAGTTTAACATTTTTTTTAGGGTTGAATTTATTACTTTCATTATGTCTAGTCCTGCTGCCATTGAAGTCCAGAGCAAAACTCCCGTTGACTCCCTGGCAAAAGGACAGGTGCCAGAACCTGGCTTTGGAAAGGAAAATGGAAATTTTTAAGGAAAGGGTCAAAAAAAATCAGCATTTCATCCCAGTCCAATGTAAAAGACAGTCCAAGGTTTTGTTTATCACAGGCAAACTCATTTTTATGGTGCTCTTTGTATTTTAGAACTGCAAAGCAAAGTAAAGTTGATTTAAGTTGTTTGCATTTGTACCGGCAAGGCAAAATATTTTTATTACCTTTTTCTATTACTTATTGTATGAGCTTTTGTTGTTTACTTGGAGGTTTTGTCTTTTACTACAAGTTTGGAACTATTTATTATTGCTTGGTATTTGTGCTCTGTTTAAAAAACTAGAGCACTTTTTTTTTTTTATTATGGATAAAATGTTGAGATGGCTGGAGGTCATTTCAATATGGCTTAGTGAAATATTTATTGTTCCTTTTATTCTCTGTACAAGATTTTTGGCCTCTTTTTTTCCCCTTATTGTCACAATGTTGAGTTCAGCATGTGTCTACCATTTCATTTGTACGCTCGTTCAAAACAACGTTTGTTCCAGTTTCAAGTTATAAAAATAAATTGGACATTTGACTTGATCTCCAAATCTTGTCTTTCCTGTTTTTTTGACATTGAGGGGTGGGAAGGGGAAAAAAGAAGGGAGCAAGGGGTTGAAGCCTCAGTACAGATGATAGGGCAACCCATTTTTTCTGTCAGTTCTCGTGGGAGTCCATCAGGAGAGAAATCTTGTTTGAGAAGGATATGTGAGAACCTGAATGATGCTAAGCAGATGCTTATATCCTTTGGACTTAAATAAAATGCAAGGTATTTCCTGAATAGGGGTCTTGAGAGAAAGTCATAGAATAATGCCTGAAACAGTCACATTTCTCATACAAAATTATGTTATGTTTGGGGCCATTATCTCAGTTTTCTGAAGGTGCTGAGAAGTGCTTTGCTTGGGCTTTTTTTCCATCCCTCCCAATAAATGTAACTGTATGGTGTATGGACTCAGGTTTGTTACCATGTTCTGCTTTTTGGATGCAAATGCAAATAGGGAGAACACTTACCAATTCAACCAGGACCTGAATTTGGGCCACAGACTATATTATGTGAGAAGCACCAAAATGTAACTGCAGCTAAACATCTGCTCCTCCTCCTCAGCTAGGGGCAAAGACATGCACATTTAAATGAGAAGCAGAATTTTGCACAATTTGCAGTTTGAGGATAAGAGCTGACAGCTACAGGCGGTTCACTGTCCTGATGCTCTTTATCAAGCCAACCTGTTAGCTAATGCATGGAAATCTTAAATAAGAGAATTGTTATTCAAACCATTATTGGAAAGCATAGGAAAGATTTGGAGTGTTGGAGACCAGATTCTGGTTTCCTGGAGGCCCTGGTCCAACAAACCATGTAACAGGCTTTTGATTCAAAGCAGGCGGGTAATTGAAATTCATTTCAAAGGAACTGCTCCTGGACTTTAAAGTATTTGGCTCAACTCAGAAGTCAGGAGGGGAAGCTAAGTGGTGTGTGCTACAGAAGAGCTCCTACAGATGGTCCCTTCCTGATCTCGGGCTCCCTGAATCTACAAGCTAAATTTAGGCATGTGTGTAAGCGCTTTGCTGGATCAAGGCTTCAGAGTGATATAAAAGTTACAGGCTTTGAAAAGTTGCACTCATGAAAAAACAGTGAAAATGAAATCGGAACCCGACGCTGACAATTATATTGGGCAATAGTTCACGCTATAATTTCCCAAATGCCATGTTCATTTTGGATGCCTTCTGAAGTGAGCTGTAAGGGCTGTTACATTTTACTTCTAAGTTTTGTACAGTTTGCATTTGAATGGGGTGTTTTTGACACCCCATAAACATGACTTCACTCCATCCGAGCTTTATGCCGCCATGTCATTTTGTCAGCTGTAAAGATGCTGCAGGCCTTGCAGATGTTGATGTGGTGTTCAAAGATTTAGCAGCAGCAGCCACTGCTGTGCATGGCAGCTTGTGACTGGGAGGGTTTGGAGGTACAAGGGGTCTCTGTCTACTGCTTCTGCTAGGGAAAGTGATATCTGCCTGGCAAGGAGAATTCTGGACCTCCTGGAAGTTTTAATGCCTTAACTCATCACCATTGGATCTGCTAGAGCTTGTCTGTCAGAGCCCTGATTACCCACACACATTGGCACGAGGGAAAAAGTAGACTTTGGCCCTTTTGACAGACAAAATGTGAGAAATCACAAAAATAAAGCTGCAAATAACTAAATCCAAATGAGTCTCTTTGTGACATCCTTGGGTTGGATATTCCTGTTCCGCACATGCTTGTGTAATCCAAGAGCTCCATTATAATTGGCAAAGGAAGAGGGCTTAGAAAAATCTTTGTGAAATACAAGTGAAACCAATGGAATTCAAACTTTGGTATGAAAGGAGAGGTAATTAAAGTCAGCATTGTGATTATTAAAAAAAAACCTGTTATAAAGGAAATTTGATTTCTCAAGGTCTTTATTTTTCACTGGTTGTACATTGTATTACTGCTTTGGGTTCAATACATTTACTCCTGGTTTGCATAAGTATTCCACAGACTTGAATCTGGTTTAGTGGTTTTATGTACATAAAACTTAAATAAATTATAGGAACATAGAACGGCAGTGATCATTGAACTCCAAGACAATAACTGAGATTTTTCCATCAGAAAGTAGAGTCCAAGAGTTACATTTAGCCTACCAAAGGACAGAAAGATGCCATATGATCTGTACGCCCAATTAAAACAGCTTGAAAACCAAGCACCCAAAATGAAAGGCTTGTGAACAGACCAATAATTACACACAAAAATCATTCAGGAAATAATTCTGAATAATGAATATATTTGAGAAAATTGTGATCTATTTGCAGACAACTTGTAAGCAAAAAAGAAGCGACATTTGCCTAATAGTTGATTTGCTCTGAATTATTCTCCTAGCTCAGCTAAACACTGACCTTTAGCTACTCAATGACAACATGCATTTCATTGTCTGGCAGATGACAGACCATTCTCTGGGATCACACATGTTAGAGATGGAAAAGACCAGTTCACTCCATTTGCCAATACTCTACCAGTGCAAGATGATTTCTTTCAGTACATTTCCTGAACAAGCTGTTATGTAGAACAGAATCAAATGTATTTGTACGTTAAAAAAAAAAAAAAAAAGGCTGGTAAGAGAAGATTCTTCATCGAGTTTTGTTACTGTCCATTTTCCCATTGCTTTGACCACAGGTACTAAATTTACTGAGAGTGAACACACACTTCAGGGCTTTGTTTGACTGCAGTTTGAGGGTGAGACTAGTTTAAAAATTTGTTCTGATTTTTCTACTTCCCAAACTAATGAGGAGACCATTTCTTTATGCAGGCAGAATATCGATTCATAGATTACTTCCTCTGCAGAAAAGTTAGACACAGGTTTCCTTTTATGTGCAGCTTTAAAATTATTTCTTATTCAGTCAGGATATTTGTGACAAGCTTCCGGTGTAAGTGAAGATCACTTGCATATTTTCAGATAGGGTTGGCAAGTGGCTGTGCTGATTATGGTAGAAATCATAGGTATCATCAGAGAACATAAAAGCAAATGAGAACGTGAAAGATAAAATGATGATTTAATTCTTCCTGAAAACTGACAAAGAATTACAACAATGCAAATAAGAAATTGCTCTTCAAAAATATTTTAAAGCATGGATGTCCAATGAGCAACACATTAGATGTAACGGTGCAAAAAACAATGCATACATCTCTGTACCCTAGATATTGGTGTACTGTGGAAAGCTAGAGTATAATAGTGGTTTCGTTTGAATTTCTCCTAATTAACTGACAAACGTAACTGAGATAATTTTAGTCCACCACACTATGTTCTTAAGATTGCCAGTTACTTCATCAAAGCTGATTTAAGATGGATATTGCAATAATAAATGAAGACCCCTTGCTTCTCCTCTAGAAATCACAACTGGAGCACCCATTGCACATGAACAGTGTCTATATAACAGACAACAGTCTATAAATAGACACTATTAAAATATCTAAAATGCTATTTTACAGTAGAAACCAATAGATCATAAAGCAAAGTTCAATGACTAGCCAAGATAATCTGGTACACGCTAAATTTCCACAGTAAAGCACCACTAGGAGGTATATTGATAATTCTTTCCTCCATTGTATTTATTAATTTATATGTGAAGATGGACAAAACTACACAAAACTATATAAAGATACCTAAAACTACATAAAACATATAAAACTACACAAAACTACATGTGGGACTTAACTCATCATGTTAATTTGGTCTTCCCACCAGCGTGAGATGTAGAGAGACAAAGTGAAACCAAGATAAATTAGGAAAGCCAAGTAGACATGAAGCACAGAACAAAGAACTCAGGACAAAGTCTCCTCATTTAACTCTCTGTGATGTGATGGTGAGAAGAATTATTGGAGCAAGAAAGGGGCCCAAGGAGTAGAGTCTTTGTATCCAACGTGAACCAGAAGAAAAACCAAGGAAAATTGATATTGATAGCAATAGTAGTTTCTATTCAAGATGTGGCTGAAGCCATCTAATCAGAATCCAGATACTTAGTACAGAATACTTTGAATTCTTAGCAATGATGTAATATAATGCAGCTTCACTGAGAAAAGAACTATTCCAGCAAAATACTCCCAAATGACTGACAGAACAAAATGACACAATTACAGAATTAGAAGAGGAGAGGTAAGGAGATGTTAAGAGATATAAACAAGGGAGAAAATAATGTTTCACATGGTAATCATGTTCAGATGAAAGGAATGTGTTGGAGGATCATTGATGAATCAGGACTGTTAGACATTTCAAAATACCTAAGTGAAATGAGATTTTAAATCGCATTTAGAGGTAACTTGAGTTCTAAGACCCACTGATTTTTAACAAGCTTTGCATTTCCAAATGAATGTTGAAAATAAGGCTGTGGTCCAAAGCTATTGTAGGAAAAAAATTCTTGTCATAGATATTATTCTGCTCGTATTCCAATGGCCTAAATTATTGCTTTTAATGTCTGAACATTTTAGAGAAATTGAAATGCCAGATCCATCCTGTTTCAGGTTAAGCCACTTAACCTCGTCTTTACTAAAGAGAGATAAAACTCTTAACTCATGTTTCTGGTGGAGAAACCCATCAGTGTACCCAACAGATAAGGCAAATTCAGGGTAAGAAGCATGTGGTCAAGACAGTGTTTTAACCACTTCACTACATACGAAAGGCTGCAGAATTATCTTCAGATCAATATGGCTTGTAAGTGTTCCAATAGTCCTGTGAAACTCTTGGAATGACTCCCTGGTGGATACCTCTATCTACCTGCAGAAGGTTGAAATTTAGATGTGCAATTTGGCTTATTGCAAAGACTTGAAGTAATAGTATGAAATCATAGCTTATAAAATGCCCAATCTACATGTGACAGAATCCACGAAATTTCTTGTTGAGGGAAACATATTTTTAGTCAAAAAATTCATGTCTCTGAGTGAAAAATGTCCTCTGATGGAAATGTTGTTATGTATACACTAGTTTTGAAGTTTGATATGCGAAACATTTGCAGTTTACTCCTTGGCCATAGTTTCTCCTTTCTATAAAAGAGTGGCAGTATAGCTCGCATAGGTGCTCCTTGTCCCCTCTACTGCTAAATCAGGTAGATTAACCAGTTCTCTGCTGACAGATCAAGCTATCAGAAAAAAATAGAGGTCGTCAGCAGTACAATTTCAATTGGCACACCTTGTTCTACATTATATGTGTGATGATGGCTGTAGAATGTCTTGTCTATCCATCACACTGAGATACTCCACAACAGGTGTACGCAGAACAGTGGTAATGACCAGTGAAGATGGGGCTGTGTCTATGAAGATGGATTGTCTTCCCAGATGTGGACTTTAAAAGTGGATTTTTTTTTCCTTTTTTAGTAGCAAATTAGAGAAATAAATTTTCTAATTCTGCTTTGTGGGGGAGCAAACTAAAGTTGGATATGGGCTGATGTAAATCAGCATTGCTCTGTTGTGCCAAGGCAGAGAGGCATATTTACTTATCCACTGAGAGTGATTTTCCAATTTGTTCTATCCAACTCAGCTTGGTAAATGGTTTTAATATTGGATATATTTTTTAAAAAGAGTACCATGTTCTTCAGACTTTTTAAAGCAAGGAATGTTTTAAACCAAATTACCCGATTGCTTTGTGATACTGAATGTCAGTTCCCAATAAGTCAATCCTCAAAAAGAGTAGTGGAAAGCAGTAACTCTTGGCAAATTAAGTCTACTGTGTGTGTCAGTAGGAACTTCTGTGAGGTATGTGAATGATCAGCCAGCAGAATGAAGTAACTTTTTTGTCATTTCAATCTGATGTAATCTCTCAAGCAATTTTTCCCAGAAGTATATACTTGTCTTGATATGCAAAAACCTTGGCCACAGAGTTCACATGATTTTCCATACGCAGACTGTTTCTTTTGTTAGCTGTTATTCTGATGTGATTTCATGTTACCACTTTAGCCTGGTGATGAATGATCCCTCAATGTAAAACCAGTACATTTCTCTTCACCATGCTGTTTTCCCACAGATGAGGTTTCAGACCTTCTTTCTCTGGCCTGGCAAGACTGGACATTGATTTCTCCCTAAACTGCTAATATCGAGTAATTTATACAGGTAATTGTGCCTCAAGTGGAGCTTCTTGATCTATGAAACACTTCTGGCCTGGGGGTCTGGTGATCCACCTCTGCAGTTGTCCCACATTATAGCTGCTTAAGTGAAATAGGAGCTTAAAGAAAAATGAATTCAGATCCTCTGAGCACAAAGGACCCCAGGACAACCTGAATGCCTACAAGTGAAGTGTTCAGCTTGCCTCTGTGTCTAGCAGCCAAATATCATGTCTCAGTTTGCTTGTATTACTACATGCTCCCAATTTTCTTTTCAAGGCACTTTTTCTGTTCAGGAAGAGAGAGACACATACAGCTTGAAGGGAACAAAGTTGTCTTGGATGAGCCACTGTCAAAATAGAGCAGGTTTTGAGAGGTCAGTTTTAGGGCCAGTTCTGTGCAATTAAATTTAATTTCATAACATCCTTGGGTGATAGACTGAAGAAATATTTATTATATTTGCATACCAAACCAGGTTGTGAAAGATCAACGCTGTGTTGAAGGTTGATGGTGGTGTTCAAAGTGATCTTACTATTTGACTAATTTACTAAACAGCTATTGGTCAGAGAAAAAACAAAAGGGTGTAAAGGATCATAAGTGACAGGGAGACAGCAATATGCTCTTGCAGAAAAGACAGATACCACCATGGCATGCATCAACAAGACCAGCCTGTAAATGGTGTGATGTGCACTCTGCCCAGCATTGGTGAGGGCTTTGGACATCCACCTGTGTGTTCAGCTCACACAAATCAAGAAAAATTCAGTCCAGTTGGAAGGCTGACCTAAGGGGAGCAAGGGAAACTGTGTATGTTTGATAAGGAAATATTGAAACAATTTGGATCATTTGTCCAAATATGAGCAGAAGTAGCCAAAGTAAGGAGGAAGATAACTCCTTTCAAGTAGGAAAAAGAATGTTGTAAAGGTGTTCTCCCCCTCTGTGGTTACATATGATTTCATGGTATCTGGAAGAAGAAACAAATCCACTGGATCTTCACAAGGAATTTCACCTTATGCCAGTCTCAGAACCTTTCCTTGGAAAACCTTTCCTTTCCTCACAAATAATGGCTCTCTTGAATGTGAATCATGTGAGAAAGGTTTTTATTTTTTTGTTGCTGTTGTTTTTTTTAATGTTTACTAACCAAGGGAGTTCAATGGCAACCTTGCCTTCACCCAGGCTTCATCAAACATAAGGAAAGACCTGTGGACCAGATTCAGACCTGGTGTAAGCTAATGCAACAGAAGCTTCAAAATAATTCTTCCTTCTTTCACCAGACCTGATTTTAGACCTTAAATTAACTCAGAGAAAAATGCAAATTAGCCTAATTAAACATACAGTTCAAGCAATCAAGATACTGGTTTTTACTACATTGATCTATTTCAAAATATCAACATAGGACAGTTAAAAGCAAAGGGGGAAATTAATGTCTTTCCCTGGAAAGGTGTGAAAGGTACCTGTCAGCTTTCATTAAGTGTATTTATTCTTTCCTTTCAAGTTGTCTCTGCTTTGAGCAGACCACTCTTCTGGGTTAATGGTGACAGGAGACAGCAGCACTACTGTAAGCATTCTATACAGCAAATGTAGCCTATTAGTGAAAGATAGGGAATCTGGAAAACGAATTACTTTATAGCTGATGCCTCTGAAATGCCCCATATGCTCATAACTGTCCCAGAAAAGCAGCACTGGAGCTTACTACCTCTGCTTTTGTGAGAGACCTAATACCTTTGGGCAACATATATAAACAGTAAGAGAAAAACTTACTATAATAGTTTTTTTTAAATGGGGATTTGAAGCACAGTAAGATTAACTTATATGTTGAAAGTCATACAAAAAAATGCTATGAAGGAACCAGAAATTTTGTGCAGCTCTTCCGAGTCCAGCTCTGGTGGGTTTTGGTCTTATTCCTTAGTCCTAAGGGACATCCTTTGGGCAACATGTTTTTATGGCATCGTTTTTATGTCTCAAGCTGTAAGAAATTAGGTTTTTCCACCAAAGAAGCTTCACCCAGAGCTCGGCTCAATCAGTGAAAAATGTCCTGTTGGTTTCAGTGGGCAAGCTAAAAACTTCAGGGAGCAAGGCCATTCTCCACTTTTGGTGTGAGCACAGCATGACTGCATTAGACCACAAGGGATCACCCTGACCTTGGCCAACCAAAGCACCTGCCCATAACCAGGAGAGGCTGACCTGCTGTGGAGAGGGAGAAGGAGATCGGGGGAGTTTTCTAACTGGGCATGCTGCAGTGGAAGGAATAAAAGAAGAAGCAAGGGACAAAGAGGAGGGTTTTTGTGTACTTCCCAGTGAAACCTGTGCTGTGCCTAGTGTGTCCTTCTCCATTCCTCTGGAGCAAGTACTGCAGGGCTGTGATCACAGCCATACAGTTTGCAAATAACCAACAAATGTGAGCAGCCATAGGTCTTGAGTTGTGACCCTTGATGGCGGAATAGATTTCCCTTGTGATGCTGAGATTCTTTGACAGCTGAGCCTGACTCTGAGCTTACATGTTTTGTCAGGCCAGCATCTCTCAGGGTTTGTGGTTAGGGTGGCCTTGGTGACAGTTACTGTTTTCAGTTCAAGATGTGAAAGAGATGCTGGGCTATAGCAGCAATTCTTTGGATATTTCTCCAGCTGAAAATCTACACATCTCTGAGAATGACATTTTCTTCTCAGTAGCTTTTAATGTTATATGGATTTTTAAGAAGCATAATTTATGTCAGTGCCATTTAATGATGCACCTTTAACCAAAGATAAAACACTACCCACGTTGCTTCTGATTTAGCCTTTTTGGCCTGGTTGCTGCAGATCATTTTAGCAAGGGAAAGGTTGTCTGCAGTATGAATCCCCCAACCAGTGAAACTACTTTGTCTTAATTACCTCAGGACGAGAGAGTGCCCCTGAAGCAATCATCTTTGTTTGTTAACACACCCTATCTGCTGCGCTACTTCCCATAAATAAAACATGACCAAGATTACAATGTCATGTTCCCGTGGACTCTAGACCCTGGTAACTGCTCAAGTAGAATGCACAAAAACATCCCACAGCAGCCTTGTGCATATCGGAGGGCATAGCAAAAGGATGTTTCTCATTCCTAAGCAACCACATGCATACCGGCTTCTAATATTAAACACGATGTTTGCTCAAATGCTAACAGGATGCATAAGACATATTCTTTCTCGCGTTTGTCGCGGGAAAACAGCAGATCTCAGGCCAGATCTGTAGGTGGTAAAAATCGGCAGAAGCTCTGAGATCCAGCCCGAGAGTTTACCCCTTGCAGATTGCCTGATCGGAGCCCATACCTACCGCGTTAGCAACGACCCTGGAGCTGGGGGCAGAGGGTTGTAGGTGATGTTGGAGAAGATTTAAGGATTTTCAAGTGTTTTGTCTTGGTTTCCTCTTTTTCCTCTTGTTTTTCTTTGTAAGGGTTTGTCCATTAATGCTCTGCCACTGTTGGTGTTCTCGCCAGGCAGGGTAGCGCTTGACTGCTTAGGCTAGGATAAATGAATACTATAAACAAATAGATGGGCCTCTTAAGTATCTGTAGAGGGGTGGTAACAGGTACCAGCTGTTAAATACCTGTGAAATTCTTCCCAGGCTTTGATTCTTAGAGGAAAAGTGGTGAGTAGGGTCACTCCTGCACTGAACAGTGTCTTAATCTGCGGTTATCTTACTAAAATTAAGGGGCACAGTGGAGTTAAAGATGGTTTAATGGAGGTTAAGATAAGGGCAGTGCGAAATCACCTTTTCCAAGATAGAGTAAGAGGGAAATGAAGCTATGCAAGTAGCTCAGAGGAAGTCAGATCTTGCTGCTACCCCCTAAGGGGCTTTGACTTTTGGTGCAGTGGGAACCTGGGCCGGTGTGATAAGACAGTAGGGAAGATGGGTTGGTCGTTCTGCTGGGCTGCTTCAGCATGATGGGACTTCTTCTGATCTTCTCTTTGTATGGAACATTTCTGTTACAGAAATGCTGTTACACCTGCATTGCATTTCTACATGTATGTCAGGCCCAAATAAGTTCATTTCAATGTACTCTCAAATCTCTCCTGCCTTTTCTTTCTGAACGAAATGTTTTCCATTTTGCTTCCCTCTGTGGCTACCCCCCCACCCCATTAACACAAAACTGCCTTCCACTGGTCCTCAGATCGGATACAAGGACCATTGGTGGTATTTGCTTTTTCAAGTGGTTCATCACAGTTCTCATTCAGAGAAGGTCTGCAGGGAAGATACAACATATGAAAAGAGAACAATTAAGAAAAGGTCTCCACAGACCAGGGAAAAGATATTTGAGGTTTGTAAAAACATGTTTGTTGATAGAGAGGGATGAAATGATGATGGCTGGAGAACGTCAGAAGTGATTTTTCACCCTATACACAAGTAATTACTTGCAAGTTTGCAGAAAGAAAGCCTGAGGATTCCTGAATACAAAGAAGCCATCTTTGGCCTAGGAGGTTGCTGAAGCACAAGAGGCTGGGGACTAGAAAGCTACAGAAATGTAGCTGCTGTACAGAAATGTACATGCTGCCTTGATCTTAGATGCTTCACATGCTCCTGTATTTGGGCACTGCTGGAGAAAAAAGGTTTGTTGAAAAAAGGTAAAAACCTTTGCTCTGATCCTACACATTGCTGCTGTGATCATACTTGGGGGCTGACAACCAAATGTGGAAGGCTAGTGTTGTGAGCTGGTGTAGGCACTTCATGGCAGCTTGCTAAAATTTTCTGGAACAGTCTCCAATGGCCTTCCTAGCAGGGGTCAGGCTATATATGTGTAACTGTGATGCTGTATTTGTTCATTCAGAATATCTCTACGTCTGTGGCCCGTGTTATTAAAAAAAAAATTAAAAATAAATCTCTGTGTCCGGTCATCTCTCCGTATCTTTGCTCAGAGAATCGGTTGTGCCAGCTACCCTGGTATTCTTTGTAACAGAGACAAGAATCTCCTGCAAGGGGAACCAACAGCTCTTTTTTATACAGGACACTAAACAGACATCAGAGAGAGCACACTGCTGTCTGACAGGCTGTTGCATGGATTATCAAAGGCAGCTGCCTGCCAGTGCCTTGACCTACTGTACGCTTTGGTCAGGCCACGCATTTCATTCATTTGTGAATTCAGAGGTGCTTTTTGAAGGCAAAAACTCTTTTCTTGGCTAGTTGCTATAAACGCAGGACTCCAAGTCTCAGTAGAATACTTCAGTTCTTTTAATGATTTGTGCCCTGTCACTTACAGAGTTCTGTCTTTTTCCCAGCACTGCAATAAAATGTTATTTCCCTCTCTTGTGCTCTCTTTCTACTACCATACTTTCAAGTTCTGATTTGTTTGTTCAGTGTTGTCTTGATAAATTTCATATTGTTCTTCCTGGTTTTCTCTCTCATATTTGTCTTTATATCTTTGTCCTGATTTACAAAAACCTGCTTTATTTCTTGAGCTTAAATCTCTATATCTGTCTTCTTATCTCTTGCCTTGTTTCCTCAGATACATCCCTGGCTTTTATCTGGCATCTCACAGCCTCTCTTGGCAACTTTCTGCTAAGTGTCTTCTTTCTTCATTTGCAGCACCATTGTTCATGCGGGTTTTACTTTGAGATTTGCTGGCTTTCATTAGTCAGGATGGCACACTGGAAGTTATGTAGGCAATGAAATTTTTAAAAATAAAATCTATCCGGTTAAAATGTGTAAAAAAGAAGGGAGTGGGGAAAAAAAAAAAAAGCTGGTCAAAGCAATAGAAGCAATAGAATAATCTCCAGTCAAAGTTTTGCTAGAAGACAACAACTTTGTTTTGCAGGGAAATATAGGGGGAAAAACCACCCAAAACCAAATAAAAAAGCAAATCTCCATATTGCACGAGATCAGCGTGGTTCTAAGTCTCCACAGCTGAGGGTTTGGCCCTGGCTCTTAACTCATCCATCTTGCTCAGAGACCTATCATCTGAGAATATTTCAGTCATTCTGCAGCTGGGGAGAGAAACCTGTCGGGGCAGATCTGTGTCCGTGCAGAGCAGCGAGGGTGTTGCGAGCCCGCCTGTGCCCAGGTGTGCGGGTGGGGCTCTCAGGTGCGCCCCGCTCCCACGGGCAGCGGCTCCGAGGGGCGGCGGGGCCCTCCCGGGCACGGCGGGCTCCAGAGCGGGGAACTTCAGCTCTCTGGCCCGAGGAAGGGGCAGGAGCGGGGCCCCTGTGCTGCCGGCACTGTCTCTGAGCAGCTCAGCCTCCCAGGGCTGCTCCTGGGCCGACTCGCCGTCATCACCTCCTGCTGTCCCAGGGCTGCGCCTGCGGCACGATCAGAGCCGTAATTTGCTGATGAAAGGATCTCTTAATGTGGAAAGTCTGAGTTACTGACCTCTGAGTCCTGTTAATTAAAGTTTGGTAATCCAGGAGGGAGGAGAACCTGGAAAATCACACTTTGTCCTATGTAAATGTTGGTTGCAGGAGGCCACTGCTGTGACATGCTGGCACTAAGGGAGACTCCAAACTCGGAACAGCGGAGTCAGCAGACAGAAATTGGCCTTGTAAATTGGAATTGCCAGTTTTTGTGACGATGAACAAAAATGTATTTTTTTAACCAAATGTGTGTCATAACTCGGTGACCTCAGTGAATACACTTTAATTAAGTCCTTTTGTTGTTTTTTACCCTTTTCCCTCAAGCAATTCAAAGTTTTTGAAAACAGCCAAACAAAGTCTGTTGTGATTATTACATATCTGACAGAACTGTGAATGATCCACAACTATAATATACATGATATACCAGCTCCTGTCTTTGGCCTTTAGGCAGAACTAGCCATAGCCATTACTGGGGTAATGAGAACTTCTCAGTGTGATGTGGTGCAGTCATCCCCTTGGGCGAAGCTGCCTGTGAGCTGCTCAGCTGCTCGGAGCCTGCAGGCTTGCCCTGAAATCAGGAGAGCCAAGCTGATGCATATCAGATTCAGTTTTGGCCCAAAGACATTTGCTTTTGTCTTGGGAAAGGGATAGTCTGTAACTGTACCATTCAAGTTGGAAACCTGACCTAAAGGCATGTAGCAGGGGAGATTGTGGGAGCTGCAGGTGGGATGGAGATATGGAAGCCCTTCAAACGAGTTTGAAGAAGAACTTCAGAAAGCCTCGGTGGTGTGGAGGATGCAAAATAGGGGATAGGCCAAAGGAAGCAAGGAGAGAACAAGGAATGCATGGGAATGGATCCAGGCCAGGGAAATGATGGGAAGGCAATAAGAACGAGCAGGGCTTTCTTAGTAGGAGGTGAGGGTCAGCAGAATGGTTAAGGAGGTTTCACTGCTGAGCACGTAAGCAGGAAGTAGGAAGAGGGGGAAAGATTTGGAAATTGGAAGTAGTAATTTCATTTGAGATAATAAGGCATGAGAGCACCAGGAAGACCCAGCAAGCAAGGGACTGATGTGATCTGAGGCACAGGGCTATGACTGGGTCTGGTGAAGTGTGTTTGAGTTTACAGTGCAGAAGCAGGAGAAAGGAGCTTTACTGAACAGGTAATTATTCTGCTTTTGCAGACCTATGGAGAATTTTCTAAACTCGAAAGAGGACCACAGAGGCACAGATCATTGAAAATAACTAAGAGGATGATCTCATTCCATTATTTTTAACTCCATATAGCATTGTTAATTAATTTGTCTGTAATCATATTGATTTTCTGTCTCATGTTTTATTGTCAGTGTTTTGTTTGCAGTATATAACTGGTAAAGTTACAATTAACCCATAGTGCCCTGTCCAAATACACCCTTGGCATGTTTAGAAGCACAAGAGGAATATAATGGCTTGAACTAGTGCTTGCAGTGTACAATAAAATGCTCATGGCCGTACAAAAAGAAATTATGAAAGGGGTGTTTTCATGGATGAAGATTGAATTAGGACTGAGCCCTATTTGGGGAACATAGGGTAGAGTACATCTGATCATGAAATTATTCCCATTTCACTTGTATTGAGGACAAAAGTTCTGTGTAAAATAGTCTTCTGTAGATTTTTACCTAGCTGGTTAGTGTTTCAAAGGGAATACTTACTCAAGATAAATCAGGATACTTTACATTTCTTGAAAGAACTTCCTCTCTGATAATATTAAAAACCTTGATATGTGCTAAACATGATTCTCCCCACTATTCTTGATGGTCTGATATTGTATTTATTGTCTTGAATGTAAACTTTCTTGCTTCTAGAACAATTAACTTTATTTAAAATCTTCAGAATAACTAATATGTGTATTTACATGCACACACACTCACTCTTCATTTTCTTTATTTTTCGGTTGCATACTGTGAACCTCAGCCACCAGGTACAGTAGTTCCTTTGGGCAATTTGCAACAGAATCACTGAAATGCCAAACCCAAAAAAGCAGCAATGCCCTCCTGTGTGCCTTGGCTTCTGCACTGTCAGTTCTGCAGGTCAGAATGGCTTTGCTTTGCCATCAAAATTCACAGGGTCATCTAGAGACAGTCTAAGAGAAGCCCCTCCCAACCATGATGAGAGTATTCACAGACCCCTTGTCCTCTCAGCTGCTCAATCTCCTGCAAGTGAGATTCCCGGACCTTCTGAAATGTTTAATCCACCTGCAATTTCCCTGACTGCCCAAAACTGTCCTTCTCAGCTGCCAACAGCTCTCACTACATCCTGGACTAGCTGACTAAACATCCTCCTTCCTCTCATGATCTATGCCAGCAATTATGGCCCTGCAGCGTTGTCACATCTTGCAACTGCTTCTTCTGAATTTTACATAATATTATGGTCAGTAAGTCCTTAAATTAATTCTTATTTTTATGTAGGTCTGTGGTTAGTGTTGGTGTGATTTGTCTTCATGCTGGCATGAGGACACTGGCATAAGAGCCTGGACATCTGGGAGGATGAGTGGGCTCCTAGCTCTGAATCCCCAGCCTATAAACACATGGGAGTTTGGTCTTAGTCAGCAGAGCTCTCTCCTGAAGTTAAATAATGTGAACATTTGTTGCAGAATTTTGTTTGGGTGTTACATAAAATCTGCAGTACCTTTTATTATCATAGTTCATAGTGTGAGGATCATTAGATTTAGTAATTTCTAATCAGAAATGGGACCAAGCCGTGACTCCTCTCTTGAATTCTTTAGGGAACACCTGGGGTTTATTCACTGAAGTTTCTAGAAAGCTACATAAATGGCATTCTGGTGGTGGACACTGATTGTTTTGCTCCTCTGGCTCAAGAGAGCACTCTTCCATTTGGATGAAACTTGTCTGGGAGGGAAACAAAGCCTGAGGGAAGCTCTCCATCAGTTAAAACAAAAGCCTAAGAAGCTAAGGACTATCACAAGCCTCAGAGTCTTCCACTCCAAATATGAGACATACTTTGTGACCTTGCTTTATCCAGTATGCAGAAACATGTGCAGACGAAACCAGAAAAAACCCCAGCAATCCCTAGGAAAACAAGAGGCCTGGCGCCACATACTCCTCCTCCACGGGGAGATGATGAGAGAACAAAGAACATGTGATGGATGTGAGACACATCCCATATTGTGATGTCCTCAGATACTCAGATGAGCAAGTATCTAAGTTGCAACAGAAAAGAAAGACACCTGAATTTCTGAAGTAGATTTTAATAGAAAGTGAAGGTGTTCGGATGTTTTAGTGCCATGGTGCACTTCTTGCAGTGAATGTTCATGGATTTCATGAAATTTAGTGGTTAGTATAGACATGTTCTCTTCTGGACATTTCATGGCATTCCTGACTTTATTAAAATCATGTGTTGTACTGCTGTGTTTTTTTATTTTTATTTTTTTTTTCATTTTATTCTTCCTTGTATGTAGAATGTCCTAGTTTGACTGCTGGTCCGGTGGCTATTTTCCAGGAAAACTGTTTTGTAACAGCTGGCGCACGTTCCTTGACTTTAGCTCATAGACTATCAGAGTTGAAAGTCTGCCTGTAATCATGTAATGGAGACAGGACATGTTTTTAACTTACATAGTGAGGCTGAAGCTATGACAGCAAATATCACTTTTCTTGCAGAGGAAGCTATAGAGAAGCAGAGGGAAAAAATAATTGTGACCAAAGGAAGAAATTCTTCAGTTCTGCTCCCATACTGAGTAACTGGAAGTCTGTAGGTGCATATTGTTGGTACCTGCTGTGTTTGCTTGCCTGTGGAAGATAATATTCATACAGAAGGTTTAATAATAAACAATTCCAATATTTCCCAAAACCAGGAGCAGTTTTCAGTGGGGAAAAAAATTTCTTAGTTGCTTTTTCGAAGTGGAGCTTTAAAGACCATACTTCTGGAAACTAAACTTCAGAAAACCAAGAGCTATCCTTTAATAATAGTCTCATGTAAATTATACATGGAGAATTGAAATGATAAAGGGATTTAGGAATTTGCTGCCCGTCAGACATATTAGATTTGATCTTCAACCATCATTACATTGCAGAGACAGTTGAATGTGATGCTTTTTACAAGGACTGATCATGGAATCATAAAAGGTGATTTTTCAAGGTATACAGGAAAGAGTGGTTTGTTGGAGGAGAGATGCATGTGAGTTATTCAGGGGAAAACAATGAATGGATTTCTTTGTCCCTCTGAGTGTTGTCTCACTTGGTGGGGATTTGTGTAATGGGAAACCCTGATGGGGTTATTGGCTATCAGTCTTTCTGTCTTCTTCACTTCCTCAGCTGGTCCTTCTCACATGATTTATATTGTTCTAAAAGGACAGGTCAAAATTTCAGGACATTTGCATCAGCTTCCATACCTGTCTTTCTTAATTTCAGCTGACAGGGCAAATTCTGGCCTCAAAAGGCTGAGCTGGCTCTACTTACCCTCCCATTTCAAGCTGTCCTTGCTGACTGGAGCTGAGAATCAGAGGCTTACCTCACCTGTGGCAATTTGCTGCACTGCAGGCACAACAGACATACCCAGATCTGCTCACCTTGTTTGCTTGTACTGGGGTCCTCAGGCCCTCAGCTTTTTCTCCTGCATTTCATCCTTCCCTGCAGAAGGCAGCTTTCTGGATGCCATATCTTACAGCTACCTGCTGAATTGAGACATGCTGTTCTAGCACAGATCCAGCCTGCCTAGGGTACAGATTCAATCTGGATAGCTGGCTCCAAGGCACATAATTAAAAAGGAAGTTGAAAATTGTTTAAACATGAGTCTTAGCAGGGGAAAGCTGTAATCTGAATATGTGTTTTCACTCACTGCAAATATTTAGTGGCTGTAGATACACGGAATGAATCCAATGGCTTGGCTTCCTCTTGTAGGTGGGTGTATTGATATGGCGTGTGTGCTGCACACTCATTTGACACGTAGGAGGACATAACCCTGCTGAGCTGCAAAAAATGGATGATAAAACAGTGGGACTGTTGTCTGCCTTCTTGACATCAGCATATTTGGGTTCATTATCAGCTGGACTTATGTCAGATTTAATACTTTGTTAACAGTGGTGGAGTGTGGTTGGCTGAAGACACTGGGACATCATTTATTTCTGCCCACAGTACAGCATAGAGACAGGCTATGTGATTGTTCCTATGCTCAGTGGAAGTTGGTCTCAGTTGAAAAGTTATTTCAAAATATTGGCATTTTCTGCAGTAAAAAAATAAGAAATGAAGTGTTAAATTTTGGATCACGGTTTACAAAAACACTAGGGGAAAACAGCATGCATTGTTCCTGCAGATAAAAACCCAATAAACAACAAAACAAAGGCCAATGGAAGCCAAAGGATCTGCTAGAGACAAATGTGAAGTCTCGTTTAAGAGAAAAGAAGAAATAAGTCTGCACAGCACTAACATGTAACACAGCAGGTGACAAGTAACATGTCTCTTCAGAACCTTAGACAATGTCTTCTCTTTTACAGCTGTTATAATTTCATTTGAAGGACATTAGCAGCTTCATCTTTACTGCACTCTTGGGAAGAAAGGAGAAGAGACAGCACCTAGAAGTTACACTTCCCTGAAATGATGTGTTAAGTGTTATCTGGTAAGCTTAGAAAGTGAACTAAAAGTGAACTGATGTCCTTGGTGTTTGATGTTCAAGCACAAAAAGAGAGAGAACCAAAGTGGTGCATAGTTCAGTTTTAGTCCTTCCTACACATATAGTTAGTGTCCTCTCTAGTAGGCATCTCTTGAAAGAAGAGCTTTTAAAGATATTTTATATATATATATATATAAAACATACATAAATCTATCACATAAGCAGCCTATCAAAACACAATATCCCTTCTTGGGAAGCCACCTTTCCTAATGTGATTCTCACTGTACTTAAATTAGCAACATTAAATGTGGTTAGAAGAACTTTCCTATACACTTAAAATTCTCCTCAATTATATAACTTAACACTGTGTCACACCAAGTTCTTTCTTTGATATCTTTTGTGAGCTTCCAGTTTGCTTGGAGAATTAACGTGTTTTCTTCTGGGTTTAAGAGAGTTACTTTCTCATGCCAGTATTGTACAAAGCCTTGTGTTTACCTTGCAGGCATCTTGATGTTGGTGCCAATGCAATTTATTCTTGTGATGATAAGAGGCTGGCTCGTACTTGGTTCTTCTGTTAGCAGGGTGTTTTGAAAGTCTGTTCTGATGTTTACTGGATGTTTTTCTGCTATGCTCCTCTCCACATCCTGCAGATTGAGTCTCAGTACCACCTTCATGTTAATGTCCTGAGTTTGCAATAAGTGTGTATCTGTGATTCTTGCGAATAATATACCCAGCCACTGCTGTGTGACATGATTGAAGCTTTATCTGTCCAACACACGGATCTTCCTCACAAATATATTATTTCTCATGAGGTTGCATTTGATCCCAACAGGGGCTCCTGATGGTAGTTTTGAGATGTTTCTGGTTCATCACCTATTGTATGCTTGGGAATCAGAGAGCCTTATTTTTTGTCTTACCTATCCTTTCACTGCTGGCCCTAATAAAGCTCTAACAACACAGGGACTATTGGCATACATCTGTATATCAACCTAGTAAGATCATGTTTGTGAGACTTCCTCTGTTTTGTTCCTTGTTTAACTTTTCTGTAATAGCCTGGAAATATTTTCCTTTCTCTACTTGACCAGCTTTCACATTTCCTGGTAAATTGCTCAAACTCGTTGCTAACAAACTGGTGTCTATTGTCTGCAATTGCACAGTGTGGGATAACATTCGTGATGAAATGCTTTACTGCTTTGTTTGTGATGGTCACTGTGGTAGTGTCTGACAGCTTGTCTTGGTGCCAGGAGGAGGGTTTTATATAAACAGTTTAGCATGAGTGTATCCCTTGTTTTGACCAGATCACTTTTTCTCAAGATGCTTCTCTCTGCAGTGCCTGGCCAGACTCCAAGTCAGGGAATAATTTTCTCTCTATAAAAATCCCTCTCAAAGTTACAAACAGTCATGACTCTTGAATTTAACTCATCAGGTTAAGGAAATGTCAGCTTAAGATAATGAGGAGAAAGTCTGAGGTGTTTATCCCCTTTTTTAATTTTTGTAAATTTTGAGGAAATTGAACTTCAGGTTTTATTAACTGCAGAACATTTTCAAATGGTGAATAAATTTCTCCTATTTTTTTTGACATATCTTCTGTTTCAGGCAGCTGTTGGGGTGTGTATCTCAAATCAATCTGTACTTCTATCATGAAAAAGATGTTATGCTATTGAATTCTTGCATCATTCATCATGTTTTCCTGTGTAATGCATTATCAATTTAAAACAGTTTTGTTGATTTGTTTAATAGACATTTTGTTCAAAAGTTTGCTTTTTTGAAAAAAGTATTGATCAAAGAAAAAAGTTCTTTTAATTTCCTTTAAAAATTTATGTTTCCACTGACTTAACTGAGATTTTACTTCCATGCAAATCCTTTCAAAGCAAGATTTTATCACTTTTCTTATTGCATAACTAAAATTGCCCAATCATCTCTAATATTTGAGCAAAAGGTTTGCAAAATTCCTGCAATGAAGAAGACAGGTATGATTTATGAGAAAAATTTGGCTTGTACTTCAGCAAAGGTGCATGTTTATCAAGACTATGAAACCCCAAGACACTGGGAAAAAAATTCCCAAACAAATGCACATTGGCAGTTTCACAAGAACAAAAAGGGTAGTAGGAAATTTAAGAATGTATTGTGCTGCATGGAACAAAATAGTTAAAGGTTGACATGTTATTTTTTGGAACGAGAAAAATGGAATTAGTGACAAGTCCCTTTGAGATCCTTTGGGATGGAAGATGGCACATAGTGGCAGGATGCACAGTGTTTGCTGTATTATTATAATCTTTCTAATTGTTCAGAGAAATAAAATGTACTTTGCTTGCCATCCTGTCCCTCAAATTTCCATCCCCTCTTAGAATATGCATTTGAACAGTATAAAATGATGTTTTGGCAAGCCCTGTTGAAGATAATTACACAGACACTTTATTTAGGTCAAAGCAACTGGGACTACAGTTTCTTCTTCCAAGTTCCTAGAGATTGTTATTTTTGTGGAGGGGTCATCTGCATAACTTAGAAATGAAGAGGCCCTTGCATTGTATATGAGGCATAATTTTGTTTTTTTCCCCTGTTTGCCTTTGATCTGCTCAGAATGAGGAAAACCTCCTCCAGTCTGAATTTCAGAATTACACAAATTCCGAGTTTGGAGAATCACAGTGTGCTGGGAAGAAAGGGAGAGCTGGTTAATCCTCTGTAATGCTCTCTGTATGAAAGGAAGGAAATATCTTAATAGCATGTAGCAACAACAAGTGTGCTGTGTGTGCGGGTGCACACGGGTGTGTGGGTGCACGAACAGATCGTGGCTGGAGCTGGCACACAGCACCCAGCTGACACACAAAGCTCTGATGGCTTGTGTTAACCATTGCTGCTCCTTGGAAAACACTTCCATGGGCATTAGTTGGTAACACTCATACAGCACTCAGGTGGTTTGTGCTCTTCTTCTGGGGAAATATTTCGTAAACCATGGGTCATTTCTCTAAACGGGAAGAGAACTTAATTTTGGGGTTTTCCAGATTTACAAGGTAAATGTAAAGATTTGTAAAAGCTGGTCCCAGGTTATGTACTAAAAGTTTCAATTATTGATGCACCCTAAGTAGAACATGAGGCTTGTTTTAAAATAAAATTGCCAGTAAGCTCTGAGCTTTGTGTATTATGTGAGCATAGGAAAAGCTATGGCAATTCACCTATCATACAGTTCAGAGATGTTCCAGAAAAGATTAATTTGTCTCACCCTTTTTTGCAGGAGAGTGATGGAATGTCATATATGTTGATAGTTTCTAAATAATTTAACTATTATCTCTTCATAATTTTCCACTAGCTGTATATCTGTTGTGTTTCATGTGAAATTATTAAGTAATAGGACATCATGGGCACAACTCCTTTAGTCCCTGACATTACAGTAGATAACTTCCTTATGTTTTTATATAGGCTTTATAGAATACCTATATCCTTATTCATATCTACAAAAGTATAATCATATATTTTATGTGCTTATCACTATACCTGTACTCGTAAAAAAATAACATCTTTATATATTAGTTTAGATTACTTCCTTATAAATATAATAAAAGGTCTGAAAAGATTTTATTGTCTTGAAAGTGGAAAGCAGAAAACAGCGTTTTTTAAAATAACATCACAGAACTCCAAAAATCCTTCTGTAAAACTGCAGCTGTGTGGTGCTCTTTGGCTGATAGCCTGGCAGTGGAGGGATGGCATCAGGCTCCTGCCATTACTTACTAAATGATTCCCTCCTTGGCTTAGTGATTGAAGAATACTTGCTGTTATCCTAGATATTATTTATATAGACTTTCTTAATTTTTGGAAAAGAATGCAGGCATTCTTTAACTAAAATCAAGAGAAATTTAGCATATAATTAAGTAAGGATACATGGAGGTGTTTTTTTTTTAAAAAATATGTGCCCCAGGAATGCTGAGTTCCATAACATTTTATTTTATTTATTCTTCAGAATTGTTTTTCATTCTTATATTTCCTACCTTATGATAGGTGCAGGAGCAGAGGAATCATCAAAGACCAAAAGGAAAAGAAGAAAAGGAAAAAAACTTTGCTAAGATGATGGAAGTTTGTGCAGTCCTTTATTTGCTCAATCAGAGGACTATATGGCTGTCCTGTGAAGTGGAATCATTTAATTAGGAGATGGTACAAGTATTCAACCGAAGTGCTACAGCTAAATCCTGTAATTGCCACATGGAGCATCAACTGTGTCTTCTTGTATGCTGTCTGCTCCTATAAGATTGCATCAGTATGATCTATGGTGCCATCAATATTGCTTCCCATTTCACTGGGAACTCCAGTGAGACTGTGCAACATAGTCAGACTCTTGAATAGTTTGGAGTTAAGTAGGATAAAATAGGATCAATTATTTTAAAAAATTATGAACAGTGTTATCTACCAAAATCGGCTTCTCATAGCATTCATTTACTAGCTTTGATCAAAGTATCCCATGACCCAGAGAGACTCTATTTTTAGATGGCAAATGAAATTCAGTGGTGGTAACTGCAAAATAGTTACAGAGAGGGAGGAATTCTCACTAAAATCCTTGTCTGTTCATGTCTATATGTATCTATGGACAGGATAGTATAGCTGCCCAGATATGCTTAAATAATTTCAGAGAGCTGTTCAGAAGGGTCTGTTCAAGAAAGGCAAAGGGAAGATTAGGAATATATAGCTAAAGAATGGTGGGAAAGATAAGCATTGTTATGTTCATATGCATGTTCATGGCATATCTATATCTTAAATACTGAATGCAATTAGGGAGAAATGTGGTTTGCTTACCAGATGCAGGAATACCTTACATAAACTGTGGACTGTAAAGAATTGGACTTTTTAGCTTGGAAAGGAACTTCTGAAGGTATATAATTAATATTGCCGTGAATGTCATTAGGGAAGGATTAGACTCTGATTTTCACAATTCAGTGAAATTACTAGGTTTAAAACAACAAAGCCTTCCTTTTTCTTGAGCAGTACATAATCAAAATGGAGAATAGGATATGGTGGAAGTGAAAAGCAAAAATGAGTTAAAAAAATGAATTAGACATATTCATTAAATTCTAGTTGCTGAATGTGTTTCAGAAATAAACTCTGGTTCATGGAATCTTTAGAACTGATTGAGGGAGGCTTGGCAGGTAAACTGGAGACCAGGCCCAGCCTGGAGCTGCATCTGTGCTGCTTCCCCAAACATCAACCTCTGGGCACATGCTGGGTGGGTAGCTGTCTGATCCAGGGTGAGTTTTATGTCTTATGTGTCCGGTGCTCAAAAAACTTGCTTACATTTATTTTATATTTTCAATAGCCTTTTTAAAATCCTTTGAGACCTTTTGTGTCTGGGTGCCCTTCCCACCCTCTTAGTCCAGTCAAACAAATCGGGGAGACAGTTCCTAATGGGCTTGAATATAAAAAGAAGTTGTGGGAGAGACCACAGGAGTCTGGAGCAGTAACTTGCTCTTGCTCTCACAAGCATGAAGAGCTAGTGAGGAGGAACTTTATCTATCTGTGGTGAATTCCTGACCTTGTTAAAATCAATGGCATAACTACCCTTGGCTCCCAAAAAGTTAGCTCTTTACCCTTTGTAATGAAAATTCTGTAGACATTAGTTACTGTATTCTGAATTATGATATATATTAGAATAGGCTAGTCCAGGCTAGAAAAATAATTAAAGAGTGCTCTTTTCAATTAATGGAAGCCTATTTACCTTGCCTTCAGAAACTCTGAACTGCTTCCTTCACTGTGTGTGATACTTATCACAAGCTGCCTTGGTGATTATCCAGTAAGGGGCTGCAACTCTCAGCTCACAGAGAGCTCTGAGAACCCAGGAGAGGTAGCAGACAGCCCTTAGGAGACAGCGTGCATCTAGCAAACACAGTTTTAAAATTAGTTCATCCATTTTTTTCACGCGTATATAAATTCCAGCCCTGCATGTTATTGCTCTAAGACTCATTCTGTCTAAATTTTTTTCCTGCATAAGTTAACTTCAGCATGGAAAACCCCTGGGGAATATAGCAGTGCCTGTGAAAGGGGGACCTGGATATTTTTGATTATGAGATGTATATCTCAAATAGAGTAGGAATGATTTTAATCCAGATTATGACATTTGTATTCTTTTCAAGTTAGTCTGCATAAAGGAAAACTTATTAACATCTCAAATCTATGGTAGAAAAATTATTTTTCATACTAAGATAAAAATCTTCAAGTTAATTTTAAATGTTACATATTTGTTTTTTTCTCAGTTTGTTTTTTCTTTATGAGATTTCTGTTGTCCCAGTGCATTTCATGAATAATAATCTTCAGTCTTCAAAAGAACAATAGCACTTGGATTTTCTTCCACATTAACTGGACTACATTTTTTGAACACATGCTAGAGATTTAGAGCCACATCCTTGTGAAAACTGAATCAAAGGAGCTTTGCTGATTTACACAGTCTGAAGATTTTTCTGTGTTCTAGGCTTTGCTGCTAGCCCTAGATTTCATGCTACAAGAAACCATGAGAGTTTCCATCATCACTGTATAACTGGCTCTGTACTTCCAAAAGCTGGGAGAAGGAGAAATACAAATGATCTGGAGAATATTAGTACTAGAAATTTGTTTAAATTTAGTAGTACAAAGTGCAAAATACTTCCCTTAGGAAACAGTAACAAGAATTTCTGCAAGAAAAAAGGAGACTCATTTAAACAGAAGACAAATGCCTGCATCTCAACCATTGCAAACTAATACACAGAGATGTGCCTAAGCCATTGGCAATGATGTGGCTTTAAAAAAGGCAAATGAAATCCCAGGTAAGACATACCTAGCAGAAATAGCAAGTTATTAATGATACTACACATGGCATAAAAAGAATCTCTGGAATAATGCATACACTGCAATTGTTCATTCTTATTGACTAAAGATTCATGTAAGTGGGGGGAAAATGTATACATGAATCTACTGGGAAGAAGACAGAGAAGTAATCTGTCTCAGAAAAAGAGATGGAAATATGGCAATAAGAGAAGCCAGTGTACTGCCTCTGCCCTCCTGCCTGAGAGCTTTATTTCTAGCTCCAAAAGCAAAAATGGGAAAAAATACCCCAGACCACCATCTGATGGTTAAACAATGGCTGAGAATTTCATGTAGACCCTAAAAACAATCACTTCCTATGTACTTTGAGATTTCACAGCTTGCTTTCTCACAGATGAATTTTAATATATCCGTCAGTCTTCTTTAGATAGGAAAAGTAGGCTACAGTATGCAACACTGAAACTGTTTCCTATCCGGTCTCCATATGGATACCGTCAGAGTTAACTGATTCACATAAAAATATTCTTAGTGGGAGCATAACAGCATCCGCGTGAGGATCCAGCAGGGGATTAATTCTTCCTAACTGTAGGTGCCCTAAGGTGTTTCACATAGAATCCTACTTGTATCCAGAGGGCAATCAGATCTTAGATGGGATGAACACCCTGGGGAGATGTCTCTCTCTTGACTAGGTGGTAAGATTTGGCACCTGGGTTTGGTGTCTCAGACAGTGTTTCTGTAACCTCTCATAGGTGAATCCTTGCCCTTCATGCAGAATTACTGGTGTGTTGCAAATCCTCATCTTAATGTTAATTGACTTCTAGACAAAGATGAAGCCAGCATTAAAGAACAAAATCAATGGTTGGTTTGTCATTGATTTAAATGCAGGAGAATTGGAGTTATATTACATTTCTACTCAGAATATGGCTTCTTATAATGTATACTTTTTCATGAATCCCTTCCTCTCAGGGCAAGAAAATGGTAGTTAACTCATTCTAAGTTTCTCTACTGGTCGCTTCTACATGATTAATTCAAGCCTCTGAGGAAGAACTACTTCCAGTTGACTTTTCTACCAGTTGGAATCTCTCCTGTCAGGATTATGAAGCTGTCTCCCACACTATTCAAAAATCTCTTTGATGTTACCTATATCTCACTCTAGCTGCACAGTAAATATCTGGGAAATTATACTCTCTAGTGGGGAGGGTATCCTGTGGTTACAAGAATCTTGAGAGCAGGTCCAAGAATTATTATTCTTCCTTTCCTCCAGTCTTGGTGATCTATAGCGTTTACCTCCTGTAGATTCCCCTTTGATTTTCATTCCTTTTGTCTTTGTCCAAAAACTTCACTACCCTATTCTCCATTTTCATATTGTCATCTGCTGGCTTTGGAGATGTTTTTCACATACAAAACCATCCCTCCTCTGTCTCTTCCCGTTGCACCTCTTCTATATAAATTGAACCTGTCTGTACTGATATTCTGGTTATGAGAATCATTTTACAAGGTTTCACTTGCTCTCATATATTCCATTATTTAGTGATCCTTCTAGTTCGTCTTGCTTGCTTCCCATACAGAATTTCCATTCATACAGAGCTACTTTATGACTTTAGTACTCTTATTATTCATCTCTGATTTCAGATCCTCAACTTCTGTCTTTGTGTGTTAAAAGCACACACTTGATTCTTTGCATTAAGTAAAAGCTTCTTCGTTCAGAGTGTTTTAGAGCCCACATAACAAGCCAATTTTGTACCTGAGAAATTGTCACTCTATGTTTTAGTGGAGACCATCTAAACAAAGCAGCCATCTCTCATCACAGAAGATAGCCAAATGCTTTTTGATTCTAAAATATTTTTCTCTATGTTGCAGGAGCACATAGTGATCAGTGTCTCATACCCATCTTTGCTCTTCTTTGTCAATGCTTTGTGTTGGAAGACACTGAAAAAAATCACCTGGGTTGATTTCACCTTTGTTTCTTTCCCTGTTTCTTTTCCTTGATCTCTGAGGAGGTCTTTCATCTTCCCTAAACAAAAATTATAGCTATTCCTTAAGTCAGAGATTGCTTATCAGAAAAAAACCCCTTCCTTCTAAAGAAATAAATAAATAGAACAAAACAAGATGAATATGAAACAAATGTTTCACATTGCTGTAGTTATCAGTATGTCCATGCTCTGCAGTATTACTGTGGAAATGCTGTGGTATTACTGTGGAAACAGTGATGTGGGTTACTAAAAGAAAGATGATCTACTGTCAAATGGCTGCCAAAAGAGAAAGAGGGGTCAATTTCTTTATGAGCCTTCCTATTAAAAAGAACAGCAGAAAACTGGAATCCCAATCTGATTCATACTGCTGCAGATTTTGAAACCTGGACTCAAATCATTGTAAAAAAATTGCAGCCCAAACACTTTGGGAGACATTCTAAGGGTGTGCAGGAACACTGAAGGGATAAACAGAAATATTATTTGTATTTTAACAGATAAATGTCATTTAGCTGTTTTCCTGTTTTAACGAGGAATTTGAATGATGATTCCTGAGTTTCTCTGAGGTTGGTTCACTTAGCAGCACTCTTTGATATTTGTGAAATGCCAGCTTTCTATGAATATAGGAGTTTGGCAAAGAACGAGAGAACTATTCATTAAAATTCAAAAGTACATAAATGACAAATAAGGAAGTAATTTAGAGGATGTATTTGGCATGTGGGGTGTGGAAACCAACCAAGTAACCTACTGAAACTTTGACTATATTTGAAGTTATGTATTTAACGCATCCTTCTGATCCCAGGCTAGCTGCAATCTGCAGAGGAAGCTCTCTCAGTCCTGTGAGAGGCACCAGGTGTGCTTTGCACTGAGGTCAAGTGTTGGCTTGACATGGCAAGGCCAGGGTAAGGGCTGCCTGTGCTCCATGGGCTTCATGGAAAGTGACAACACTGACATAACCAAAGAACAAATAGGGTAAATACAGTGATGTACCCTCGAGCTCAATTTTTTTAATCTATTGTCACATGAGGCCAGGAATGGTTCTTGTCCAACTGACAGCAATTTTTTCTCAAGAAAGGACAAAGACAGCACACTGTATCTTTCTACAAGGGTTAGAAGATCTTGCTTTGTCTCTGCGGTCCATAGAGGTGGCAGGGCAACTTGAGAAGAGGTTTTGCCTTACCTGGGCTAAAAGCCTGGGATGCTGAATATTTGTTGCTATTTGTACTTGAAATAGATGAAACCTATGCTGGGATCACCTGTGCATGTCAACTGCACTGTCAGCGTATAGAAACAGAGTGATTTTCACTCAAGCTAATGTTGTCTATAAGACAAAACACATCTCAGAGACGTCAAAGCCTCCTTTGCACGAGTGATTTTCTTTGCATGCCACAATGATTGTGCAGACTGCATTACAGATCTATGTTGCTGCCTGGAGTTTGCAAACATGCCTTAGCTCCCTTTTCACAGGGAGTTGCTTGCATAGGAAAAAGCTAATGAGTTCAGAGGCAAGGTTTGAAAATATACAGTCCCATGCAAAAATATTGCAGAAGGTCTCAACCCTACTCACAAAGAAAGAGATATATCAATCTATTATTCCCTCTAATAAGCTCCATGGTACACAGTAAAGTCGGGAATTACCTTTACTAGCTTGTGAGCCATTTTAAGGTGCACAAATGGCACGGTAACTTCATTGTTCACAATGGTAATTAAGTCACTACATTATCTCATCACAGTGAGTCACTTAACTGGCATTACTGTTGCAAGATGGGAAAATTTACCAAGGTGGAAAATTATGGGTCAGATTAACTCCTAGTGTAGCATTCAGAAGTATTATGCCCTGAATACATTTGGCCCACCCTTTATAAATTAGATTGTGTTTAATGTGCTTTGGAGAGGAGATGAATCAGACCTGCTGTTGGGGGAAGAAAAAAAAGGAAGAAAAAACCTGTCTCATGCTTTTAGCTTGCCCATTCCTTAGGGCAAAAGGCAGTTGAAGTTGTGGAAATAATCCCTTGTTTTTCCAGAAAGGGCCTACCTGCAGCTTCAGCAGTAGATCACCAAGAGAGTGTATCTTCTGTACCAGGTCATGGGAGTTCAGTGCAGAGTTGTACAGTAGAAAGAGCATGCCTGCAGTCTCTTAAAGACATCAGACTGCTGCAAGTCAGCCATGCACATGGCCCTGAAGGGATATCTACAAGGTACTTAAAGCTATAACATCACACAGAAAGGTCTGAGACGGGAATTGAGTCTAAAATATACAATTACATCTGAAACGTGTTTTAAAACAGGCCATGAATATCTGTTTTTGAAAAGCCTCTGTGATTGAATTTTTCTTTTGACTTATATTTTTTCTTCTAAAGAAAGAAGGAAAACAGAAACTGTTGGTACTGTGATATTTTTTTACTGATGACTCGCATTATCCCTGAGTGACAGCTCCTTAATTCAATTGCAGGAAAATATGGACATCGTGCCCAGGTAAACACTCATTAACTTTTCTTGGCAGCCCTTTTTAAATTAAAGGGAAAAAAGTGGCACTTCTAGTTGCTGCCAAATTTGGCAGCTCTGATCTTGTCCTGACTCTAATCCCAAGGAGCATTTACCAGGTTTCTTTTCTGAGAACACTGGTGTGCTCACAGCAAAGTGGATGCCACTGTCTCTGGCAGGCTTGGGGCTCTCGTGGCCCCCACGGTGGTGATGTTCCCATCTGGGAAGTGAGTGGAGCAAAACCCCTCAGTGGGTGGGGAGTGCTGCTTTCAGATTTTATTTTTTGCAGAAGGAGTTAAGCTTTTAAAGATGAGAGTTCAGGAGAGGAGAGTCTGAGCCTGTTTGACTTGTTTTTCTCTCCCCCAGCGCTGCCCAAGTTTACAGTCTGTGGCGCTATCTGTAGGGCTTCAGACAGCAATGAAAGGCAGGCAGAGAGGTTCTCTGACAAAAGCCTGAAACCCTGGTATCTCTTTTGTTTTCACCCTAGTCTATGGCCACTGACATTACTCCCTTACACCATGGATGGGTAATAAGCCCCCTTCTCAGGAATAGAAAAGCTCTTATACATTTTAATGTGACCTTAGACAGTGCTTTTCAGAAATCACAGGCACATCTGACTACACTTGAGGTTGAATTGAGCTAATGGCATTCACCTCATCTTTAGATGCAAAATTGGAAGATAAAAAGACCTTGATGTGAAAAGGAAAGGGGGGTTGTGGGGAGCGGGGGTGGGGGGAAGAGAAGCAGATTAGAGATATTGCTTAAAAATCTTATGATTGCTAGTTGATAACGAAATGTCTCTTTCTAAAAACCCTATGGGCTTGCAAGATGTCCTTGTGCTTTTATTTTTAATGATAGAATCTTTTTATTCCCTGGCCAAGGAAATTTCAATGTTGCTGCATATGTGGCCAGGAGATACGTTGACCTTTAGCAAATCTTATTTTTAAAATCAGATGGAACAGTTATTGCAATATTCCAGCCCTGTAAGATTAAAAAAGAGCTTTCTTCCTCTGTAATCAGACGTGGATTAAATTTATTAAAGGTGCAGTATCTCTTTTTTAAATGACACTTGCCAGTCATACTGAATTCTAATAAGCCGTTTGAAGATTTTGTATCCTCTTGCTTTTATTTTTTTTAAAGCCGTAACCAAGGCTTTATAAAAAGAGTGGGATAACTTATTTGACTGGCAAAGAAACTTGATGCTAACAGGAGAAGGGCAGCCGACAAAAGAATGCAGCTGAAACATTAATGAATGATAATGCTGAGCAATGAAAGATGCAAAGGAGCATGCAACATGGAAATTCAATGAAGAAAATATAATCTGAAGACCAAAGTAATTCTGCTCAGTGAAAAGGTGCAAATGACAGAGAAAAAGGCTTTAAAAATCAAGTGGTGAGTTTGTTATAATAATTTCAATTTTATTCCTGAGCAGAACTGACTGCCTATTGGTGCACATTTGAGAGTGAGAGGCCAATTGATGCTATTTGAATGTGTTTTTATTTTCTAAGTATAAAGAGTTGGTTGAGGTAATCCAAAATATAAGTAAAGACATAATCCTTTTTCTTGGGAGTGTATAGACAAACTTAATGGGTTTCTTGACACTATTGTTGAAATTTTGGGAGCAAATTTGGGGAATTATTTATCCACTTGTATGAAAATGAATCTATCCAGAGTTTTTCGTGAAAATCATATAATTGTTTAGGTTGAAAAATACCCTGATGGTCATTGAGCCCAACTGTTAAACAAGCACTGCCAAGCCCACCACTAAACCTTGTCCCTAACCTATGCTGGAGTAACTTGAGGCCATTTCCTCTTGTTCCATTGTTTTTTTTCTGGGAGGGAAGACTGACTCCCACCTGGCTGCAACTCCTTTCAGGTGGTTGTAGAGAATTATAAGGTTCCCTCTGAGCCTCCTTTTCTCCAGCTCCAGCCAGTCCTCATCAGAGCTGTGCTCCAGATCCTTCCCCAGCTCCATTGCCCTTCTCTGGACAAGCTCCAGCCCCTCAATGTCCTTCTTGTCCTCACACACCCAGAACTGAGCACAGGATTTAAGGTGCGGCCTCACCAGTGCCGCGTACAGAGGGACAATCCCTGCCCTGGTC
>VYXF01007736.1:652625-675073 GCA_013397295.1 Polioptila caerulea
CAGGATGCCATTGGCCTTCTTGGCTACCTGGACACACACTGGCTCACATTCAGCCACTGTCAACCAGGACCTCCAGGTCATTTTCTTTTGGGCCACTTTACAGCCACTCTGTCCCCAGCCTGTTGCACTGCAGGGGGAAGTTATGACACAAGTGCAGGGCCCAGAACTTGGCCTTATTTAACCTCATACCATTGATTCAGCCTGTCCAGATCCCTCTGCAGAGCTTTCCTGACCTCCAGGAAAATAACACTCTCATCCAGCCTGGTGTCTTCTGAAAACTGAGGGTGCCCTTGATCTCCTGATCCAGATCATTGATAAAGATATCAAACAGGACTGGCCCCAGCACTGATTCCTGGGGAACATCACTGGTGACCAGTCTCCAGCTGGATGTAAATCCAATCACTGCCACTTTCTGGGCCTGGCCATTCAGCCAGTTTTTACTCAAGGAAGAGCAGACCCACGCACTACATGGAAATCCAGTTTCCCCAACACAGTGCTATGGGAAAGTCAGCTCCTGCAGTAGCCTTTGGTGGATCCCATCCAACACCATACACTAGTTTGTGTCTAAGTAGTGTAGCAGGTTGCTGACCAATTCCTCTTGGATTAAGTTTTTTTCTCCTGCTCCCCATCCCTGTCAGCTCAAGGGGCTGAGAACAACTTATCTTACTATTAAAGACTGAGGCAAAGAAGGCATTAAGTAACTCATCCTTTCCCTCATCATTTGTCACGATGTTTCCACTCACACCTAGTAAAGGATCAAGGTTTCCTTTAGCCCCCTTTTGTTGCTAATGTATTTACGGAAATATCTTTAATTGTATTTCACTGCAGCAGTCAGATTAAATTCTAGTTCTCTCTGTTCTTTACCTCTAAGTGTGGGTGCAAAAACACTGATAGCATAAGTAATGTAGAGTATACAAAGACACAGCTAAGTTTTTTGTTAAGCATATCCATCCTTTCAAAATAATTAATAGGGTCCTAATTAGGCATCTGATCTATGCTCTCTGATTGTGCCTTGCAAGGGACAACTGATCTGACCTTCCTAGTCCCACTTAGCCAAAATTTCTTTGCAGAATCAGCCTACATGTGAGATAATCACAGTGGGAATCTTCACAGTTGGTCTTCTGAAGAAAACAAATCCCCAGTTCTGCCTGGCTGTACCCAGAGCCCTGGAGCAAGAGCAGTGCCACAACCTCGGGGTCTGGCTGGGGCCCTTGGCTGGGGTGGTGCTGCAGTGCACCAGGGTTACAGCCCATCCACACCAGCACAGGGAGATGTCCAGTGCCAGGCACTGCCAAAGCGTGTTCCAGCATCCTACCCTGGACTTCCTGGTTCTCCTTCTGGTTTCTATCTCTTATTCCCCAGGAGAAACCCATTATTGGAGTTCTATATGATAGTGTGATACATACAGCCAAATGTATCCCCAGGGTAATTTTGCTGACAGTAGTAGATTAGCATGTGTGATAAATTTGGCCATTCCCATGATGCAAAAACTCTTCTTTTTATCCCTAAATAAACATTAATTAAAAATTCTACATACATAAAATACATGAGACGAAAAAAAAATACCCAACTGCTCCTGCATTATTATAAGGAATACCACCTACAACAATGAAAGCTAGGAAATTAAGTAATTCAAGATAGTCTGGAAAATTGAAGCATCAATGCCAGCTAACAGGAGCTGAGATTTAGCTACCTGACTGTAATTTGTTAGTCATATTATTCCCCTATGATTTTCATTATACATAGGAAAACAGCACTACTTGAAATGTGTGGTTGTTTTTAAACACAGATGCTATAGGAGCCTTAAAACTTGTAAATCAAAACCAGAAGAGAGCTTTCTTTCTTTCTTTCTTTCTTTCTTTCTTTCTTTCTTTCTTTCTTTCTTTCTTTCTTTCTTTCTTTCTTTCTTTCTCTCCTTCTCTCCTTCTCTCTTTCTCTCTTTTTTTCTCTTTCCTTCTTTCTTCTCTCTCTCTGTCTCTGTTTCTTTGTCTCTTTCTACTTCTTTCATTTTTTTCCTCCTTATCTTTCTTTTTTCCTCTCTGGTCTCCTCTTCTTCTCTCCCTCCTCTCTTCTCCTTTCCTCTTTTTTCCCTTATTTTTCCTTTTTTCTCCCCTCTGCTGTAGCTGATGGGAGTCTCTAACATCAGGCCAGTGTTCTTTTCATAATTTTCCAAGTAAAAATTACTATTATTAGAGGGTGGTCCATTATTTCCTATGTTTTAAAATGTATTTTAAATTGCTTTTATGATATTCTACAATGCCCCAAGCACTTCAGTGGGGGAGCACTTTATAAATAAAATTATTATTATTATGCTTAGTGCATATGTCAGCAAGTGTTCATAAGAAATAAGTGACTGGTACCCTTGCCCTCCAGAGACTGAGAGCCTTATTTCTTTAACTTGACTTTCACCGGCCTGAAGTCTGGGTAAGAATTAGAGTCACTTCTAATCTTGTTCTTCCTATTGGCACAAGAAAATGAGCTGTCATTGAGTAGCATTGGCAATGAAGAACCATTTTTATAATTCCTTCTACATCACATGTTATAACCACATTACCCCTTTTAATTTGAGGATGTAAAGTTGTCAAATGGGGGAAAAAAAAGAGCCCTTTAAAAATTCAATGGGACCTTCTGGAAGATTCGTGTGCGTTGTGTGCATGGAAGCGTGGGAGGACTGGCAGAAAGGCAAAAATAATTTTAGATTGTGTTAAAATTAAAGCTTAATAAGAAGTTTGGTGCAGTATATGGAAAAGGTGGTGGTCCTAAGTTTTGATTTTGAAATCTACAATTCTTTAATAGATATTTTTTTCCCTTTAGATGAACTTTAAAGAAAAATGATAATGTAAGCACTGCTAGTTACTCTAGGTTGGGATTTAAGATTACAGCATTTAGTAAGATTATATATTTGATGAACAAGGCGAGGTGGTGTGTGTCAGCCTTTGAAGGGGTTACCTCGCTTAGGAAGTGAGTATTAACAGCATCTCAGCCCTACCAAGATTAATGTCAGTGGAATCAAAACTGGCATTAGCAGAGCACTGTTGTCAGGAAGCTCACAACAGTTCAATAACTTTAACACACTGGGTAGATTTCAGTGTGTGTGTCAAAGACTAGTACTGCTTAAAAAGGCATGTGGCAAGTAGGCAGTTTTAATATAAAGATCATAAAAGATTTGAATACCAAATGTAAAAGTGTTGGGTATTACTTGTGGGTACTTGGAAAAAAAAACCCTTTTCTTTCTTTTATTTCTACCCCCCTAAACCCTTCTTTTGTTTTTGTTTTTTGCCATAGATTTCCATCCATGAAGAATAAGTGCAGAGTTGTAATCCAAGCTGTATATATACTTTTTCTCATGCATACATAGCTGTCAATGAACCTAATGAGGGAATGGGGTTTATTAGCTACTGATAATAGGAAGAATGTGTAAGAGAGGGGTGAAACTGCGTCTGATGGTTTTGTTAAACATGATGCTGTATGTCTTGGGTTTGATTTTCACTTAGTTTTCTGTTTCTTTGCTTTTCCTATCACTCACAATATTAAGCTGTTCAAGCACCATAAAAATCTAACTGTAAATGACCCTTTGTTAGCAATAATTTATAGTTCTGCACTGATCTGGGAAGCCAGAGGAACACTGATGAAAACCAGTGATCAGTGTATATAAATGCACCTTTAAGGGCACTAGAAGAATTGCATAGAGGGCCTGTCCACTTTTTCACTTCCTTCTCTGAAGGCAGAAACAGCACAAGCCTATATTTCCTGTTAATATGTACCCAAAGACCAGTGCCACCCTTTCAGCACTGGTTTTAGTAGCGATGCACCCTAGAAAATGCTCTATTTTTTTGCTTTCTCTGTCAGAGGTTCCAATCGGAAAGTGTCAGGCTGTGCTCTGTGTAAAGGCTCGGTTTCCTTCAGGTTCACACATGGGTGTGCACTGTGCCATTCTTGCTATGAATTGGGAGCTGCAATTTGGCACAAGCACCGCTGCTTCGGGAGGAATTGATGATTAATTTCTATGGAAATGCAGTTTAGTTTCAGGTCAAATACAGATGATGTGTTGTGCCACATGAAATTGTAGAAGTGATAAGTTTAGGGAAGTGTCTTCTGTGTCTTCGAGGGGGAAAGAAAAGGAAAGATTATTCTGGAGATAAGGGTTAATCTGCCACTAAAGTATGAAATCTTCAAAAACTAAAAGGAAATGATAAAACAGTATAGGGGGCTTGTTTGCCTCTGCTACAGGCCTTTTATAAATAAAGGAATTTGGCTGCAAATTATTTGAAGTAATATTTTAGCACAAGACTTAAACCACACACTATTATTATCCATTCCCATGATTTTCTCTCTATGTCTCTAAAGATATTTTTGCTGTTATGGAAACATAACCCTTTTCACAACTTTGTCCTTTGTAAGTGACTAGGATTTGAAAACCTAAATCTGACTTCTGGTCCTCCCTGATTCTTTAATAGCTGCTTCTGCTCTGCAGTTTGCTGCTGAAAATCCAGAACTACTGGGAAGGAAAGATAAATAAATATAAAAAAAAAATTATTTGCTTTAAATGTATGAAGTGTTCCAATAATTTTAAACAGTTTAATTTAAATTTTAAACTGCAAATCTTCAACCTCTAATCACTTCTAAACTGAAGTGGTTTTAACCAAATGTGAAGTGCTACAGAGTCTGAAATGATTATGCCTGGAGTAGATGTCTGTAAACTTTGGAGAGGGATGAAAACTATCTTCTAAAATTTTTTTTCTAAACATGCACTTGTGCTGCACTGAACCATTCCTGCTGAAGAAGGCGAGGGGCTGAGAGGGCAGCTCTGTCAATTTGCAAGATCAATATAGTGAAAGCATCAGAGCATTTGGAATTTTCAGAGGCAGAGTGTCTCAACACCAGGCTGAGGCATATTTGGAAAGCCCTTCCCAGCCTGAGACCCTCAGCAGGGCCAGGCATGTGCTGGGCTGTGGGTGCAGGGCAGGGAGGGTGTGGGGGCTCTGCAGTCCCTGGTCCCCAGTGTTAGGGGCAGGCAGACCTTGGGGAGGCTCTGTGGAGAGGAAGGTATGTGTGCAGCAGGGGGATGGTTAACACTTCCAAATTCGCAGCTATGTTTTTAGGACTCCTTCCAGCATTAGTTTCTCTTCAACATTTTTATTTTAGGGCTTTCAGTCTTTGCATTATGTGTTTTTCCTGTTTGAGAGAGAGAGTAAGAAACTTAAACTAGAATTCAGAAGCTGGTCCAGGACTCGGCTCCAGCTGGAAAAACACATGTGCTGGCATTCAGCTCCTGTAAGCTCCTTTCTGACTATTTTGAATGCTGGCATTGTTACAATAGGCAGGGGAACAGCCATGATAGCCCAGGGTGACAAATTGCTCAGCCTTGTGCATATATGTTTTTGCCTGGCTGGTTTTTATTAGCATGTAAGCATCATCTGTGGACTGCGCATTCTTTCCCTTTCATTTTCATGACCCCGTCCACTTCAGACGACTGACAGTTTCACTATGTGAGATCCAGCTTTTGATGATTAACTTCTTGACAGCGGTCCTTATCTTTTATTTAATATTGTTATGATGATTATAACAAAGGGCTGCATGTTGGGCAGTGTGGAAATCAGACTGGGTGCTGCCTCCTTAACTCCACTGATAACTTTGTGTTGATTTAGCAACAACACAAAACACAACTTTGTAAATTAAATGAGGAAAAAGGATGATAACTGCTGAATCTGATTATTTGGGTTATTATAAGAGGTAATTATTTTATCTCAATAGATAGGTATTTTATGCTCTGCTCCTTCAAGGACTTTCCTACTTATTTAACTTTTCTCAGGCAAGTAATCTCATTGATTTAAGTGGGACTATACATATGTGTGTGAAGGCCAGGGCCTTATTATGTAGAGAGGATGTAAATAAACATCCACTTTTTCCCCTTTGGTTAAAAGGAGACTCTTGTTAATGAATGAAACCAAATGAACAAACTGAAAACAGATGAAAGGGAAAACATCCCTTCTTCCTGAAAGAAAAATGTTACATGCATCACTTCAGATTTGGCAGGCTCTTGTCTCTTACAGTCTCTGTTTTGTTTGCTTAGAGATGGCTGAATTACTATTTTTGATACCACTTAGGACCATGTGCTAGCAAAGGGTTTTTGTCAAAACCTCCCAGTGGGTCTGGACAAGATCTCTCAAGCATACTGCGTGCTCTCCGGCAGGGATGATGGGGAACAGGGGTGAGGGGTAATTTTTCTCTCAAGCCCTTCTTTTGCATAGGAATTTGCATGAAAGATACAAACACACTTTGTGTGTGCAAATCAGGAGTAGCTACTTGTTGGGTATTTGCTAAGGAGAAAGGCTTTGACTTCAAGCTTGCTTTCACTGCTGGTTCAAGAGCTTAAATCTCTCATCCTGCAAATGTTTATTAAATTATCCCTGCCTATTTCTCTAGGTGATTTTTGCTAAGTTTTGCTCTCCTTGGTGAAGGTAGAGGCTTGTAGAAGGACACTAGATGCAGAAGACTGATTTCTTTTCCATTCAAGGATCCACTTGGTAGGAGACTAACTCTTGAATTTACTGGCTGTCCTTTCCCTCTGTGGGTTAGATGTTGCTTTGTTGCTGTGATTTGAAACAGCTGCTAAGGGTATCTTTGCCACTGATATTTGGGGACAAAATGGAGATGACATCCTCAAACACCCTCCAAGACATCTCCTTCCTTCTTTGCCTTGCAGGGAAGGAAGTGAGTTTGGCATTAGGAAATGCCTCTGGGAGTTTTATGTCAGTAGAAAATATTTCTTTGCTTTGAGAATCCAGTACTGGCAATCAATGGACCCATGATATCCCCTTTTCAATGCTGAAATGTAGTGAAGGGATTGAGTCAGGACACAGTCCTGTATCCCTGTTTAGCAGATGTTCCTCTTTCATGCATCGAGATTTTCCAATCAGTACATGTCATGGTTGGACTCAAGAATTGCAAGATAAAATCAGTCCTTTCAGTGGGTGGAAAAGCAGTCATGAATGTGTGAAAACTGTCTGGGAACATCCACGCTCTTCATTAAGGTCTTTCTGTATACTGAGGCTTATGGAAAACCTCCTGCCGTCTTCTCTCAACTTTGGATCAGGCTTATAGATAGATTTCTGAGATCAGCAGAAGTCTGTACAGGTTGTTATCTTGGCTAAATGCTGGAGGCTGACCTACAGTAGTACCAGGTGTGAGCTGAGGCACCATAAGTCAAGAAACTGAGCTTTTATTTTCTGGCAGACTCTCTTCATTTAAAGCAGACTCTCATATCCTGTAGATGACTGTTGAGAAAGACGTTTAGAAGACTGCACTCCTCTGTGAATCTGGTCAAAGCTTTTGTGCTGAAACATTTATTCTGTTAAAACACGCACTTGTTTGCTGGCACCCAGTCATTTCAAAAGAACAAGACTGTTCTAACACATTTTCCAAATGATTTCAAAATTGGACAGGGGAGCAGATATCCATCAAAACCAGCCTGGCTCCTCATTGCTCCCTCTCTACTGTCCACCCTTTGGAGTCTCTGTGGAGGGGTGGTCCTGGACTTCATCCCTGCTGGTGGTGGGTCCTTCATGTGGCCCCACAGTACCCTGCAGCTATCAGTACCAGGCACACCTCTGGGGCAGAAGGTTTTGGGACTCCTAGACACCGTGGCCTGTTTGTGGGGCCACAGCTGACTTGGAGGTTTCTGTGCTTGGGCTTCCTTACACTCAGTACTTATAGCCAAAGTATTTAAATAATTTACAGTGGTTTGTATTTTCATTTCCATACCCAGCTTTGAAACCTCAACTCCTCACTCTGATGTGTTTTTCGGTTCTTTCAAAACTGCAAAGTTTTACTTAGAAAGATGGCCCTGGAAGCCAGCTTTGGTCATGGTATGCACCCGGTTAACACAGCCTAAGGAATGAAGTAAGAAAAATGTGTGAGAATGTGGACTGACAAATCAAGAGAGGAATTTTCAGGTGTCAGAAAATAGGTAAGTAATACCTCACTCTGCAAACACTTACTGTGAAGTGCTTATTTTAGGGGCAGTATAAACACCTAAGCGAGACTGTGCCCTGGGAATAAATGTGGGACTTTGGACCATCTCTTTGTGTACGTCAATATTGCTCCCTCTGGGTAAACAGACTAATGAACTTCACTTGTGCTGGATCTGGCACTCTGTTTTGTGGGAGGCTTTTGCAGACCCTGCCTTTCGGTGAGTTTTCATCCCTTCTCTAGGGGCTACACTGGCAGTGCATCGTCTCCTTCTGGCTTCTGCTCGGCCATAACACTTGACATCCCCTGTGTCTGGGTTCACTGAGGCTGAGGGAGCTGGTGTTGGATAGGCACTGTGGGCAGGACCAGCTCTCAGGAGCGGGGTGAAGGCATTTTCCATTGCTGTGCTTTTCCGACAGTGAGATTGAGTTTAATTTGCTGGCTAATCTCTGGTGGTGAAATTCATTTCTGGTCTGTCTGTTTAGATTGCTGTGACACCCACCCATGCAGGCATCTGTGGCACCCTTTGGCTGCCGGGCTCTGGGTAGGTTGGAGCAAGCAGGAGTGCTGGCCACTAAGAGCTGCTCCCCTCCAGGCTGGTGCTGGTGTGATGCAAAGGGACTGTTCTGCTCAGACATACCTGCTGCCCATGCAGAGCCCGAGTAAATTCATCACAGTGTCTGGAACATTGGAAACCTCAGATTGCCTGAGTTTTGTCCTTCCCTTCACAAATTTTAACACATAAATCGATGTGATTGTCCCAGGTCCTCTCCTTTGTTTTATTTTTCATCTTAAGTTTTCTCACAGAAGGGTCAAGGATACAAACAGAAGAATTGAAGGGAAAAGGTGAATACTTTCTAGCGCTGCTCAAATGTGTCAACATTTCCAACCTTCTATATCTTCTTCAGTATTTTGTCTTTGGTTTTATTAACTTTAAGTCACTTTCCTCATTAACCTGATTGTTAATTTCTCAATATACTCCTTTAATACTTACATACCTCACAAAAAGTAGTGCAGAGAAAGCAAACTAATTTATTAGACAAGCAGAAGCACATGGCATTCCATATTGGGCAGATTTGTGATGAGCAATTAATTATTTCTATTTTCTTCCTTCCCAGTTTAAATACAGTTTAAGTTGTTGATGTTAATATTATCAAACCAACATTTTTATATCATTTGCCAGGCTTGACAGAATTAAGTGGATTTCTTTGAATGATAATAGACATAATTAATTTTGTGTATAAGTTGCTTCACTGCCTTTGAAGTTAAGTAAAAAATGAGATGTTAAGACTGAATTAGTGATATTTAATTGGAACCGATTATAAAAAATAAACAAGATACACGGTAGTTTTATGAAATAAAAAAGAGAGAGTGTGTGTATAACTGCAGAAATTAACAATTTGTGGTTGAATGTTTTGCTTTAATAGGGTGCCAGCAGTGATTGTGAGCACAATAGAGAAGGAAGAGTGACACAGAAAGGGCAGGGCTGAGCTATTTGAACATGATTGACAAGAATAGTTACGTGGAATTTCTTTATAGGTCAGGCAAACAGACCGAATGAAACCATTGCTCTTGGATAGTGAAAGTGTTTCATTTTCCTTATTTTGTCTTTTGTAGTCCTGTAATAAATGATGGCAATATGCAATGTTAATACTTTGCAAAGTATGTAAGGTTCAGCCATGCACCTCTGTGCCTGGCTTAGTAGATATTAGGAAGATAGAAGAAGGTGTTACTATGTTTAATGGCTTTTAACATATAGCACTGCTTATCAGGAACCCATTCTGAAAAATGACATGCCAGAGACCTGGCATCCTCCTGTGCATCAACTGGGCAGCCTAGAAAATCTAGTCTGTGATATCACTATTATAAATTAGACATCAGTCTCAGATGTAATCAACTGATTATCATCTCAGCCCAGTGTAGGGTAAAATTTGACTGTTTATTAAAATGACTAGGTTTCTGGCTCATCTTTTCACTCAGAAATAGCCCAAATTAAGACTTTGTCTGTTAGAATAAAGTTCTACTTTCTCATAAATCCACAGGTTAGAACAGCTGCAACAGGATTGTACATGGAATGAGAGAAGACAGGATGAAGTTGATTTTCCTAAAGTGGCATAAACCAGCCCAGTGAAACCAGTAATTCCCCCCAGTAACAGGGGCTTAGGAAAGGTAAAAATGTGTGAGAGATATACTCCTATACCACTGTGGTGAACTGAATGCTCTAGTTTTTATTAGATGCCATCTAGGTGAAGTCAGCTATGTAAGTGAAAAGATTACGCTGATGACTACAAAAGGATGAAAACGAAAGCATTTATTCCATCTGAATTTGTCAGGAAATAGTGTGGATTGTAACACTGAGATTCCCTTTTCTCCCTCCTACACCTTTGTTGTCAGTGGAGACATACACCAGGTTCATTCTTGGTCAAGTATGTGCCCACAAACCTCTCCAATCTGGGAGGAAAAAAGATGAGGTACTGTTGAGGAGTAAACAGAAGATGCCTGTGGTCACCTTTAAATTACTGTTATGGTGAAAGGTGCAAATAGCTGCCATCAAGTGAGCCTTTGATCCAAAGATAATAATAGATCTCATTAAAATCAGTGGGTTTGCCAGTTCTGAAGAAAAACCTACTGAGCCTCTTTAAACAGAAGAGACAATGGAGGGATTTCAGATAGCACGTCAGGTCAGACCTGAGCATGTAGGCAGGGGGATTTCCTTGGTAGCACACAAGGGATGAGAGATTGGATTTGCAGTTGCTGAGCAAAGCCATTCAAAGCCCATGGGAGCAGCAGTGAGTGGGGCTAGGAGCAGTACCAAGGGTCTGGAGTGCAAAGAAAAGTGGTGCTGGATGATGAATTCTGGGTACAGAATAAGGTTATAGAAATTGCCTCCATGGCCAGAGAAAGACTCCTTTGGTTTGGCAACAAACAAACAAACAAACAACCCCACAACCTAGAGAATACTGTAGAACTGTGTCACTCATTACTCAATTGGGATAGTATTGAGGGAACCAGGTTCTGTCTAACTCTTAAGTCCAGTGGAGCAACAGCACTGCACTTGAAAACCAGTGAAGTCTAGGGAAGACTCCTTTTGCCTTTTGTGAGCTCTGGATCAGGTCAGGGTTGCCAAGAGTTTGATACTGCTAAGACAATTATCTCAAGGGGATGTTTCTGAAGGAACTATACAGTGGGGGAGACAATACTTGCTTTGCCTGGTTTTGACAGCATGTCACATTCGATGGATGCTCTCTTCACTTTCCAGTTTTGACAGGCCATAAAGGCTAATTAAAAAAAAACCTACTAAATTCACATGCTTCCCTCTAAGGAGCACACATTTATCCTGCAAACAGTTAATACCTACTATCATGGGTATGTAACTAGTCAATATGATATAACACATTGCGGAGCCTGCTGAAGGCAGATATTGCCAATTAACACATGGTATTACCAATCAGTGCTCATGCCATTTATAGAACATTCTGCCTTGCTGCTACTGGAGATTCAAGACCCACAACAGTTTGAATGCATTTCTGAAGTAGGATTTTGTGTTAGAGAGGGAGTAAAGCTCTGTATTGCTAAAGAAATGGAAGAACAATGAAGGACTGAACTCTAGGGAGAGGAGCAGCACCTTACAAACACAAAAAAGACAAGGTCTCTGCCTGGAGGGGCTTACAGTCTCAGGCCAACAAAATTCTCTGTATGAGACATCAGAGGATGGCAGTGGGAGGGAGGAGGGAGGGGAAAAAATGGTGTGATAAGCACAGGTGTGTACCCTGGAGAACAGCTTTTTTGTATTGTGCTTCATCAGCAGATTGCAGAGGTAGAGGAGGTTTCCATCTCATGGGCAGCATGGACAGGAGGCAGCAAGAAACAGAACAGAGGAACATAGTTTGGAACAGATATTTAAGACAGGACATTAAACAAATAAAAGGCCACTTTCTGCTTCCTCCGCCAGTTTTGGGCTGTCTGGGGAAAATTTGATGCACGAGGCCCAGAAATGCCCAATATTTTAATATGGGCATACTTTAATACGGGCATCTGCTGGTTTTCTTTTAATTCCTTCCCACTCAAAGAAAGGCTGCATTTTTACCTTTCCTTCCTGTCCCCTGGCTACCATAGCTGTCCACAAAATCTTCCATGGAGTCCTATCAGTGTTGGAGCTAGGGTTTGATGGTTTCTTCTGTCCCCAAACTGTACTCAGCAGCAGAGAGGTTCCTCTGAGGGACTGGGAGTAACAGCTCAGGGCTTAATGAGAGAGCAATAGGCTCATCAGCAAGGAGACAAAGAAGAGAAATACATATATGCATGCACACATACCCATGAATATGTACATACATATACATTAAACAATCAGAAAATAAAGACACTTCAGAGAAAGAATACTTCCTAAAAGTGATTTGACATAAAAGTTCTCATGAGCTGTTTATACTGTCCCTAGTGATGAAGATTTCATGCTTAAGGAGTAAAAATGTGGCAACACCTTCCTTTTCTTTGAAGAAGAGTTTTTGGGTTTTCCTGCTGCAGTCCAGATATTGGTATAAGCTAATATTAGTACCTCATGAGGAATGTAATTTTTAATGTGGGGTTTTTTTTTTTGTTGGTTTTTTTGTTTGTTTTTTTGTTGTTGGTTTTTTCCCAGCTGAGGTGCTGTAGTGTTAGGTTTTATATTCTCTTGATCCTAAGTAATCACTTTGTTCTCACTCAGCTTGTCAGGAGGTTGCACTGGAGCCCCTGAGGTGACTGGACCTGGAAAGTTGCTAAAAAGAAAGATAGGTGAACAACTGCTAAGGGTATTTTAAGGGTGTTTCAGCCTCTTCTGTAATTAAGAAAGCACAGCTTGGGGTTTATATAGATGTTTGCAGATTTTTTTCTCTCATCTCATTTATTTTTTAGAAGAGAAATATGAGTAGTTCTCCCTTCCTTCATCTTATCTAAATGCTGTGGAAAAAAAAACGAAACAGAAAGGAATTAGCAAAGACACCTCTTAAAATGTACCTTTCCCCTGAATCCAAACACAGGATAAGCAGGTAACTAGCACCCTGTTCCGGATTAGCTCTAGATTCAAGAAGAAAATGAGGGGAAAACAGATGATTTTTAGTGCAGTTATCATCTGAATCCTGGTTTTCAGTAGTCACTTCCTCCTTGAGTGTTTTACATTAAAATACTGTTTTACTGTTCAATTACCTAATTTAATTCCTGTAGAAGATTCCTCTGGACTCCAACTGCTCCTCTTTTGAATCATTACTAGGAGTTTGCAAGAACTGGTGAACTTTTTCAATAAGTATTTTCCATTTCTTCAGGCAAGACATTGTGTTTCTTCTTCATGGCCACAATGGAAATTGACAAGGGATTTCTGAGAGTTGAAGCAAATTCCAAGGATGGCTTCACTAAGATGATTTCTTCACAACACCATTCTTGGAAAAATTAGACAACACAATGTACAACTCAGGCTGTTTTTTCCTTTCAGGACTACTGACTTGAAAAAATTAAACAAATCCACTAAAAAATCTTTATACCAAATAATATTTGGTATATTCTACTGTAGTAGAGCTCAATTTTTTTTTATTGCTGGTGAATGTAAATGCTGAGCTAACACCATGTAAAATTTTGAAATGGAAATACACAGAAAAACATGGAAATTTTATTTTACTTTCAGGTACTTTCTTGCAGCTTGCCTTTCTAGGTTTTACATGAATTCTGATTAAAATGAGCAGCTCTTTTAAAATATAAAACTGTTTGCTTTCAGCAAAATTCACAAAAGTAGCAATTCTGTTTTAGCCTATGACAACACAGGAAATTTTGAAAATCAAAATTGTCCACAAGCCTAAATAGCTGGGGAAAAATGATAGACATTTGGTTAGCTTTACTGAGCACATAATGTGCTGTCTGGCCTTCAGTACAATGTTTCAAAGCACTTGGATCCAAAATACCTCTCTGAGTCACGCTGAATGTTTTATCTTCAGTGCAGTGGCCCCATTTACAGTGTGGGAGCTGTGATATTGATCATTAGAAGTTGCATATTGCTAACATTTTAGCCATAAACTTATTATAACCTTAAAAAAAATTATTATATTCCCTGGAGTGGGTTGTTATGCCTATTTTACAGATGCTGGAAGAAATTTCTGAAGTAGCATGAAGTTCTTTTTAATCTTGAATAAAAATGTTCTTTCTGTGTTAATTTAGGAACTGTTTTACTTTCCTTTGTGCCTGCCATTTAAAGGATGAGGTGCACCTTTGTTTTTCTTCCACAAACCCTCCCAAAGTGCAGAAATCCAGTCAATCACTTTCACACACCCACAAAAAATAATGGCTTGACCTGCTCGTGGCCAGATCTGACATGCCCTGCTGTGGTGGGAAAATTAATTCACCTCACTACACTGCAGTCACCCTCAGCTGAGTCCTTCAATTATTTCATTATGATCTAACTAAGGCTGATAACAGATCTCATTTGATACCAAGGATGGCTGGGGGGGCAGCATGGGGGTGGGAAGTGGATGCCCTCACATGTCAAGCCCTTGCATCTAACCAACCGAGCTTTGTGAGGCTTTCTTGCCTGATGGAAATGGGGGTGATTAAAGACATGTTGTGCCCGTCTGTGCAGCTTCCACATGATTTTTCTCCCTTAGATGATGTTCTGTACATTTAGCATATTTGAAAACCTAGGGGCTTTTTATCTTCAGCAGGGGAAGGGAGGGATGTTTTTGATGGACTGGCGGGAGGAGCACACTCAGAGTCCAGTGTTTTCTGGAGAAAGGATCCATAATCATCTTTTCTTTCTTCCCTTTTTCTTTTCACCTGTACAGTGACAGATGGATGAAGGAAGCCCTGGAAAAGTGTTAATTGCTCTTTTTTTCATTCATGTGGTTTGGAGGTTCAGGAGACCCTCTAATTAAAGAATCTGTGAGTGAGCTGGGCATCTGGCCTCTGCCACTTTAATCAACTTTGTAATATGAGGAGAGGGCAGTGATTGTCTGATTACTTGACAGCTTGAAGAGGTATAGGTAGTAAGCAAATACATTTGCTCAGAAGATGCCAAATTGTTATAACAACAAAATGCCTACTATCCATTTTGTGTTTATAATTTAAAAAAAAAGGGTAAATGTACCCCATCTCCATCCACTGAGTGGATCTGTGTGGGTTACAGGATTCTTTGGCATAATTTGGAATCCACAACACAATCGGTATGCAGAAGTTTTATGATCTATGCAAGTGTCATGATACTGAGTCAGATCAGAGTTTCTCTGATATGGCAAAACTACTGAACTGAGATTTTTCATTTCTGAGTCTACTGTGACATATCTACTTTCACCCATTTGCCTATGGAGAGTTTAATAAAGAACACAGCTAGTTTTTCCCCCATTTTTCAAGGGATAGAAATCCTAGCTCGCACACCTGGAATTTATCACACAGTATAACAAGACTACTTCATGTTAGTGAACATTATGTTGAGTATAAAACTATTTAGTACTGTTTTCCTGAATCTGATGACAACCTGGAATAATTGCTGAGCAATGTGAATTTTGAAATTCTTCCCAAATGCTGTTAGCTCTGCTGTTAGTAGAGATGAATGTTGAAATATCATCACTATTACTTAAATATACAGGATCGTGTTGAACCAGCTGGATTCACATTATATCACTGTTTGTCTTTTTAAGAGAAAGAGCTCATAAAGTGCTTATCTTGTTAAGACAAAGTACATCCCATATTCTTCAAGGTGAAGAATACTCTTCTTCTAGTGTCAAAGTAAACAAGGCAGATGCCTCTTTAATAACTGTGCAATTCAGACATATTTAATTAATTAGAATGTCAGCATGAAGATACTAAAGGAAGCTGCTGTAGCTTTTAGAGTTTGCTGCAGAATCCAAAGGACAATGCAATACAAATCTTGCATCATACGTATTCTTTGAAATATGGGTGGCTTAGTTGTTGGCATCTGGTCAATGGAGCTTTTCTTTGTTCGCCTTTGAATCAAGGTTCCATATTACACAACAGTAGATGGCACCTTTATTTTCTATGAACCTATCAAACCTATCACCTCTAAAACTCCTCTTAATAACTGCCATTTGTATTGAAAACCTCAGCAGAAAACCAATATTGAATGGATTGTTACTCAGCATGGGCTCTTCTGGAGCCAAAATTAGGAGTCTCTGGCTGATGAGATGAATGTCTCTACAATCCCATTGTGGTACTTCAGTTGCACTTTTCCAGTCCCATGAATAGACAGAGCTCCCCACTTCCTGTTTTTTACATACCTTTGCAATCCGCTTTATTTTAAAATTTCCTTTGTCAGAGAAAGTCTCTATCCACTTCCTTGCATACTACATAGAATACTGGCAACCATTGATACTTTTATAGCTGGCCTCCAAACCATCAATTTGAATGAACAAAGCAGACTATTTTCTCACACTTATAAGACCTACATTTATAGTATCCACATGCTGGGGTAATTACTGCTAAATAATTTAATACTGTAAAAACTGACATATCCATTTAGGTGTATGCCTGTTATATTGTTAAACTGTATTGGGGTTCTGACCTCTATTAGACAGCAAATAATCCTACTAAAGACTGGTCATTCTCTCTCTCGCTCGCTCTTATGGTGAATTTTATTCAAAAAGCTTAGGGTTTTGCAGCTATTCTCATTGTGAGATTAGTAAGTATACACTTGTGACAGCACTAAAAATTCAGTGCAATCACAATCATGTTTGATTACCAATTCAGAAGGATCTAGCCATCTAGCTGCAAGGATAATTTTGCTCACTGTAAACAGCTTGGAGAATTGTGCGCGATCATGTTGTGTGACCAAAAAAAAAAACAACCAACGAATTAGATTATTTGCTAAATGCCAAGACACATTAAATATTTTTGACAACAATGAAGATTCTTTGTAAATTGTAATTAGACTGGAAATTATTGCACAGTGCCTGCTTCTCTATAATCCTTTTAAATCAGAGTAGTTGTAATTGGCCTTAGAGACTCAAACTGTTTCGTGTTTTATTTTCTAGAAGTTCCGCTTCTGCATATGTAATAACAAAATCCTTTGTGGATACAATACAATAGACGTGTGTAGGGTTATTTTAGTTTATTTGTTTTGGTAGCAAGTCAGATAACCAGAGAAAAAGAATATAGAAAAGAAAACATGCCGAATGCTCCTGGATATGAATGGTACTTACATGTGAAAAAAGTTGCACTTCATAATGGGCCAGATGAGGCTTAGAAAAGCAGCATAACCCTGCTGTTCAACAGGAAACCTAATAATGTGAGTTTTCCTGAACACAAAGCCACGGATTTTTAGCAGTTCTAGCAGAGTCCTCAAGGATTCCTTTTCAAAGTTATGATTTTACTTTTTTTCTTCTGGTTTTAGGTTCACGGGAATGGAAACTTCAGGAGAGCCTGTGGGAGAGGATGAATTCTGCTGCAACCTTTCTACATCAAAAAAAGACCCTTTTCAGTGCAAGATCCTTGTGCTACTAACTGAAGCGCAAGTATGTCTGTGTGTTTGTATAAATAATAGCTGTGGGAATGGGCGTGAGCAGTGGCAGATAGTCAAGGAGTTAAGTGGAAGTCAAAATTAAGTGGGAATTTTGAGGTTTATTTGATGTAACACTTGGCTTTGAGGATGGAGGAAGTTGGACTTGAGGCAAACCTGCAAATTACAGCCCAACCTCATTAGAAATTAGCTGGTAGTAATCAGAGAGCCTTAACTGACTGTAAAAGTACCTTTTATCTAGATGTGGGATTCTGTTGGGTGATTGTTGCTTATTCTCTCACAGGCTGGATTAGCTAACAAAACCAAATACATCAATACATCCAATATAAAATTTCAGCTCATCTCTGCTGAGCTTCAATTTATCACCAATATCCAAAATGAAGTAAGGTTTGCTTGGAACAGTTTACACAGGATTAACACTCATGTGGTCATCACTTTCACTGAAATAAGTGTAATCTGTGGACTTGCTGAGAAAATAATGTATTTAGAGTCCCCTTCATCAACTTCGGGTATGGAAGTTACAAACCACAATCTCCAGCGTGGTTCTATGTCAAACTGCAAATTTTAGATTGATTGAATCATTTTCGTTTTCCTTGTTCTAGTGGAGGCCAAACACTGGCCTACATACAATCCTTTTAGATTTTTGATATTACATTTACATCCATTACTGAGAAGTATAAAACCCATCTGTTAATGTACATTTATTAAAAATTGCTAGAATCCATGGATGAGATTTTTGTAGCATTAGTAAAGCAAATGGAAAAATGCACAGAAAGTACTAGAATGTTCCCAGATTATCAGTTACAAACTTGAATTTAGAAGATCAAAAAATTAGCATAAAAACAGTATAAATATCAGTCTTAAATGTTTCAAGAAGATAAGAGTTGCATGAATGAAGTCCATCCAAACTTGGTGCGAAAAAAATCTGTTATCTTCAATGAGTTTTCTGTCAGATACTCTGAAAAAAAATCTCAAAAAATATTTTTATCAGATTGACAATTTTTATTTCAGTGGCTTACTTTTGAATCAAGTTCATTTCTTTCAATAAACTAAAAATATCTAATCAGGAGAGAAATTTCCAAACCAAGCTTTAATTCTAGGCCCTAGGTAAACTTAATCTTTTTCCTTTAGGAAAACCACAATCATTCTTTATACTTATATTAGTGATTCTTAGTTTGATTGTATGCAACATTGTGAAGTTTTAAGGGCATCTTTGCAAAGGCTATTCCCTTTTCTTCCTTCAGGTCTCCCTCATTGCTATCTGAACTAATCTCCTGTAGAACACCGAAGACATGGAAAATGTTGAGGTGCCCAAAGCTGGAAGGACAGGATGTAAATAGAGGGGAATCTCTACATTCAGATAGGGCATTGAAACAATGAGTTCTGAAACAACAGAGTTCTGACTTGTGCTACAGGGTAAGACAAAATGCACCGTTCTGGAGAGCCAAAAGTGTAAACTGCTGGTGAATTCTGCAAGCTGGAAGAAGAGGTCTTGGGCAGCTCATTAGTTTGGGAGAATGGGGAGGCTGCCCTGGCTCTCAGCTCACTGCCTGTGGCTCCTGGGGCTGATGGTGGGGGCAGGAGCAGGATGGTTGTGGTAGATGGGAGCCCTTCTCCAAAGCCTCTGGCCAGTGATAAATGCTTGATTTGTTCCTGGGGCCTCTGCATTGCAACCTGTTGGCCTGGCATCAAAGAGGAAGACTTTGCTGTCTGCATCCTCTTATCAACGTGCTTTACTGGCCAAATTCCATGGACTTTGTCTAAGCCTTACAGAGGTGAACCACCCAAGGAGTCAGTGAAAGCCTTTTTTAAGCAGCACTCGTATAAGGAAATTGAAGGTACTGCCAAAGGGAAGGATGGACTAGTTGACCTCATTGGTCTTTTCCACTGTAAGGTTTATTAGTCAGAAAATACTGTGCAGAGGCCTGCAGCGTGTTGGGAGAGGAGCAAGCACACTCCTGAAGTAGCAGTGCTGGAAGGCATTAGGGCTTGGGGTGGTTTAATTATCCCAGCGCTGCTCCTGGGAAGTAATTCTCGATTCATCAGCAGTGGGTCCTTTCAGCACAGGTCACTGCAGATGGGCAGCAGGGCCATTGCTGTGCATTGCCCCAGGGCTGCTCAGGCCAGCTGCGTGGCCACACTCCTTTCCACTCCTTGTCCTCTCAGTCCTGCAGCCGCTGTCTCTCCAAAATGGAAAACACCTTTGAAATAGGACCCTGCTTTTGAAGCAAGCAGAGTTTTAATATGAAGAATGCTACATTTTACAATACATATGTGAGTGTTGTGCAAGTATACCCAAAAAGAGGGGGAAAAAGACTTTATATGTACACATATGCATGCACATATTTGTTTACAAAGCCCACATCTTCTTAAGGTAAGGTAGTTTATAAAACTGGCAGTGAGATGGAGTCAAACTTTGTGGTTTAGCACTTGAACACTGGTCTCTGGCATCATGTTTCTTGTTAGTCTCAGCATCTCATTTGAAAAGTAATTTATATTGATACTATTACCTGACACCTGACTCATAGCTGCAATGTAGAGGTTAATTAGCTATGAAGATTGGAAGCTCATGGACGATGAAACGTGCTATAGTGTTTTGTTGCTATGCTGCTGATTATTTCTGTGGTAGGTCTGGTTGAACGTGTGTCAGTGCAAATGCAGGTCCATGATAAGAATGCCACCTTTGTGCTCTCCAGCTCAGAAATGCTGAGGTACTGATGATAAATTGAAGGGGTTTGATGATAGTACCATGAAGAACTGGTGGGTACCACAAAACTGCAAAGTTACTGCAGGTAATGCACTCTTGGTTTTCCTTGATTTGCCATATGTACCTGCTGACCAGGCATGTGCTTGTGCCAGCTGCAAGGTGAGGCAGCACAAAGCAGAATCTCCTGGCACTTTCTTTCCAGTTAATTTTCTGGAGGAGAGAGGACTTGTTTTTCTCCTCCCCGCTCTCTTTGCTTGCTGCTCCTCTGGCCAGGATGACTGGTGTGGGCGGCATGTCCCCTTGAGCACTTTGAGAAATTCCCTGACTTCCTCCCCCTGAGCTCAAACGTCTCCTTTGATTTTCCTGATGCCTGTCACCCTGCCTCTGCTGCTGCTGATGTTCCCAGGGATGCTGCAGATGCAGGAGTGCTTCATGAAGCTTGAGGGGGCAGCGAGAGCCTCACACAAGCCTGCATTCACCACTGTTCTCTGCAGCCCCAGCACATCAAGACCATGATGAAGGGCTGAAGCACAGCCAGCAGTGGCTCTGCCCTGGCTGCCCTCCTCTGTGCAGGGCTGATGCCTTATTCACCAGCCTGATGCTCCTAAATATATGACTGCCTCCATCTTGTCACCCTTCCACAGCTCACCCTCTCACTGATGTGAACGGGTACTATATTTACCCAGGAGAGTCATGAAAATTGCCATGACAATGATTGTGGTTGCTTGGGAATGCTAGGAGCTAATTTTGCTTGAATAATAAGACACAGAGTCATCTGTCTCCCTCAGTAAAGCAACAAGGAGTTTATGCAGGTGAGAACAGGTAATCTTTGTGAGGGCATAATTGCAAAATGTAAAAATGTTCCTGTATCAGTTCAGACCAGTGACTAATAAAAGGCTCTATGTGCTAAATGGCTGAAGTTTGATGCATTGTGATGAAGATCTGTAGGAAAACTGAGCTTCCCTGCCTCCTCGTTTCACCACCAAAGAGGAAAAAAAAAATCCCATTTAAAAAACCTTTACCTTGAAAATAACTCTATACTGTACATCTTTGCCTAGGGCAAATTTTTCACCGATGAGTAACAGCATTTTCACAATTCACCTTTATATTTATTGATCTAATGCTATGTAGTATGCCAAAGCTCATTTAAAGGAGACTACAGCTTTTGGTAGTCTGAGGGAGAAGATAATTACCAAAACTCAAAACTTTCTTAGCTGATGTTTTTACTTCTCCATCACCCTCAATCACAAAATCTGTGAAGACCTGTTTGGCAAAAACCGGACAAAGATCCCACCCTAACAAACTAAAAAAAGCACTAAAGAAGTTCCGTTTTTGTTTCAGAAATGTCCTGGCAACTCTGAACAAAGAGAAAAGCCGGTCCCAGTAATGCAAATTCCCCCGAGGCACTGAAGTTTGGGTAAGTTTTTCTTGCTGGGTAGGTGTCCCCTTTGTGAGCGCTGAAGCGGCTCGCTCAGCGTCCCACAGCGCACACCTCCGCCGTGAGCAACACGGGGGGCTGATTTTGTACGCGGTTCAGAAAGACGCCATTTCAGGCATTCCCTAGCTTTCCCCAAGCCAGACACAGCAGTTTCCCTGGAAAGCTGAGCAGTGTTTTCGGCCGCACCTGAGCGCAAGCGGCATCCCGCGAATTTGCGGAGGCTCGGGGCCGCCGCGCCCGGCAGCGCGTCCCGGCTGCGGCAGCGCCGTGCGGGGCGCTGGGCTCGGGCGCTCCTGCGCTCCGGCTCAGCTTTCAAAGGCCTTGCTGGCCAGGCGCAGCCGAGGGAACTGGTGGCTTTCATACTGCTCCCAGGAATCAGATAAACAGGCTCTCAGGGCTCAAAAGAAATCTCGCTCTCACTCTTGAAATTTTTTTTTGGTGTCTTGCACTTTTAGTAAGTGACAGTTTTGCAAATTGCTAGTAAAGAACTTAAATGTCTAATTAAATCTCGAAGATGTACAAGAGTTTGAAGAGCGTGATTGATGCCCACAAAGGTATGGCTGTCTAATGGAGTCGTCCTGACAGCAATCGCGAAAGCCCATTTAACGGCTGATGTCTTGTTGTGATCCATGTTGTCATTTTTTCATTACTGATTAAAATTAAAAATCTGCTTGGCAAATCCATTGTAAAAATTTCCTTCATGAAAATCGACGGGTACAAATTATTTTGTCAATCGCCTGGCAATCAAACTGTGACTGAAGACTGTTTCATGCCCATAGATTTTTTTTTTTTTTTTTTCTTTTTACTCACACCAATGAGTTTTCATAGAAAAGTTTCTTAAGTGT
>VYXF01007737.1:0-86170 GCA_013397295.1 Polioptila caerulea
TATGAATAAGGCTCACAATCCTGTTCTCACAACTTCATGCAGGTTAAAAGATTAAAACACATCCTCTTAATTAGACCATCAATTTTTAAAATAGTTTTTGATCATTTTAGTAAAGGTAATTGTGATGATTACATACAGGGTACAGGAAAAGCAAGCCTTGAAAAGACAGCAGCCAATGTCATTTACCAGAAATTTTCTTGGCCCAGGATAAGTTGTAAAGGCCACTTTAAATTATGTTAAGGTATTTGTTTTCAGGAACACTTCTCTCTTTCATACAAATTTCCACATTTCTCTCCCCAAAGCAATTGATGTGTAAGTGGTTGGCCCAAAGGTTATAGTCTGCAAATCTCAATTGTTTTTTAAAATGGTAATTGGGTGTTACCTGTCTCAAAAGTAAGTAATACATTGATAAAACAGTAGCAAATTTGGCTGTGCAAACACACACTCATGAGAATACTCTGGTCAAACTATAATCATGAAATATAGGCAGTAGCATAAAACCTTTGGAATATCTCCTAGCTTTCTAATATATTATAAGCTGAGAAACTAAATTAAGTACATACCAGTGTATGCAGGTTTATTGTGTCAGAATTCAATAAATTGCAAAACATTACCTAATTTTGGTAAGAGTTATGTCCTGCACATGCTGCAGCACAGGAGATTTTTAGACTCAGCCTGTATCTGTCTCTGGTCCCATTAGCCTTCTGCCAGATTGTTCCTGAACAATCTATGTTGAACATGCAATGCAGAAAAGACACCAGGAAAGCAAAGAAGAGAGGGATTTATGCAAAACAATTAGGTGTCCTTCAGTACTTTTGTCTCTGAATGAGAACTGAATTATTTTTACTTGGTTAAATTGCCAGAGGTATGCTGAAGGAAGACATTAATCATATTTTTTCACAGGCAGTTCAGATATATATGATTATTGTCCTAAAACAGTGAAGAAAACCAGTAAATTTTTCTAGGCTTTGACTCTGGTTTCATTTTCTCAGGATGAAGTGGGATATTATTACTGGTGCAGTTATCTCTGTGTTCTTTCCTATTATGCTGGAGAGAGGCTGAACTTGTTTATTCCATTCTTAATTTGAACATACAGGAAAATATCCCAGCTGTCATTGGAAAGAGACTGTGAAACACAGTTTATTCCTCAATGAAGCAAAAGACAAAAAAAAAAAAAAAAAGGGCCTTAACTTCATATATGCTAATCAAATTAAAGGTCTAATCTAATCATACAGACTGGTACTAGATGCATCTTCTTGGTCTTCAGAGCTTACCTAGACCTTGAACACAATACTGGCTTCTTTTGTGACCCAGGAGGTATTTACACTCAATAATATTCATCTAACTCCATTGAGGCTGAAAATTTCTTTCTCTGAATTTGTATCAGTGCCTTCATTTCAATAACAGTAGAGAGAGAAAAGGTTGGAATAAAAACAACAGAAAACCAGGCAAGTACTTCTTCCAGAATGTTCTGAAAACCACACCAACTTGTCCTTTAAAACTTGGGTAAATATCACAGTGTCATGCCTTGTTACTTGACTTGCATGGCTCTAGATACTTTTCTTTTTTCTCCGCAGTCAGTAATTGCACATGGACCTGACACGCAAAAGACATACATTGCAAAAGACATGACCTTGCAATGTATTTTTCTGGCATGAAAATCACCACTTTAGTGCCTTTTCATCACTGAGTTGTGATTTCTGGCAGCATTGGGAGAAATTGGCAAAAGTAAGAACAGGTCAAGTACTTCAGTGGCTGCATGCTGGGATTTGGCTGAGGCAACTAAATCCTGACCTTTTGGATGGTGGAAGGGTGGCTGACAATGGAACATGAGATAGAATTAAATGAAGGGACTCCTTACATCTCCTGCTGTCCTTGCTGAAGTAAGGGTCTCTTACATTCCCCTTTAATCAGGATAGTACAGTCTCATGACCTGTTGAAGGTACTTAGTAGATATTTGTGTCCAGCTCCTTAGCTTTGCAGTCCTCAAGGAAAGGGAAGCTGCTCTTTGGAGAAGTATAGGATAGCTTTGACAATTAAGTCCTCCACGGAGGACTACACAGACTACTGCATATGCTCAGAGACTTACTTAAGAATGACCATAACTTAATCAGTATAGGTTTTCAAATATGGTTATGCATTGGGTTCCAAATGGAGAGAAACAAAAATGCTGCATAATGGCAGCATACAGGGTCTCATTAGCCTGTTGTGACTGGAAAATAAATAAATTAAACTATCTGGAAGGGCCTGGAAGCTACTACTATCTTCAAGATTATGAAAAACAATTTCCAAACAAAATTACATGTTTTGTGCTATTAGGCTAACTCTGCAGTCTAATACATTACTTTGGTGGCCTTCCATGCCTCTCTACTTTCCTTCTGCTCAGTGTGCAGAGGAGATCTCTTTGATTAGGACCTCCATTCCCAAGGGAGAATTAAGGACTTCACTTGCAGTATATAATCTAAGTTAATCTCATACTTTTGCTTTTAAAATTCACCCTTATGTTATGGTTTTACCCATTTCAGAAAACCCTGGTGGTTTAGTAAGGCCAGAGATCACTCACAGCACCTGCACTGCTCTGTCAAATGCTGATATTCCTTATCAAATATTTAATTTTCTTAATATTAAAATGAAAGCCTCTACAACTTAATAATGGCTAGATACCTTCAGGAAATTGCACCAGGAACTGCACAAAGGAACACAGGTGTTAAAGAACTACTTCCTATGTTGTTTTAAAGCCTATCAATTCTCAATATTGTACAATAAATGAAATAGTAATCTCTATAGGATAACATATCAAATTGTCCTTCCATTAAAACTGGATTTACAGTAGTAATCTAAATTATTTCAGCAGCATTGATCTAGATATTGCCCCCAGAGCAAAGTTTGGATGCAGAGTATGTAGGAGGGGGCCTTTTGAAAAGGCTTTATTAAAAGTCTTTTGCAGAAATCAACCTAAATTGCTTGCTGAGAAGCAGCTCCATATTCACTACCACATTACCAGACAAACTAAACACACAGCTCTGTGACAGTGTGAAGGTGTTTACTGGCAAGTATGCTAGAATGAAAAAAATTAATGGGGGAAAAAAGGGAGATCTAATCACTGTAAGTGACCTTCAGATGATAGATAAAGCTAGGGGGACAGATACAAACAAACAAAAACTCAGTGGAGCACAATGGGCTAAACTTATCCCAAGTATAACTCCAGCCAGCTGGCCAGTATTTGGTTGTCAAAATATGTTTAATAGGGAAAGAAAGAAAGAAAGAAAGAAAGAAAGAAAGAAAGAAAGAAAGAAAGAAAGAAAGAAAGTATAAAATCTGTTCTAGAACACAGTGCATTGGTTCTGTTTAGATAGATCAATACAACTTCTATAATGCCATTCTTTGAGCTCAATTACTCATCACTGCACTGCCAGTATCAAGCTATGATCCTTGCCATTTTTCTGACCCCTTTCATCACCCTTCTTTTACCCCCACAGAGTTCTATAAATAGCCAATGTGCTATTTTCTTGTGATCACTGTAAACAGGGGTTTTAGGCATTTTTTTACCTATATCACCATGGAAACAAGATCTGTATATACATCTATGATTAGTCTTTCTCTAGAGTAAAAGCCTTCATTATCTACGCAAGCTTACGGCTAATTGTTCTGCATAAGATATGGGTGTCTTATTCCTACCAACTACTTCGGAAATTCATTTCGTGTAGTTGCACATAACGAGCTGTAAAGAAGGTTTTATGAAGCCAATAATGCAGATATAATACTTGAGGAATTCCTTTTGGATTGGATATATTTATTTTTCCAAACATTTTGTTTGAGAGAAAATGAGATTGCTATCTGCTGTTTCCTTATTTTTTTGCAGGAAAGCAAAGGGTTGTTGACTTCCTCTCCCCTCCCTTCCTTCCTTCTTTCTGAAGGTACTGTACTCATCTGAAAAAAAAAAAGAGAACGAAATTATTGTTCCTGTTCTCCTTCTTAAGTCATTTGAAACATTGTCCCTGCTAGTTTTCTAAGTTTACTGCAATCTCTGCACGGGGGGGAGGGAGACAGCAGGAGAGAGAGACACATATTACAAACATGAGAGCAGGTAGTATTTAGGGCAAGACTCCTTCCAGCTTCAACAACTGGTAAGTTAAGCAAAATGCTTTTATGGTTAACTCTTTAGAAGTGCAATATATATATCTGCTTCTGTATTAAGAAGAGGTGTTAATCAGATACACGTTTAACTGATAATAGAATAATAACAATATGCATTAACAAGCAGTCTATTTATGCTAGAGATACCTATGGTCTGGTTTTTAGATACTGATGCTATTACCATATGGTTTAACCTATGCAGGTATGAAAATATTTTCCAATGAGGTTGATAATATTCATGATATAATCTGCTGTGAATTTGGCGTATATAAGTCCTGCTACCTGAATCTTGTTGCAGGTTTCACTAACTTTATCCCAACGGTTTCAGCAGGATTCACTGGGCCATTGCTAAAGTATAGAGAGGATCTGTGTCATACAGGAATCAATGTATTTAATATATCATCTGAAGTACTGAAAGTCTGCTCCAGCACACCAACCTATTCTATATTGAGAGAAGAGTTACTGAGGCTGTTTTAGTTCCCTTCAAGCTGCATTGTGTTTAGGATTACACATGTTTATCTCTACTCATCTGTGTATATGATTTGTCTAGGAACAATGACATTTAAGAGGTGGTAAAATGGTTCCTGGATCTCACTTGGAAAAAAAACCAAAACAAAATAAAATGTTCATGTTGTGCAGTACACAGCAACACTGAGGCTGATCACTCACATCAGTAATGTGATGGACTCAGCTGTATATCTCTTGTTTGCGTTTTTGTAAATATCAATAATGTTTTTCATGTTGATCATAAATGCATCAGAATGATCAGAATTACCTTGTGAAATGAGTGATTGAAAGCAAGAGTATGTTTCAAATATTGCATGAGAAAAATCCCCCCTGCACACTTTTATGGAAGCAGAATGCAGAGGTGGGGTAAGAAATAGGACAGGTGCCCATTACTTTTTGGAAAGAGAATTTGCTCCTCTTATGATTAAGTGTTTGCACAAACTGGTGCTCTCTGAAGCGCAGGATCCTCTGCAGGATGCCCAGAGCCCAGACAGAGAGGCTACAAATGGTGGACAGATATTCCAGAGGGCTGGCAGGCAGCTCTCTGCTGTTCCCAATCCTGCTCCCGCCAGTGTACCTGGGCTGCGCTTCCGCCCTGGGACAGCCTCCTTCTCCCACCCCTCACTGAAACAACTAGTGGAAAGGACTTTCTGCCTCCATCTATCTGGTGTCTTTCTGCAGCTTTTTTCATAAGAGGGAATGATCTACCACAAATTCAGCCCAGTTTCTGGGTAAGTTGTAGATTCCTTTTTCTTTGGGAGCAGCCAAAGAGGGTTCTGCCAAAGGAGATGGAAATAACTTGATTCTTGAACTCCTTGGCTTAATGATGTCACTCAGTCTAGTTTGGTACAAGTTGATAGTTTATTTGGTTATATGTAACTCAAAACCAATTTGTTATCAAATTTGTTAAATAATTATAAATGTGTGTCAGGTCTTGCCGTGAAAACCATTTGCCACATCTTCCCCTTGAGATATCTGGGTTTATTTTTATGTGAGTATATACTGATTCAAGTTAAAGACATGGTTTGGACAGCTATTTTGACAATTACATGTCAAACACCTGCAATACCAGTTTTTTTTTGTCGAGTGAGACATATAGGAGTCTTCCAAACACACAGAAAATTACAAAAGCTCTGTGTTTGGGGAGGTATTTTGTTCAAACTGCAAGGTATTAGTCTGGATTACAATCACATGTAAGTTTTTGGTCTGGTTGGTTCAGAAGTCCAGTTTAACATGTAGGTAAAAGCAAGCTGCAGTCTTCAGGTACAGATTTTATTTCTGAAGATGATAAACATTTGTGTATCCTTGATTTAGAAAAAAAATCCTATGTCTGAGACATTGTCTGAGACAAATAAATATGAACAAATTTGTTCAAGTCATAGTAGGTGAACAAAAGCAGTGCATACTGTTCTAAAACCTAGTCCCCAATAATAAGCTCAGGGAGCCTTTTAAAAGGAGTGCTTAGTAATTTGACAGTAAAAACCAGGCCTTGTATTTTGAATTTCATTCTTATATTTTACCTATTATGTTTACTTCCCTTTAAAAAATACATATTTGAAATCCTTTGGAGTTTATTCATTTTCACTTTCTGTAATTTATTGCCAGAACAACTGTAACATGATTTAGTACAGCAGGACCTGAGCTTGTAACAGAACTAATATCTTTCTTGAGGCGTCAGAAAAATGATTTTTTGGTTGACATGTTATTCCTACATCACTGAGATATTTACAGCAGAGAAAGGTATAGTCTGAGTCTATATTAGGTATAGATTTGCTACTAGTTTACAGCACAAATTAAATATTTGAACAATGAATTTTCAGTTTTTCACCCTAATGTTTGTGAGAGACTGGACTCTTAATGCTTAATGACTCGACTCTTAAAATTATAAAAAATATTCACACAAGAAGCCAAGAACAAAAAGAGACACTTTGTGTTTGTTTTGCTTAAAGTCTTACTGCTTGTACTGCTAGTAGCCATCTTTATGCATATAACATAAATAAGTAAATGGTCAGTCAGTATATGTATTTCCTAAGAGAATTATTTAAAGCCATTATTTCTGTTTGAAGTGTTCTCAATTATAATGAAATAAAATATAGGAGAATATTGCTTTTGTTTGGAAATAGAAGAATAAAGCTATACCAGTAATGGTAGACAGGTTACAGAAATAATTTGCAGTCCATGGAAATCCTGAGTTTACAGGTCTGGTTCAAAACACATGGGAGCTAAGAGAAGCCTTTCTGTAAATGTCAATTGCTTTTTTTTATATTTAAGACCAGCTTCTTTAATGGTGTAAACTATTGAGGCATTTTGAATACAGAATAGTAGCACTAAGTTACATTCCTAGCAATATTTTGGCATGCCTAATGTAGATTTTTGACCAGGAGATAATTTGAAGCTTTGAATCTGAAGGAGGTGTTTTTATTTTTAATTGTTTTCATTCTTACAAACAGGCACATCAATGAGAACCTTGTTTTAGGACTGTCTGGGTGCAGAGCAGGTAGTGGTGGTTTGAAAGATGTGATGTGCATCTCACAGATAAACATAGTGTCGTGTCTTCAAGATGCTGTTCCTAGTGGTGCCAGAGACATACACAGGATTTAGAACAGGATAAGCATGAGGGGATGAGTCATAGAAGCAACCCAAGAGAAGCCCCATACACTGAAACAGAAGAGTATGGATCTCAGACAGCACTTACATTGTTTTCAACATTTGAAATGGCAAAGACTCAGTGGTGCAGAACAACTTCTGAGTGGACTGCTCCACTTTTCTACACATGTCAGCAGAATGACACTATAAGAAATAAAAGCAGTAAAGGCTGCATAAGTTAATGGGGATTTTCTGTGGCTTTGGTTAAAGGACACATATCAATGATGTGTAAGGCAACGTCTTACTTAGTACTTGATAAAAAATGATCCATAGTTTCTGAGCACATATGGATGTTCTTCAGCACCAACTGATCCAATCAAACTGCTCCTTCAAACAGACCTTATAAGTGCTCTGAGATTGCTGCAGATTGTTGTCAAATCATTAATTTGTTTGATGGATTAATTTTATAACCCACCCATTAAAAACAAATAGTTACTTTCTTCTTAAGTGCAGTCATTTTCCATGATTTAGCTGACGGTCTCAGAAGATGACTAAAAAGAAAGGAATGTCATCTCAGAGAAGAAAGAATAATAGACACACAAATAATGGAAAACCTTTGAAAGAAACAAACAAATCTGGGGGGAAAAAAAGAGGCAAAACTTTATTTTGGATTATTCTTTTTTTGCTGAAAATTTGCTATTCTGAAATTGAGATTGCAGTTTTCCATTGCTGTAAAAATGCAGTGACATTTTATACATGATACTCAGGTTTTCATCAAATGAAGAGGCCTAAGTTAATCCTCAGCAATTATTTAAAACATGCATTGAGTTGCATGCTGTATGAGTATTTTTTGTTTATATCTACCTGACAGGGACTAGTCCTTCTTGCTTGACTTCTAAAATACTAATAATCCAGTGAAAAATATTGCTTAATGTTTGGTTTAGTTCCTTCCAAATGTAAAAACTTTTTGACTTGTGTCTGTAAAACAAATGTTTTTATATGTATTACTCTGCTCTTGATAAGTGAAACACAGCATTTTCTTTCTCAGCCAACAAATCTTAATGTGCTGTAAAAACCTGTAATGTCACTGGTAGTAATTAAGCTAAGTAATCATGTAGTAAAAGAAAATATTTTTGTGCTCTGGAGGTTATGGGAAGAAATTATGTGAATAATTCCTTTTTTTTTTTTTTTTCTTTTTACTTTCATTTCTTATTTCCTGCTTTTTATGTTAGAAAACCCCCATTATTAATTATTTAAAAGTAGGATGAAAATGCCACCCTATTTTTGATTTCTCTTCCCTTCCTCCCACTTCTACCATGAAAGCTAAAACACTAACACATTTTCCTTGCACTTTGTGGATGTTCAAGAATTAATTTGATTTAAAGGAAAAATCTTAAGGTAAAAGTGTGTTTCCTAAAAACCCATTTTTCCCTTGTCAATCTCCAAAAATGTAAACCTGGAAACACACAACTTTTCATCTGCATATGCTCATTAGAAGCACGATAATTCAGAGAACACTGAAAAATACGAAGTTGAAGATTGGTTTGATTACTAAAAGCAACAAGGCAAAGTGACTCTCCTACACTGAAAACATCACATTCTTTTAAGAGCTTGAGACAGATACAACTGATTTGAAATTAAAAGTAAGGCTGTGAGAAGAAGCATACATTTTTAGCTGTATTTCTTGGATGATGCTGTAGTAGAACGGATGCTAATGCACCACAAGTAGGCATCACCCACACAGTCCTCTGTCTGGAGGCTGAATAGGAATAGACAACACCTAATTTCCCTACATGGAAGAATCTTGATCTTCACACAACAGAGGACCAGATATGGTGGCTCTGGGAGAGAAGCATGTGGCTTTGTCCCTTCCTGTTCTGATACCAGCCTCTCTGAGAAGCCACAAATGTGTTGGCTGGGAAGGACAAGATGACTTCTAGTCTTCCTTTTAATTCATTTGTTGTTACTCCTGGTTGTGAAAAAGCCAGTTACACTTTAGCCTTCCCTTTTTAGGGTTGCAGTGTAACTGTTAGACCCTCTTTGCAGTGATGTAAGACTGTTTCACAGTAGGCTCTGTGTTGGATCTGCCACTAAAGACTTTGTAAATTGGAGAGAGTATGTGCTCTTACCAACATGCAGTACGCTGGATTTAAACCAAATCAGAAGGTATCCAGGATGGATGTGTTGGAATACAGTGACTATTTTAGGTTTAATTGTTTCTCTGAGCTGCTTTCTAAAGTGTGTAGTGTTTCAGCTCCAAATAAAAATTATTTGAGAGCATTATTTGAAGAGGGGGCATCTGTCATACAATATTTCCAGTTAGTATAATGTTTTTCTACTAGTCTGCTTTTTCTTAAAAGTATTTAGTGTGCATGTGTAATGAAAACAATATCAGGAGGTGGAAAGGGAAGGAATGACCTGTTTTTAGTGCATCTGTCAGCTTCTAAGAAGAACAGAAATTGTTTGAAGCATCTGGTAGGCACCATCCCACGCTGGGTCAGTTCCTTAGTACAGATTTCTGAAGCTGTGAAGATCATCCTGTATTTGTCCAAAACAATCGTCCTGTGATAGGAATTCCAGAAAACTATGGAAGACCTCCTGGAAGAGCAAGCTGACAACAATTTGTTCATAGGTCCACTAGAAATAAAGCCCATCCATTTATAAGTGAGCAGGAAAATATTTTTTCTATAGAACCACAGAATAAGGAGTCATAGCAGTATGAATGCTGTATCAAACAGTTTTCCTGCATAATGTTGCTTTCGCAGTATGAAGTATCCAAGATTTCTGGAAGAATTTCATGTCTGTAGGCAGCATTTTGTTGAGATGTCACAGAAAGAGTCACATACTCAGAGAAATGGTTCTCACCAACTTATCTTTTCTCTGCCAGAAAAATAGAAATACCAATCTTTCATTCTAAACACATTAATAGATTTTTTAATATCCCACAGAAAGTGAACCGCACCTAAACTTCAGGCACAGGTAAAGAATACAGTTGAATGGCTACCACTTGGTTCTGCAGGACAATGATCAGGACTCAGGGTTCACCCTAATGACTTGCTGCAAGAACTTTGACTAGTTTGTTGGCTGCTAAAAAACAATGAACAGGCTCCCACTGGAAGGCAGTGAATCTGGTTTGGACAGTAAGTCATGACAGAATTCACCGGGTATTGTTCCCATGCTCAGACCAGAGCCTAAACTGCTATTCCTCCTAAAAGAAAGTATTAATTCCTGTTAATTTTTCCAGGTTTTTGTATGTGATAGTTGTTTTTTCCAGGGAAAAGGTCCTGGGTAGAATGATTTGGGATGGGATTTTGGAAGTATGGGCAGGGATTGGTAAAGACAGTTATATTAATACGTAAGGTGATTTCTCACAAAACTTCATTTTATATTGCTAGTTGGACATTCTTAGTTAGTAGTAGTGGTTTGATGGGGCTTTATGATTTCCTTTTCCTTGTGATGAAAACCTTAACTGAGTTAGCATCCAGAGCCAATCTTTGTCATGATTCATGGTGAAGGATTAGTATTAGAGATGTTTGGGAAATGTTCAGAATTTCAGGTTTCATACTATGTTGATTTTCTTCTCACTCTTTTTTTTTCCCTCCAAAAAGTTATTGCTTACTTATTTGTGATTCTAGTCTCTGTTCCACTATCTGCTAGTGATACTTGGCTAAGTCTGAGCTGTCTTTTCAACTCATTATGCTAGTTTACTGAATTCAGTAAAACTGGCATTTTAATTCTGTTTCATTTTAAAATAATTAACCTCAAGAATTTTTCCCCATATTGACCAAAGGAATTTGTTTTCTAATTGATGAAAATTGCAGAAGCAAGATAAAAATTGGTTTTCAGATTTTCTGTGTTTTTGGCAACAAATTAGTGCTTATTTTTAAAACTTTCTACAAGTTAACAAAATCATTAAGAGCAATATGCTGGATATGTTTTGGGGATCGGGGAGAGAAATTATTTTTGTTGTTCAGTCAAGGACAAGTTTGGCACCACAAGTGAAGGGCAAAGGCAGAGAGGAAGGTATCTTAAATTATTTCTTTTAGGTACTTCATATGACCTGACAAAAATGCCATTCTGTCCTGGAACTGAAGAAGTAAACATATTTCTCTTCAAACTAAATAAAATTATTTTTAAAAAATGGACCCTCATTGAATGAAATTGTGAGATGTATGTGCAATATTTTTTCTGGAAAAGGAATACATATCCAGCACAGCTTCAAAGCTTTAACAGAGGTTTTATGCTCTGGCAGTTTGGAAAGCAGAATTCCTAATCACAATGCAGATATATCAAAAGAAGTTCCTTCCAATGCCTCAGCAATTTGCCTTAAGAGCCTTTTTAAACACTGTCTTATTGATAAGATTCTTATTTTTTTTCTTGTTGGGTCTCAACAAAACAAACACAGTGGTGTCCTAAGAACAGCACTGATATGTCTAATTCCTTTACTCTGTGTTCTGTTGTTCGTAGGTTCAGAGGGAAATCTAAGTCATTACTAAGCCAGCTAATTACAAGTGAGTAATGGAGGCTAATAAGGATTAATCAATCTTTACAGCCAAGCAGCTTTTCCAGCAAGAAATCTGCTCTGTCTTCAGCTGAAATAAAATTTATGCATCTTTCCTAAATGAATAGGAAATCATTATCTGATAATTACTTTTAATAACTGGACACCCATAAAAGGATTTGATGGCAGATATGTCTTTATAAATACACACACTCACACACACACACACACGTAAATATATACTCACTTCTGTCACTTTGTGGTTGAAATCCTCCTCTTTCAGTTCTTACAGGATATAACATGTCTTACTGAAACACATGGTACCTACCACTTTAGCAACCTTCAGTTTCACTATGAGTTCTGAATTGTGTGAAACAAGGAATAGAGCACAAAAGGAATACAAAAAGTAGTGGTCCTGCTGAGGACTAGTAATACTGTTCCATGTTTAAAAAAAATCTAGCCTTGCATTAAAACTTATTCTCTTTTGGAAACTTTTTACAAAATTTCTTCCATATTATCCTCTTCTCCCTTGGCCCTTTTCCAATCATGTATGCACATTTTATCTGTCTTTTCTTTTTTGAAACACATGCAGCACCCATGAGGTGCCATTAACTGGGTGTCAGCTGGCTGGATTGAAGAACCAAGCTGAAGGTGGCCTTTAGCTACCCTCTAAGCCAACAAAGAGACAGGAGGAGAACAGACCACCCCTCTGGCCTCCATATAGGTGATAAGAACACTGGGGTTACAGTAGGAAGGAAAGCTCAATGTATTTCCTTTTTAAAGGTCATGAATGCCAGTGAAAGGTTTGCTTTCAAAATAACAGCTCAAGTAGAACAGCACGAGGGTTATGGAAGGGCATGCTTTTTTGATCATTCTAATTTTGGATGTTCTTCATAGCTCTGTTACTTTTCTTGAAATAACAGCTCAAACCCTCTCTATTCTGTTTGCAGCGTTTAATGATTGTGCATTATATGTAGAAAGATTATCCCCAAAATATTCTTTAAGGACTCTACACTCAATCTGACATCGTTATTTTACTATAAAATCCTTCCTAATATTTATATTATTCATTTGTTCTTCTGTTCACCCTGTCTCTTTTTATATCTGCATGGAGACAAAAAAAAATCCTAAAGCTTTATGGATGTTATTTGATAACTTTCTAGAGGAAAAACTATTTAACACGTAGGATTCCTACAGTGCCAAAAATGTATTATTTTAATTTGCAGTGGCAGATATGGGATAGACAGGAAACAGGGATGGAGTGATAGGACTTCTATAAACAGTGATTAAAGTGACTCCACATACTTTATAAAGGCAGGGACACATCCATGGTTCCAGCCTATGACATGAGATCGCCTTATCCACTTAAGAAAAGGAGGAAATTTGTCTAATTGTCATCACCTCACAGCAGTCTAATCCCAAATCTTGTTCTCAGCTACACCCTAGATATTCCATAATTATTTCAGTACAACACAGATGATGCAAGAGAGAGATTTAAGTTGGCTGCTTAGGATGAGAGTTGTTTAATTGAGTAATTAATTGAGGTGGCCAATCCATCATTAATTCCAATGCCGAGTGAGGGCAGGATCTAAATCGCATTTTCACCCTGCCTGCTGGCACCAGTAACACTTTGCATGTTTGAAACTCTTCCTCCTATTTGCAGCACTACATGTGCTGCAGATGTCACCATTACAACCAGCCTGATCTTGTCAGCCCTGAGCTTTGAGCAGGGTCTGAAAATTCAGGATACCTATGCCTAAATGCTCTCAAGAACCAAGTCCTGGAAGAATACTTACATGTAACTGAATATACACTGACAACATCAAATTTGGGAAAAAATACAACAGCCACAAGTTGGGAGACGAATTAATTTCCCTGCCAAGGAGCTTGGACCCATATGTCTAACCTCTTAGGGGAATGCCCTAACTAAAGCCTGTGCAGGTGACTCTGGTCTCTTTTGACTAGAGTTGGACCTTTAGATTAATAAAAGTGTGAGTGCCAAGGGAAAGGGAGCAGAGGGAAGTCAGATGGGATTGTTAGGGGCTGCAGACTCCAATGCTCTGTAGTGTGGACTCCTCCCAGGTGTAACTTCAAGTTACAATCTGTTTTGCAGAAAGGTTTTTAAGATGCCTGAAGATCAGGCTGGAAAATTGAAATAATGTGCCTTCCTGTTTCTTGTATTCTCCACAAAACTAGTGTCTTGGGTTAGCTACACTGCTAGCCTGAGCTGACATGCCCAGTTTTATATCCTCCTGTGCCTCACCAGAGGCTCTGTTTCTGGTGAGCTATGCTTGGCAGGTTCCTGTGGAGGAAGAGCGATGGGCAGAATTTGGGCCAGAGCCCACCCTGCTGTGGGCAGGGATGAGGCAGGGCTGCACTGCGGACCAGAGGCCTGCCAGCAAAGAGCTGTTCCCGCTTCCCTGCTCAAAAGCAGCTTCCAGTTCTATGTTAGCAAATCAAGCAGATGCAGGTGCTCAGCTGAGGATGTAAAATCTTAGTTCCCTTACACACTTTTAGACCACATAATTTGCTGTGCCTTGCAGGCTCCCCTCATGTGTAGCTGTGGTTTGGGGTGACTTTGTGTAAACAGCTAACACTTCAGAGTCTGTTGACTTAACATTTATTTAATTACGTAGGTTGTCTCAGTGTTGCTGATCATTTTAGCAAACAGAACAGAGAAGTAGAGAGGGAGTGAATAACAGATGGAATACAGAAGTGAAGAGGGAAGAGAAGGACTAGGAAAACCCATAAAGAGGAAGAAAAAAAGAAAAAAAAAAAGAGAAATGAGGATAAGAAAATTAAAGAACCAAAATAGCAGCCTAAACTATGCTCAACATATACTTTGTTCATAACCTGAAATGACTAGAGGGGTCCACAGGGCTAAGTACTGCTGGAGGCATTGCCAGTAAGCCCCTAGGGTAGATGATCTGTGGGTGACACAGACATTCTGCTCTGTCACCCTCACCCACTCCCTTGCTAGGTGAGAGAAGGGAGAATGATAGCAAAGGTCCCCAGATTAAGGACAGAGCACACATAAAAGCAACAAGAGGGATAGCAAACCCTTTTGCTAAACTGACAACTAAGCACTCACTCTGGAGGGAAGAAATATATCTGCTACTACCTCACTATAGCATCTGCCAACTTATTTTTGGTATAATTCTAATCAATGCAAACAGGGAACACAAATTATGCCATAAACCCTATAAATGCATCTGATGCCAAAAAAGAGTGCCCCAGGCTGTGTGGTGAGACTGCTCCAGACTTTCAGCAGAGGAAATCTAAAAACCTAGTTTAATATTTTCAGTAATTATCAAAATAAAAATGATCTGTAAGTTATGGAAGAGTAAATGTGTACCATTTTGATACTATTTTAAGGTATTTTCTCTATTATAATGAATACCAAAGTAACTATACTCCTGTGAAAGTGTTCATAGTGTCTTGCTTTCTAAAAATGAACATAAACAATGAAACAAATGAATACAAGTTACTCAGAAATCCAAGATGATTTGAAAGACTATAGTCAGTGCGGGCAAATGGATATTTCTACTGCATAGTTTTCTGTGAGAAGACCCATTTCTTTGTATTGGTGACACCTCCCAGAAAATATTAATGCAGCTATGTTGGATAGGAAGCCCTTAGACCAGAAGGAATATCTAAAATGAACTGAACTTCAAACATGAATCTAGGATGACACCAAAATAGCAAATGAAGGGAAAAAATAATTTAATAAATAAGATATCTTTGAAAGTTCATTAAATGTATCTGTTTACTGCGTCACATCAAGATGTCAGATTTTTAATCAACTAAATTTCTTTTCTTAATTTTCATTAAGCTTGTCTGCAAAGGGTACCACCCGCTGACATATGTTCTGGAGATATAAGTATTTTTCTCATTTGTTTGAGGAATGGATGGGTTCCCATGTCATTGGGCAACAGAACCCATAACAAATGATAAGGCAAACCGTGAGAAATACTTCCTGATGTCATTGGAAGTTTTCCCACAGGCCTTAGTGAAGGCCTAATAATGTCCTATGAAGAATTACAAAGGTTATCACTTTTCTTTTACCAAGCATTCTCTGAGAAAAAACCCCACATTTGTTGATGGAAAGAAGAAGTTTTATCCTGAAGCCTGCTACCAGCAGATGAAGGTTATTTCCCAGGGAGAAGTGAAAAGACAGTGATCTTCATAGTACTATCATACTAATGTAGGAAGAAAAAACCTGATCTAGTCCACTTCTCATTTTCAGTCATTCCAGATCATGTTCATGAACAACTGTTTACTGATTTCCAATTCCAGTTCTATTAGTGATAGCAATCCAAAAAAGGAATAGAAATATTTATGGTGGTATCTTGATCTTGATAGTGCTCTTAATTTAAGAAAACATATCCCTTGTAAAAGGCATGGGGCAAGAAACCTTATGTCCATAGACAATTAAGTTAATGGTTAAATCAAGGACTTCGTTTGACACTGGGTCATACATGTGAGATTGAGAAAACAAGTGTTTGTGGAAGTAGCATTGAAAAGGATTTGACTAAACTCTATGATTATTATTCCTAGCTCAGGTTTGTTTTTCTAAAAACTTCCACTATATTTATGTCTCCTCATCAACATCTGCATTCATTGATTTTGGGTACTTTTTGTAAATCCATATTTATTTTTACAAGTTAGTCCAAATTTCACAACATAGTCCAGATTTTTGTCTTCTCCTGGCTCCAAACTATGGCAGAAGAGGTGCTCTTTTCACTTAAAACATAAATAATCTTTTAGGTTATCTTCAAATATTGTAGCATAGAAACTGGAAGGTTGATTTGGGTGTCTTAATATATACTTAGTTTATATATAATATGCACACAATTACTCAGATTGAATTTATTAGCATAAACTCCATATATGTTAATGGGTCAATTTTTCAAAATGTTCTGCTTGAAATGTGGGTATTTATGCCTGGAGAACGTGGATGGAGAGCACACCTCACACTGGCTTCTCTAAAGAATAAGGTGGTGTCCTGGGTTGATGCTAAATCGAATCCCCATTCATCTGTTTAGCTCAAAAATAAGTTTTGCACCTTTAAAACTGGATCTGAGAGTGAAGGAGAAGCAGTGGAATGTCTGAGGTGGTTGTTTTCAAAACACAAAGATAAGAGTTTTCAGCTTTCCTTCACACACAGCCTGTGTTGTCTGCAGTGTGGACAGCAGGACAGAGCTCTCCTTTGCTTTTTGTTAGTTTTTGGCTAGCTGAGGCACAGAAGTTCTCCGGACTGTGGGGTTTATTTTTTCCCCTGGAGCTGTTTGAACCTGCTCTGGACTAAAACCCAGAAGAGCACCAGGAACTCACACCTGTGGCCCACCAGGGCCTGGCCTGTGCCACAGCAGATGGTAGGTCTGACACTGATTTTAGAGAAATTTTCATATGGGTTTGGACATATTTTATTACCTTCAGCCTAGAAGGATTAATGCTTTCATTGAAGGAAAATAGCAGGGAAAATTGTGAGGAGGGATCAGATGTGTACTACCCGAAAATACTTGGTTACCAGTAATGGACATTTTCACCTTAATACAGGTGTTCTTGGCCTTTTCAAAGGCTACCAAATAAGTTAAAGCAGTCTAGATTCAGTAGGGAGCACTTCACTGATGAAATTAATTCAGTATAATAAAATCCCTCAGTCATATCCTGAGACAGATGCAACTTTTGCATGAATAGCAAATGAGAGAAAACTGTGTAAATAATTTACTGCTTAATTCAACAGCTGTATGATTGAATACATTTAAAACCAAAACATATTTGGAAAAGCAGACTGAGTGCTCATTAAACCTATTAAGATAATGATAATTATTGCCATAATACCAGTTGACAAGAATCAGTGATTGAAAAAACCCAGCTGGTTGTTCAATAAAGCTGAAGCTCACCAACTGCTCAACTTTAGCTCAAGAAATGTAATAGCGTTAAATTTGTCAGTAATCCTTACCACGTCCAACAGAAACAGCTGTTAGTTTTAATTCTTTTCTTGTAGAAGCCCATATTTCAGCCCTCAAAAGGAGAGCAGAATTGCACTCTTACAGGGCATGGTTTCTACAGTCCTACATGTTCAATTAAACATGGAATTTCTCTTCCAGAGAAGAGAAGCTGTTCTGACAATTTGGCTCCCTTTAGACTTCCTCCACTTTTATTTGTTTCATCTTCTTCTGAAAGAGCAAACATAAGTGCAAACTTTCAGTAAAATAATCCATTTACCTTTGTCATATCTATTTCACTCAGCCTTATTTTTAGCTTTATGATTGTGCTGCCCAGGTGAAAAATCAGAACAGTTATAGTCAGTGTTTAAATTTGAGAATCACATTTTTATGCCTGGACATATTATTAGTCTATAGACAGAAAGTATTTTCATCTAGGATGCAGAATCTCCATTGCACTGAATTCTTAATAAAATTTGGTGTTGACTCCTGTCCTGGTTATTAACTGGAGACTGTAAAAACATGTTTGCTTGTAGAGTGAATGGCATCATTTACATACTTTATTCCTTTGTCTTAGAAGTGAGTGGACATGAGAAAGTAAATGGGGATTTATATTCTGCATTAAACTGTTCTCTTCTTTCATGGAAGTTAACAAGATTATTAGCTGCTGCACAGATATTCTATTTCAGAAATTCCTCAACAACTCTCTCAACTCACTGCAACATTTCTGTTCTTGTTTTGAAAGGGCTGGAAGAGTTAATTTTTGGTTCTATTCTTCAAAATACTGTATTTCCATTTACATAAAGAAATAAAATTTGACGATGCTTGTCTCTTCTACAGAAACTGACTTTAGTTCTGGAGTGCTCTGTTTAGTGGGGGGGGTCTTACGTTTAAGGACCAATATAGCATGGCATTCTCTGTCTCAGTGAGCTTCCAGACCACGTCTTCAAAACCTAGAATCTTATAGATAATTGATAAAAACTAGAATTTTCAATGACCATCCAATGTTTAGAATCACACTACATAGGGCCAAATTTTAAATAATAAATTCTGCAGAAAGAAATAAATTTTATGGTCTTTATATAAGAGACACAAAAGGTCTCTAGGTGATATTTGAATATGAAAATATTTAACCACTCCTGTGGTGTGAATCACNTAAATAAAATAAATATTTTAAAAATGCCAAAAAAATTAAATTCAAACTCCCTCCCTGCTTTGTTGTTGAATATTATAATGACACCTGCTACTCCAGAGCCAGGTAGAAAAAGAGTATTGTGGACCTGTACTAAAACTTTAAAGTTCTTTGCTGAAGTTATTTAAAGAACAAGGGACCGTCCCCTAAATATATTTTGCATTGGGGTCAAAACTGTTGTCTCTTCTATGATTTCCTCAGAACTCATGTTTTTGTGGAATTAAGTTCTGTACGTAGTTAAGATCATGCCTTCATTCAAATGAGCAATGCTTTGCCATCAGAAGAAATGAAGAAGAATGAGAGAAGAAATAATTAATATATTCATCATGGTGATTTCAGGGGGAGAAAAACCCACAAGGTGATCCATATTTTTTTTAAGTCCTCTGGTGTTGGATTATAAAACATGTCTCTGGTTGTGCTGGTTGCTAACTACAAACACTCTCCCTTCCAGGACTGGTCCTGTGATGCTTGTAGCTGTGGCCAGCGGAATAAGCCCATATGCCCAGTGAAAGCAGTCAAAGGTTGGTAGGGAAAGGAAAATGTTTCTTTCTAGTAATTTCAAGGAGTTCTACAGCTCTGTTTTCCAGAAAGAGTGAAACTTTGCACAAAACTATGTGGAAGAAGGGAGTAACTGGCAGCCAAGGAACAAGGCAGCAATTAGAAACAACTCACTGCCACTTCTGTGTACTTTTGGCAACATCTCAATATTCCAACAAAAGCAGTATAACATAGCTGGGTCCTCAATTGCTATGGGCTTTCTAAAGAATTTCATACCCTTATTGCTGGGGAAAAATGAGATACAAAATTATAAGATGTCTGAGGCACATACTTTATAGAAAAGATTTTGATCTATAAGTGTTATGTTCAAATTGTGTGAGTTTGCTTTGCTGAAAAGGACTTTTAAAAGCATTTTTTTTTTTCTTTTGGAAAGAAGTTGAGAATTTTTCAATATTTAGGGCATTTCCTTCCCCTTCTCCCTTTTTAATAAGCCAAAACTTATTACCCAAAGAGTTTTCAAGATCTCACTGTTCCTTATTTTGACCAGGGAGCTAGGGTGACAAGGAAATATTAGGATGAATACCAGTAAAAATTCTCTCTGATGGAACATACAGGCATATATTACATATATATGTATCCATGCACACAGACAGTGTGTGCAGTTTTGTGTACCATGTTATATGAAGAAGATACATGAAGATGGTGAAGGGCCTTGAGGGGATGCCATATGAGGAGCAGCTGAGGTAATTTGTCCTGTTCAGCCTGGAGGAGGCTGTGGGGAGACCTCATTGCAGTCTACAACTCTCTCATGAGAGGAAGAGGCAGGGCAGGTACCAATCTCTTCACTCTGGTGACCAGTGACAGGAATTGAGGAAACAGCCTGATACAGAGTCAGGAGATATTTGGTTTGAATATCAAGAAAAGGTGCTCCACTCAGATGGTGATTCAACCCTGGAAGAGGCTCCCAAGGGAGGTGGTTACAACACCAAGCCTGACAGAGTTCAAGAAGCATTTGGACAATGCTGTCAGGTACATGGTGTAATGCTTGAGGGTGTCCTGTGCAGGGCCAGGAGCTGGATTTGGATGATCCTTGTGGGTCCCTTCCAAATCAGAATATTCCATGATTACTTGAATTGATGTTTTATAAATATATGTGCACTATTTCCAGTCAGTGCACTAGTGACTGAAAGTAATATTGTGATATAATTAAGAGATACTTGTCTAAATTTTAAACAATTATTTTATCTTTTCCCTCTATCCAATGTGGCATTTAGGTCTTAAGTTTGGAGATCCTTCAATTTTTTCTTCAGTTAGTCCTTCTTCTTTGTGAGTTGTTTGATCCTTTTTTTCTAAACTTCCTGTCTTAGAGTTTTGTCACTGAGCCTTTAGCTTCACACTTTTATCTCAAAGGTAATTACTCAGTCTACACTATTAGAAGGAAACAATCTGTTTGCAGAAAGTTTTTTAAGATGCCTCCTCTTGCCCATGGCCTAACTAGGTCACAGACATGTGCGTTCATCTATCTTTAGAAGAAGGCTTATCCAGCATGGAGCTTCCTGAAATAGAAATAGGAGTGTGTTTAGTGCTCCACTCACCTTCATGCTCTCCACCCAGCATTTCCAAGAATGATGGTATAAATAGAATCAACATGTCACAGACGATAGAGGGAAAATGTGTCTAGTTTTCCAACCCAACCTTTGCCTGGTTGGCTAGATACAAGCACACAAACACATTCATATAAGTGCAACTCTCAGGAGGGCTACAAGGATGTCGAGAACTTATGCAGAGAGAAAACTGGAGAGACCAAAGCCCAATTCGAACTTAATCCAGCTACTGCCACAAAAAATAACACAAAAAGTTTCTATATATACATTCACATCAAAAAGCATGCCAAGGAGAATCTTCATTCTTTGTTGGCTATGGAGTGAAACAGCATCAAAGGGTGAAGAAAAGGCTGAGGTACTTTGTTCCTTCTTTGCTTCAGTCTTGCATAGTCAGACAAGTCGTTCTCAGGGTGCTCAGGCTTCTGAGCTGGAAGAGAGAGACAGGGAACCAAATGAAGCCCCCACAATCCAGGGAGAAGTAGCCAGCCATCACTATAGCAACACTTAGATCTGCACGAGTCTGTGGGACTGATGGGACCCACCCAAGGATACCGAGGGAGCTGCTGAAGGTGGCCACCAAGCTACTTTCCATAATTTGCCAGCCCTCCTGGATATCTGAGGAGGTCCTAGTTGAATGGAGGTTGGCAAATATGACTCCTACCCATAAGAAGGGTTGGAAGGAGGGTTGTGGAGCAGTTCATCCTGAGTACCATCACACAGCATGTACAGAACAGCTCAGCAGGGGATCAGGCTCAGCCGGCATGGGTTCATAAAAGAAAAGTCCTGCTTTCCCAACAGGAACTCCTTCTATGACTCGCTTGGTGGAAGAAGGAAAAGCTATGTATTCTGTCTCCCTGGACTCCAACAAAGCTTCTCACACCATTTCCCACAGCATTCTCCTGGAGGAACAGACAGCTCATAGTTTCATGGGTGCACTATGTAAAAATGTAAATGATGTAAAATGTAAAAATGTAAAAATGCCAGGATGCCCTGCCCCAGAGAGTGGTAGTGAATGGAGTTACATTCAGCTGGCAGATGGTCACCAGTGATGTTCCCCAGGGCTAAGTACCGAGACCAGTCCTGTTTAATACCTTTATTGATGAATGTGGGGATCAAAGGTACCCTCACTACTTTTGTGGATGACTCAAAGCTGGGTGGGAGTGCTGATCTGCTGGAGGGCAGGAAGGCTCTGCAGAGGGATCTGGGCAGGCTGGACCATGGGCCAGGGCCAGTGGGGTGAGGTTCAACAAGACCCAGGGCTGGGTCCTNAACGGAGCTGGGGAAGGGTTTGAAGCACCAGCCCTGTAATGAGTGTCTGAGGGAGCTGAGGTTGTTTAGCATGGAGAAAAGGAGCTTCAGAGTAACATTATCACTCTCTATAACTGCCTGAAAGGAGGTTGTAACCTGGTGGATATTTACTTCTTCTCCCAGATAACAAGTGACAGGACAAGAGGAAATGGCCCCAAGTTGTTCTAGGGAAAAAAACTTCACAAAAAAGGTGGTCTAGAACTGAACCAGGCTGCCTACAGAAATGATTGAGTCACCATCCCTGGAGGTTTTTAAAAGATGTGTAGATGTGGTACTTAGGGACATGTTTTTGTGGTGGATTTGGCAGCTAATGGCTGGACTTGATGACTTTAAAGGTCTTTTCTAATGAAAGTTTTCTGATTCTATGACTCTAGAAGGACAAGGGAAAAGGTAGTAGCCTTATTTAAGATGAATAAAAATTTATAACCAATGTTTTAGATGAACCACAAATTCAGATGAAGTACCCCATATGATCAGAGGAACATAAAATTCTGCCAGGAGAAAATTGTTAATCTGCCTCCTCACATTGTGTCATCAGATATGCTCAGAGCATTTTTAGGTGTCAGTTACTCTGGAGTCCCAGGGGTTTTGTTCACATCAGTTCTGCATCTAGTTTTAGAGTGGTGATTTTGCTCACCTGTTTGGAAACAAACAAACAAACAAACAAACAAACAAACAAACAAACATCTTTAATCATGCCTATTAAACTGAATGTAATTTGGAGAGTTGTCAAATGTCTTTCGTCCCCCAGATCTGCCAGGCAAATATCTCTGTGATTAAAACAAAGAAAATAAATTAATCTCCGCCTTCTTATTACAATACAAAGTGCGAGGAGCCAGGAAATATGGCGCAAAACCTGATGGTACACGGTGTCCTAAGATCACTTGGCCATTGTTTTCTCTCACAGCAGCCCATGTTAATGATACAAAGAGGTTTAACATTTTTTGGCTTTAGCTTTTCATGTCACAACCATAATAAATGTGCGTATTATTGTTTGTATTGCCATATCCTTTAGATGCACCGCCAATTTCTAGAGCCTGTTCATGCACAGCCAAGGACAGAATTTTGCCCACAAACAGTCTGACTGAATTAAATTAGGCAGAAACATTGCCATATTGATTCATCTGTAAAGTAGTGTGTCACAGTACAGAATGTTTATGCTGTAAAAATGTGGTGTGGGTCAAATCTGCTGCAGGAAGACCAAAGCTTTTTTGTTTTTCACTAACCTATTTAATTCTGCTTTAAAAGGCCTTTGTCTTATATGGACTTAAGAAATCCTCAGTTGTATTTATTTGAAAAAACCAACAACCTTCAAAACAATAAAATGGTCGATAGAATGTTAAATCCAGAAGAACAGGAAGAAATAATCAGATTTGGGGTTTCTTTTGTTTATTTTTAGGAATTTGGGCCACAGAGAAGAAAATTGAATACGATGAAGAACGAAGAAACAAGTTTTAATGTGGACAGTACCCGAGCCTCTCCCTTCTCCCGCTGCCTGCAGCCACTCAGCCCCATTACAAAGCCACATAGAACAACTCAGTTTGATGAAGAATTCAGAACACACCTCTCACATTTCCACTATGGCCCTCCTCTTGAAAATGTGGAAACATTCCAGGGGTCCTTGGAAGGAGGGTCTCGTAAACGCAAGAGCATGCCGACAAAAATGCCTCCTCCCATCACCCTTGAGGATTCCTCATCATCACCAGATGGACCAGAAGATCACAATGACATAGGCTCTTCCAGTCTCCCCTTGGTGTTCCAACAGCCAGCTCAGCCCAAGTACAGTTCCCAAATGATCGACCTCTGCAACTTTGGTTTTCAATTCTACAGAACTCTGGAGCATTTTGGAGCCAAATCCATTAAGCAAGAACCAGTGAAGCCAAACATGGCATGGCCCAGTGGCCCAGCATTCATGCAGGCTCCTTACCCTTATTATCCCAAAGTCCACCCTAGCTTAATGTTTCCTTTCATTGTACCACCAAACTTTCATTTCAGGAACCCTTTTCAAATGAAAAGACCTCCAGAACCACCCTTTAGGAGGGCTGAAGTAAGAGAAAGTGGTGAAAACAAGCAGAAAGTGGAAAGAGTAGATGTCAACCTTCAGATAGATGACAGCTACTATGTTGATGTGGGGGGCGAACAGAAACGCTGGCAATGTCCCATGTGTGAGAAGTCCTATACATCCAAGTACAATTTGGTCACCCACATCTTGGGGCACAGTGGCATTAAGCCACATGCTTGCACCCGGTGTGGCAAGCTGTTCAAGCAGCTGAGCCACTTGCACACGCATATGTTGACACACCAGGGCACTCGTCCGCATAAGTGCCAGGTGTGCCACAAGGCTTTCACTCAAACCAGTCACCTTAAGAGACACATGATGCAACACAGTGACATCAAACCTTACAACTGCAGGATCTGTGGCAGGGGTTTTGCCTACCCCAGTGAGCTGAAAGCACATGAGTCTAAGCATGAGAGTGGACGAGAGAACATTTGTGTGGAGTGTGGTCTGGACTTTCCAACTCTGGCCCAGCTGAAGAGACACCTAACCACCCACCGTGGCCCTATACAGTACAATTGCACTGAGTGTGATAAGACCTTCCAGTACCCAAGTCAGCTGCAAAACCACATGATGAAGCACAAAGACATCCGCCCGTATATCTGCACTGAATGTGGCATGGAGTTTGTGCAGCCCCACCACCTGAAGCAACACTCCCTGACTCACAAGGTAAGCCAGCTCTCACCTTGCATCTGAAGGTTGTATGAAGATTTCAGGCTACTAAAGATACGTATAGGTACCTCCTCAGAAATGTGGCCTCTTGCCAGATGCAGAGCCTTACACAGAAACACCAGCATTGCTGGCAGTTGTATCAGCCAGATGTCTTTGTCAGCCCTAAGAAAGTACATGGAAACTCAGCTTTGTTATATGCAGGAATTCAATCAAACCTCCTGTATCACTTCCCCAAACTGGATTCACATCTCTCTGTTTCTTGGGGTTTTTTTCAGAACAACCTTCTGTAAAATTTTGCAGAGCTGTATAACCACCCTCTGATCCTGAAATTTTAAAATATTTTTTTACTGAGAACTACTTCTGATAGTTTGTTCCCTTAATTAGAAAGTACATGGGTTTGTAGAGGACTGCTGCAAAAAAAAAAAAAAAAGAGTGCTATTACTAATCAGATTTTGAAAAATCATTATAATGAGACATTTAAAAAGCAAAATAACCCTAAGAAAAATTCTGTGCATACGTTATCCAGAATGCCAGTTAATAGAAATGGACAAGCAGGGTCATAATCATAGCCAAATCATACCAGGTGGGAGTCTTGCCACTGCTAACAGTAGTGACAGCAGGGTCAGCTTAGGGTAGGAGAAAGCTTTGGAACATTTCTGAAAAGATTGCTTTCAAAAATAGGAAAAATGTAATTGTTCTATTCAAGAAGCTCTGAAATTGACTATCTACTTTTACAAAAATAATAAGACAAGTTCAAACCTTTCACTTTTAAAAAAGTTTGTTTCCAGATTTACATATTTTTCCTTTAATATTTGAATTTTGGCTTTTACATGAAAAACATTAAAAATACAGAAAGCTACAGCACTTGTCTCTTACATTCACATATTTTTTGAAAACTGGACAACCTCTACTTCCACATTGAGCTTTTTCTTTTCTCCTTCCTTCTTATAATTTCTGTTCTTTCTGGAGATTCCCTAGTCTTTGGATTTACCATGCAAGATTCCACTATTTGAAGACCTGGTAGATTTTTTTGTCACAGGAAATGAAATGCCCCTGAGCCCTTAGAGAGCTTCTGCTTCTTTGTCCACAGCCGCAAGTGGCTTCAGCTGTAATACAATTTATAGTACTTAGCTGACTAAACACAGCCTCATATCAGATGAGCAGACACTTGAAACTGCTGAAGATGTTCAGTTTTAGCTTTGTAATTAACTGTGAAAACCACTGACAGTCATTTCACATCTTCTTAAAGAAGGCCTGAGGAAGGAGTAATTGTGCTCAGCACCTCACTAGTAAAACCTTATTACCTTCAGCAAGTTAAACTCTTAAGCTGTTTCATAGCAAATTCTTTGATTTTCATAGTATCTAAATCACAGTTTGAGAAGCTGACAGACCACACGGGTGTGAGTAAGAACATCGAATTATGCAGTAGTAAATTGAGTGGATGGCATTAAAAGTGATAGAAATGTTCTATAAACCTCATATAAAATGAAATTATTCCATTACTGTTGCTGAAAATCCCACTAGGAATGAACAGGTTTTTTATCTCCGCGATAAATGTAAGATGTATAATCTTATTTGGTGATACTGCTTGACTACTCTCAGTTACATCAGATTATTTTCTACAACTTTCTTCAAAATAGGGCCGTGCCTTTTTCATAATCCAGTCACATTCAATTATTAAAGGCAAACACTACTTTAGTCTTTTAACTTGGGGGTTTTTATTCTTGGTCAGTAATTATATAAGTTTGATCAATACTTTACTTCAGCAGCAGAGCAGGAGAGGGAAGCTCTGAGACAGACTATGTCTGATTGATTTTTAAACAGGCTTCATTATTTCTTTAAGCTTACATTTTGTTTTACTTCTCTGCTTCTCAGAAGCTCATAAGAATTTGTCAGGAGAAAATATATAGGTATCTTGAAAAATGTTAAAAGTGAAATAATTTATTATCAACTTTGTTATGCAGAATGAATAATTTAAAAGTTGCCGTGTTGACGATTAAATTACCCAGAAAATTTTCCATCTACAGAATTTTTCTTTTCTTTCAGGGTGTGAAAGAGCACAAATGTGGAATTTGCGGCCGGGAATTTACACTGCTGGCCAACATGAAGCGGCATGTCCTGATCCACACCAACATCAGAGCCTATCAATGCCATTTGTGCTTCAAGAGCTTCGTGCAAAAGCAGACTCTCAAGGCCCACATGATTGTTCACTCTGATGTCAAACCCTTTAAATGCAAGGTAAGTGCATTTGGTGGCAGAGGCATTAACCTACTATTTCTCTGATATTATCATCTTATGATATAGTAGGATTAGAAAAACAAAGCTTGCAAACACATACTGCAGTATTAAAAAATTAGCATAAACCAGTCTGATTTTTTTTCTTTATCCGGGTTCTGCTTACATAGCACAAAATAATGGAGGTAAATACCTGTGGTTTACTCCCTTTCCCTTCAGCATCATTCATCCTCATATAGTTTTGGGGATTTTTTGCCCTGTGATCTTCTAAGTGCCATGGGCACTTGAGGACAATAAACGTATCAGACATTTGCTTAGTACAACTGTCCAAACAGAAATTTAAGTGCTTAATCGCTTTAAACACTGACAAAAAGCGGAAATCAAGTCATGCACCCTGCAGAGGATCATGGAAAAACAGCAGCCACAACTTCACACAGTGATGCTGTGCAATAGTTCAAGAGAGGAGTCAGAAAAAAAAACAGCAAAACAGAACTACAGAAGGGATTTGAATGGGCCAAGGGTAACCACCAGACTGAAATTCAGGGCAGCATATCAGTTTGCTAACAAAACTGCCTCTGAGCCCAACTGGCTACAATCCTGTGCAAATTCCAGTTTGTTGCTTCCCATCCACACTGGAGGCTGACATTCCCTTTCCATCCTCTCTTCTCCTCCCTCCCCATAAACATTTAAGACTTTATTGACCTTAGTTACTTCTCATATATTCCTTATGAATTATTCATATCTATATTCTTACTCAGTTTTGGATGCTATGAAGTTCTTCAGCTGCCTGTGTGGTTCATTACTGTAGTCATACCTTGTGAAGTCAAAGGTTTTCCCCACTTTAATTCTTTTCTCAGATGGCTGTAAAAATGGAGTGGAGCAAATTACCCAGCTTATGCATAAGTAACTAAAGACTGATTTGAAAGCAATTTCTAGAACTCTTTCATCCTACGTTTTTATGGTATTGAATATTTTCTTAGAAGGAACACTTCATGAAGAAGCAGAGATGAATGAAAAATTTTAAATGGAATTATTTTGTCTTAAAAAAATGTAGAATTTCAAAATGTCATTGGAATATATGATATTCAGAGCTAGCTTTAGTAAGAAAACGTCAAAATTAATCTTTCTGACTTCATTTTGCTTTAACTTCAAATGTTTTACTTTGAAAAACTAGCAGCAAAATCTTCCAACTTCACTATTTATTTTAATTGGTATCTTATGAAAATAGTATTTTGCATAGTACTGCTTACATAATTCTATGTTGATAAAAGTATTTCATTTAATGAAATTCTTAGGGTGTAATATGTCAGGACTGCTGGAGGCTTTCATTCTTTGAGAACATCTGCTGAAAACCTGCCTTTTTGTTCCCATTTGGTTGAAGTCCTCCTTTGACTCCTCAAACTTCAGAAAAGAAACTAAATTTTTGGATCAGATTTTGTGGGTGCAGTATGTGAGTCCACATGGGTTTTTGGGTACCAGCAGATCGCCTCAGTGTTTGATGATGATAGACTATTGAAACTTGGAAAGGGCAATAGTTAGAACTGGGAAATGGAGTACCACCAGTATGTTTTCCAGACAGTAACAAAAGCTCTACAGGAACACCTGTTTTTCTTATTTTTTCACTTTTCTGTCCCCACCCAGTGTTCCTATGCGGAAAGAAACAAGTAAGCACAGTGAATCTGTTTCTCATATGGCTGAAGGGGTACGAATCAACATCAGTGCCCCTGACAGGGAAGATTGCAACAAAAAGTAGAAGCAAGAATAAGTAGCATCAGGAAATGCTTTTTGATTTAGAAACATCCTAACATTACCTCTCTGACAGAGCTCTCAAAGACTCTTGAAAGCAAATATTTCTGGCTGGTACTTGGAGGGTTAAGGCAATGACCAGATAGCAGCCTTTTGGCACCAAGCTCCTCCTCAGCAGAAGGAAGGATATAGCTGTATGAACAGCCTGCTTAACAATGGCTCACATGTCCCCGGGGAACCGCCTGCAAATAGATTTCATCTTGCTTTCTCTTGTACTTTTCAAAGCTTCCTGTTTTCTCACGGTCCTTTTGGACAGTTTACAGTCATTCTCCCTCTCCTTCTTTCTTTGAGGAAAGGAACACCCTTCTTATGAAGAAAAAAAAAAAAAAGAAGAAGAATACAAGGGAAAGAGAGCACAGCAGTAGCCTTTATACTTCGCCACATGCAATGGTTTTCTTTACCTTTTTCTCACAGCAAAAGAAAACATGAGCTTTCCTATGTGTCTAATCACAGCTAAGCACATACTATCATAAGTGAGGGAGTAGCAAATAGTTGTTCCTTCTGTTTCCTCATCCAGCTGCAGCCTGGATCTCTGATTTTCCTCTGAATAGTGAACTTGTCTGTGGCATTTAGAGGCCTGAGCCCATGTTGTCTTGTTTATTTCTGTTTAAGAAAAAGCCAAGAATTACGAAGGTATTCATAACTAACTGGTATAACAATTCTAATTCGGATTTGTAGAGAAAGGTTCTGTGAAAATTTACTGTTGCTTTTAGTGCTGAAGTAATCAATGTTTCAGACGTCCAATAAAGGATGCAATGGATTTTTCTTCAGCCCAGACAAATATCTGGAACAGGTGTTTTGAACACCACCTTTTTTTTCCATCTAAAAATCTGTGTTTTAAACAGGAGTCAAAATCAAAGAAAATGTGTGAGAGAGGGAACAAAACAGGCGAAAAATCTAGAAGGACAATACTTCACATGCTAGCTTAGGAGGATGAAATCTAGGGTTGGACTAATGTAAACTTTTCTAGCAAACTATTCTGAAGTCCATTTCACCAGCCAATGCAACAAAGTCTGTTCAGCAGACTTGAAGCTGAGGTGCTCTCTTCAAGACTTCAGTTTTATTTTTTCTAAAGTAGACAGCCTAACAGAAAGACCACAAATAAACTATGTTGTTCCCGACACCCCAAGTTCCCTTGCATAAACTTCTCATCTCCCTAAGAGCTAAGATGCACTGTGATGGGGTCTGCTGGAACTCCTCCCACGCAACCATCTCAGGGTCATCTTTCACACTCTGCTTATCAGTGCTCACAGGCCTGTCGTGTTAGAGAGAAAGAAAATCTTGTACAATCTTCTAGTTTGATCTGCCGACTCAGACTCTTCATTGAGCATTAGCTGTGCACTCCAGTTAGATTTGAGTTGCAGTCTTCCAGCATATGAGTGAGAAACCTAACTTCCTTTTACCTCTGGATCACAGATATTCATCTGAACAGTGTCTCATGCCTTTTTGAAATGACCAGTAAAACAGAGATTATGCCACAGAGGCCCATCAGTCCAAAAAACAATTTTCCTGTCTGCATTTCTTTAATTTTCCTGCCACACCTCTGCACTCTAGTACCATTTCCTCATGTCCCCAGAGGAGATTTCAGGACAAGAACACATTACACATCTCTAAGATGTGCCTGATTCTGGGAAATGGAAGACCTGTCAACTTTATTCAGAGACACAGAACTTCTATGCTGTAAGGAACTATCCTATACCAAGTCCCTGTCTTTACAGAATGAAGAAAGAGAAACAAATATTGCCTTGACAGAAAGCAATTAAATGCTCCTCCTAAATAAATTTTACTCAAGACCTTATAAAGATAAGAGTTTGCATGCAGTACTGGAGCCACACATCCTCTCAAAATTATTTTTCTTGGTTACCATGTCAGAGAGAGAAGACCTAACTATAGGAAAGCAATGTTCTGGTGATACCATATGTCAGCCCCAAGCTGATAATACAATATAACCAGAAGCCTTCAGCAAAGAGGTGTTAGAGAGATATTATCGTTGACATTCTTGTAGCAAGAGTAGTACTGACATGTTACAGTTTGTTCCAGCAGCTGTCAAGATACAATCAGCTGTTGTTACTCCTTGCAAATTTTCTGTGCTCATTAGTACTCCTAGTAGATGAGAGTTTGTTTCCTCCCAGCACTCTCTGAGCTATTTTGTGCTTCCATAATTTCTCTGATTGTGAGTAATCCTGCATATTAATTTTCTTTGAATGTGAAGAAGACAGTATTCTTTCCACAGGGTATGGATGACCCTTGGAAACAGCTATCTTACTTTTAAAAATAAGTTATTCACTTTCAGAATTGGCTATTTTTTTTTCCACTAACTGTCTTGTCTAGCACTTTGCTGTTAAATTTATTTGTTAGAGTTTTCATTTTAGTAAATTCACAGACATAAAAACACAAAAGGATACTTCTGCAGTTGAAGCAAATAGTTTTTTGAAAAGCCAGTGAATGTTTTCAGAGTCTTTCTTTTTGCAGGACTGATTCAGCTCAAGTTTTTATTTTAAAACAGCACACCTGCTAATTTTTGTATTAATGAAAGGATTCAGTTTCCCCTCAAGAGAGGGCTTAAAACACAAAATGTATGGTATTGTTTCTCCAAGGATCCTTTCACTATCTACATTTCATCCAGATATTCCAGGTGATGACATTCTAAATTTACATCTACAAGTTCTGTATCAGTTCCTCTGTAATATGCAAATAAATAAAATTGGAATTCAGATTATATTAAAAAATCTGGTGGAGTCTTAGTAATTTCTATTTAGTAATTGTTTGCCAGATGCTAGATGAAGGTTTCAGTTACTCAGTAATGGTGACTCTGGTTCATCTAGTAATAAGAATAAATTAAAAAAATTAAAACCCAACAGTAAAATAAGTTTGGAGGAAAAAAAAAGTAGAAGGCAAACGCAGAATTTTACAAAGGATGGAAATAGCCACTTAAATTTGAATAAAATTATGAATCCTGATAAGGAAAGAGCAGAAGTAACACTGGATGCCTGTAATAGTGATGTCAAACTCTCATGTCTTGAGAATATATAAGAGTCCAGACTACAAAAGGACTCATCTAAATAAACAACAATGAGCAAAAGCCACCCTTATTGTTCCATCAAAGGGAAAATTGCACGATCAATGGCTTGAGCTGGCAGGAACATGCTTCAGGGAAAGCTGAGTCATTCTTGCAGTCTCATGACTGTTTAAATTGCAGCTTAATCACTAGAGACACCAAAACACAGAAGCTGATAAACAAATGATGAGAGAACCAGGGAAAAAAGGGGTGAGCAAAAACCACAGAAAAAACAAGGAATTTATTTTTCTAAGTTTAAGCAAAATGTGCAGCCCTGTAATTTCCATTTAAAGATAAGTAATATTCTGCTTGATTGTTTCACAGAAACCCTTAATTTGTTTTATTTTATAATTCCATTTCTGTCTGACATTGTTCTTGATTAAAGGCTAGATTTATAAACTAAAAATGGAGTGGTTCATCAGGACAGAAACTTGTACTTTGAATCTCACTCAAGTTAAGAGCCTTCCAGATTACTCCCTTAGGTCTTTCCCCTCCTGACAACAACATTGGCTGCTTTTGGGAAATCCTTGATGAAGTGTGCTAGTCACTAATATTAAAAAATGTCAGCAGTTCAGAATGTCTTAGATATTCCACCATACATTTTCACCTCTAGGATTTTTTTCCAGGAACTTTGAAAAACATATTGCAGCCAAAAACTGCCAGGGTTTCAGTTGACAAGTGTAGGTCCTATTTCCTTTTAAAATGTTGTCCTTGAAAATACTGCTTCAAACTAATAATTTTCATTTTTACCATTTTTGCAGCTGTGTGGAAAGGAGTTTAACAGAATGCACAATTTAATGGGACACATGCATTTGCACTCAGATAGTAAGCCATTTAAGTGCCTCTACTGTCCCAGCAAATTCACCTTGAAGGGGAACCTAACCAGGCACATGAAAGTCAAACATGGGGTCATGGAAAGAGGATTTCACTCTCAAGGTAATAATTTTCAGCAATATTATTCTCTGTGAGATCTGAATATGTATATCAGTAAGCACAAATGAGGTTTGTACTACAGATCTACAAACTTCTGCCGTAGATCCAATGCTATTGCAACAGATAGAATCTCATAAGCCTGTGAAGTTTTTAATAGCTATATTATTGTAGTGTTAAATATCAGTGTTACATGTCCCAAATAAATCATAAACTAATCCTAAATTGACAGAAAAATAAAATCTGGAACACCTATGGTCCTTTCTCACTGCTTGTTGGATTCCAGTCTGGAACGGGGATGGAATCCCCAATGGATCTACATGCAGGAGCCTTGGTCATTCTGTACTGTACAGAATAGCTGGTGTCAGATGAAGGCCATAGGCTCAAGATCCCATTTACAAGGAAGCACATGAAGCACAGGAGGGGATATTCCTCAAAGTATAAGTCTCACTGTGTGAGGATTTTTGGCTACTGAGGGCATCCTGCAAAACATTTCCTGCCTGCCACCCGCCACATATACTTCCTGAAGTCATCCTCATGAGTGTACACAGATTATTGCTATCTAAAGAAGTGAGGGAATTAGGAAGAATATTTTGAGGGCTTGGGTATCCAAGATATGTTTTTTAAGATTTTGCAGATAAATAATTCTTTAATGGGCAATATTTCTTTGAGTTTCTCATTTCCAAGCTTTAGGGCAGCTAAGCACACGTGTAAAACACTTATTCTAATGACATTTGGCAAGAAATTTACAAATATCTTAATGGCTAATGAAGTAAGTGTTTTTCCTCTAAATCCCCCACAGCATCATACTAGTCAGACAATTGCTTGTAATTGGAAATTGCCTAAGAGCTTTTCATTGTACAGAGATTCTGCAGCCCTTGAGGCTTATCAGATATGAGAAAATTTGTGAGGTCTGATACCTGTTTATGAATCCTTTTAACAAATACACCTTGTTGCAAAATAACATCTGCTATCTAGTGAGACTGCATAGATCCTCCAGAAATTGTATTTAATTACTGATGGCGAAAAAATCCCCAAAGAAAACAAAAGCAAGTAAAATAATGACTTTCATAGGTATTTGCTATTGGATGAAATCCTCACCTTGTATTGTCACTAGTCTTTAATGAAGCTGGCCTGTAGTATCTGAATTATTTTAAATATATCGTGATGATGTTCAGAGCAAATTTGAGTCCACAGATGCCTCTCGGATAATTTGTATTTCCAGCAAGAGGGAACACAAAGGGTGACAAATTCTTAGACAAACCAGATCCAGTATTAGATGCATGTTTATATACGCTGCTGAAAATCATCCTTTATTTATAATGATTTCCTAAAGCTGAAGCACTATCTAGTGCATAGAACTTTTCAGTTGATTGTTTCTCAGTGGACGAAATGGGAAAAACTAAGGAGAGTCATAGACTGCTGAGACTGTTGTCTTTTCATTTTTAAAGTATTAACTTTGAACCACAGTGATCATTGAACAAAAACATTACCATGTTTTTAGTCTCTTCCACTTCTCTGAAAAATAAGATACAAAACCTGGGACTTGGATTATGGACTGTGATTCTTTAGATCCAAGGTTTAAAAAAAAAAAAATAAAAAAATTGGAAGGAGGAAGTGAGTAGGTTGATTGGCAAAATTCAGTTTACAAAAGGCCAGACCATTTCACTTTTCTTCCCAGCTGCATCATCCAGAGTCTGGCTGTACAAAACAATGTTTTGTGTGTCCTAACCTGGCTGTGAGGTGTATACAATAGCACTGCTTTTTGCAGCATCTCGAAGGAGATAGTTGGATGGAAGACAAAGGTAAAATATGAAATATAAAGATTCCTCAGATTTTGTTTTTAGCCATGTATCAAGTAGCATAATTTCCTATATATAACGTCTTTTCTTTTTCTCCTCCCCTCAAACCATTACAAGGTTTTGGAAGAGGAAGGATTGCTCTGTCCCAGACAAATGTCTTGAGAAGCTTGGAACAGGAAGAGCCATTTGATCTTTCCCAGAAAAGCCAAGGGAAGGGAATCTCCTTTCATTCTGATGGCGAGAGTGCCAAGGGAAGCTCATGCCAGGAAGAAGAGGAAGACAACTGCTACGAGGCAGAGCGGTACAGCCCTGCCACCTACCATCATGATGACAACAAGCTGTACACAGCTCAAGATCTCTCTGGCAAGCCTGAGTGCAGGATGAAGGACTTCAGAGAGTCCTACAGCAACGAGAAGGAAGAGGTGTTAAGTGAGGGAGGACTGGGGAAGAGAATAGGAAATTCAGACAAAGAGGAGAGACGTGGAGAGGGAGAGCTTGCAAACAACAAAGAACATCTCGGCTTTAGATCCTTTGAAAAGGGCAGACTTGGTCACTCTCTCTCTGATTACTTGTATTTCAAGCACAGGAACAAGAGTTTGAAAGAATTGCTGGAAAGAAAAATGGAAAAACAAACAATGCTTATAGGCATTTAAAACGGACATTCTAAAACAGCTGGAAAATGGTAACCAGATAGATTTTAACATGAATTGTAAGCTACTAAAGCCTGGAAGTCTGTAGTAGTATTTAGAAATAAATAAGCCTAATTATTAAAAATAATTTAGGATAAAACACATACATTACAAGAATAAAACAGCTCGAGGTCACCAAGAAATGCAATAGATATTGAAAAATAACACTTTAATATTTATCCATTTAATGTATAACAGACAATGGGTTGGGTACAGAAGTTTACTTCCAATTATATGGGGATAGATACTTAAATGCAATTTTCTACTTAGCAGAAAGCAACATACTTTAGCATCTGATTTATTATCTGACTAAATATATATGAAAACTTCTAACCGTGTGCCTCAAAAATATCTGGAAATACAAAGTATTTCACATTATAGGCCAGAGTACTATTAAACATGGCATGCATGAAAATGCTGTCAACATTCAGAACTAACACAGTCCAAATACTTTGATTTACTGAAGTGACTCTTAGTTCAACTACTTACAGTGAGAAATGGAAAAAAAATTAATAAGAAATACTAATGTCTTGGAATGGAGTAAAGGACAGTTCTGTAAGGCTTTGAAAGGACTGGAATTTATTACAAAAGCTAGTCCTCAGGCACAAGGAATGTTCATGCCATGTTTCAGCCAGTGTGGGAGTATTCAGAAATTCTTGACGTGAAATAGCATAGATTGTGTTGACATTTAGTTCTACTGCCTGCTTATACAATACATTTTCTGGGCAGCATCAACACGCAGCATTCACAATCTTGCCACAGTTACACATAACACAATAGGAGTAATTTAATTGAAAAAATCATGCAGCTTTGCCATTTATCTCTTCAGGTTATCATGACCAGTAAGGAAAATCTTGAAATACAGAGATCTGATCATTTTTTGTTTCAGAAGGTAAAAATCACCCTTATAGAAAAAGCAGTACCTCATAGAGGAAAACCTTCCTCTTATTGGGGTCAGGAATCTTCTCTTATTAAACACATCTTGACCAGTAAGCTGCAGACCTTTTAGACAAGTTTCATTCATGCTGTTTTTATGGACTCAAACTCAGCTTTTAATCCTCTGATTCCCATACAATTACAAGTTTATAAAAAACATGGGGAAAAAAGCATATTCCATTAAACTTTTCATTAATTGCATGAATAGTTAGAACAACATATTAGTTTCTGCATCTTCAGGAAAGACAAAAAGCAGCCCTGCCCTATCCTATTGCTTACATGGAAATTAAGATTTAATTAATCATAAAATTTGTCCTATGTCCTTCGGACATCCCAGCTCAAAATGTTAAAATCCATGTATATGGTACATCTCTTCCACATATTACTACCTTCTTCACTTACCTGCCAAGCTCTTGATTTGAAATGCATTGCAATCATGCTCTCTATATAGCAAGTTATAATTAAATATAGTTATATACTTATGGCTTGCTAACACAAGTCATGTAGCTGCAGCTCTCTGCCCCTGTAGGAAAACACATACCTTTCAAATTAGCAATCCTCATACCTAGCAGTTAATCAGCATTCACAGGGTGAAGTCCTTATTCCTCTCGTAAAACTGGATTTGTGTAGTCCAAGGCTGCAGGTAGTGTTTTCTTTTTTCAAGGCTCAAACATGGCATAACATGTGCAGAAACTCATAAAGAAACTCATGCAGAAAAAGCTGTTGATATAAGAAAGAGTAATATCCAGGTGACCTTTCTAAGTTAACTGTATGTCTGACATGCACATTTTTAAAAAGAAAGATGTTATGCCAAGTTGAACTGGGAGGTAGGTCACTTTAAAACTAGAATTTTAAAAGTAATTGAAAGTGAGGTGTATTTTTTAGGTACATAGTCATGTTTCTTCAGGGATGAACTGTTCTATCATAAACATTCCTCTTCCTTGCTTTAGCTGTAAGACAAAGCTGTTGAAAAAGGAGCCATCTTTCTTTCAAGGAAGACATCGTGGTCAAGCAAAAAAATTAGAAGATTTTCAGAATGACAAGTGTAACTGTATTTTGTCTTAGACTATAGGGGAAACGATCAGGTAGAAATTCAGCGTGGTCTAGTAGATGATCCCTCAGTAGTGTGAGTGACTCCTTCAGTTAACTTCTTGGCACTAGCTTGTCTCTGCCAGACAAAAGCTCCCATTTGAGTGTGTATACAGCCAAGTGCTGGGAGTTGCTAACTCTAAGAATTGTCTCCCTCTTTGTGGTGTAGTATCCAGCTGTGTGTGGTTCAAGATCAGTCCACTCCACCTTTCCAGATATATTAGTTCCTATGATAAGAAGAACAAACAAGGAATCAGAAATTCACTCTTCACTATTTCTGGAAAGGTGATCATGCAGGTGGATGGAATTTAGCAAGTCCTTCACTCCTGTGGTGTGTAAAGCAGGAAAGTACACAGCTCTTCCATTGTAAAGTCTTGTTTATTAATTGGAGACTGCTATGAGGCAGCTGGACAATCTTTATCATGAAAGAAACCAATTAGTACATATCAATTGCAGTCCAGACAAATGGAGCAAAGGAGTTATTTTAAACAGAGTTGAGCTCCCAGCTACTAATATCAAAGGATGTATTCTAACTGGGCTTCAGCAAAGCCTTTGATACTATCTCCCAAGGCATTCTCCTGGAAAAGCTGACAGCTCATGGCTTGAGCAGATAAACTCTTCGCTTGGGTACCAAGCCGGCTGTACGGCTGGGCCCAGAGAGTGGTGGTGAATGGAGTTAACTGCGGTTGGCAGATGGTCACCAGTGGTGTTCCTCAGAGGTCAGTACTGGGCCCAGCCCTGTTTAGTATCTTTATTAATCATCTGGAGGAGGGGGTGGAGAGCCCCCTCAGTCAGTTTGCAGNCAAACCAGACAACAAGGAGGTATTCAAGAAATGACTAGATGTGGTGCTTAGTCTAGTTGACCAGGTGGTAATTGGTCAAAGGTTGGACTTACTGATTTTAGAGGTCTTTTCTTACCTAAATGCTTCTGTGATTATGTGATTCTGCTACTGCAAAAACTATATCTACTGGAAGCAGGCAGTTCCTTACTGACCTTGTAAGAGAATGTACCAGATGCGTCCTTAGGAAAGGGAATCACTGCAGACAGTTCTGGGTTTTCTAAATGGTTAATCCTTCAACCACACTCACTGCAGTCAATTTACCCACTTCTACAGTTCCAGTTCTCACTGGAGCAGAAGCACCTGACAACCACATACAGATAGACGGAGAAGAGTCCCAGAACGGCAACATTACTTGCAAATAATTAATAATGTGAACCCCTTTTCATCGCATTTTTCTAGAAATATTTCTTTACAATGAGACTTTGAGATTCTGCCCAGTCACAAAGTCACACTAAGCTAATTCTCAAATACACAAGTCTAATTCATGTCAGAATAGTAAAAACTCATTTAAAACTGCACATTATCAATAAGAGAAATAACAAACAAAATTATTACTGAGGTAAGAAGACAGTGTCAAGCGACCCAAGCAAAGTGATTAGGAGGTGACAGTCCTCCCTACTGTAGAGCAAAATGCAAATGGGTCTAAGACACTTGTTACAAAGAGGCCTCAAGGGATAAATTAAAAGTGAAATAACAGCCTTCATTGTGAAGCACCTTGCTTTTCAAACATAAGTTATTTTCACATTATTTACATTGGCACCGCTTTGGGAACAGACAGTAACAGCCTTTGCTTTTTAATAGCTTTGAAAATGCTTTAGAGAAATTTGCTCTCATAATGAAGCTATTTCCCATTTGTAATTTTCAAGGGATTAGCTTCCTTATTTTGCCTTGTATAGAGGCTCAGAAGTCCAGTAGAGACATAACCTGTGTCCTGGACATTGGGGGATATATTTTCTTCTTTTATTCATTCCTAATGTGAGTTTATCTATCATCTTCTAGCTATGTTGTGAGGAGAAAAGGTCTTTATCTTACTACTATTCACTGTTATTTGGGTTTTCAGTTTATGGGGACGCATAACTAAACTAAAGCCCAGTCTCCACCACCTCTGTATAAAAACACATCTATACCATTTCCCTGCATTGTTTATGCACCTTGTTTCATCCTTCCGGAGAGCATAACAGCAAATAAGGGTGGCTACAAACTTGCACAGCTGAGATGCTTCTAGAGGTTAGGCTGAGGAAAGATAAATTTACCCTACAATAATGAGTCTGAGCGAGTGAATGCTTGTGGTTTGTTAAGTTAGAGGCTTTTCTGATGTTAAGGGTAGCAGGGAGAGTTCTGCAAGACACTTTGGAGCACAGAGTAGGTGGAGGAAAAGCCAAAATCTGGGCTAGTAAAGTTTAAGGGTCGAGATAGGCAACATATTTACAGGGAAAGCAAAGTTGTATGTGACCTGGGAACAAGGTGTTTTTAGTCTGGCCACAAGGACTCAGCCATCTCCTAGTGAAAATGAGTTTTCCTGGCTGCCACACAGCCTTCAGTTTGTGACAGCAAAGACAGGTGCTCTGTGTTCAGAAACTCAAAAGATAAAACACTTTACGATAGTACCATAATGAAAGTGTATCCTGCGCTGTTTCCTGTAAGACAAGTTACTAGAAAAACCAAGTAATGATACTGTGCCCACTTTTTTACAACTATGTGTTTGTCTACTACCTATCCTTTGATTTCTCTCTTCATATGGTGCTGCTGGACTCTGCTGTTTTGGGTGTACAGTTAAGAAGTAATATAAGTACCATATTTATTATTCCTAGAAGTTTTAATGATTATTAACAGTTTTGAAAATGTCATGTCTGCTTAGCTGAACAAGATGTAACAGAGCTAACATTTTGTACTCCTAACAGATTTTGCAAATAGTGTGTTGCATATTTATTTCACGTAGAACATTGAGTTCCTATTTAAAGCCACAGCTCATAAGTGAACCGACATATGTGGATCTTTAGCTTCTGGCTTTCTATCTCAGTAGTAAAAGCATGTATGATACATTGTATTAATTTAAGCAAATAAATATGTACTGGAGAAGCTGCTGTACTTTGTATTGAAATGGATATGAAGTTCTTGGCATTGTAGTTATTTTATATGGCAAATGCATGGGTTTGGTCTGACAAGGTCATTCTTCAGTGAACACCACTGAAGAGTGGTTCTTGTAAAGGGTAGGCTAAATTAATGATAGAGGACTAATTAGAAGACAAGAGCAGAGGGCCTTAGAGGTCCTCTAAGGCAGAGAGATCATTTTATTATTACAGACTACATGGAGAACATAAAAAATGCTCTGGAGTGATTATGATATTTGTCAGCTTGGCTTCAGACAAGTTAAAAGAGAAAGATCTTTTTCTTAGAGATTTTTTTGAAGAACTGCATCACGTAAAAAGAGAGGAAAAAACAACCAGATGTATTGTAAGATAGAAGTTAAGAAAATAGAAATGCCATTATAGCTTAAGGAAAAAGAAGAAGATTGGATTAAGAGACTTATAGTTACTTTTTCTAAAGGAAAACATCACTTCTAAATACTAATTAACCTCTTGAATTCATTTGTTTGAATGAAATCCTGATTGAATTGGCATCATAATACTCCCCAGAGAGCATTTCAGATTTTTTGAGCATAGAGAAAGCAACTGGAATGTTTGCTGTTAGATTACTCAAAGAATAACAAAGATTCTGTTTCTAATTCTCAGAGGTATATGCCTTAAAAAGTGGGAGAAGGCTTATGCAAACACTAGAAATACATGCTGGAGGCTAAAATAACCCCAGAACTAAGCCTTTGTTTTCTTCCTCATTTTCTTCTGTTTTCCCTGATGCTTTGATGATAAGTAACAACTACTATTGGGATTATAGACTACCTCTACATGAGGAGGATATGTTGGAGAGTGACCTAGTTCATTCTCATGTGACTCAGTATCAGTGAATCTCAAAGTTTCTCCATTGTCAGTCACAAAATGATAATTTAGAAAAAAAAATATGTTTGGTATTTTTCAGAAACTTCCTCTTCAACTTAGTTCAAAATTGAGCCATGTTCACTTAAGTTTTCACTTACATTTTCAAACTATCAGAAATTAAGTAGAAGAGAATGACGTGTTGAAAGACACAGAGTATCTAAAGCTATGGAGACAGCAAAATTATTACACAACCTCTTACCAAGTTTGTCCCATTAATACACTCATGGACTCATATAGCTGGACGTATTTTCCCACTGGTTCATAAAGCAAAAATCTGATCTAAAAACACATGTAGAATGTCAGTAATTTCAGCATTTGCGAATGATGGAATGCACTGCTAATGCTTCTATATATGATAATGTGTGATATGATGGTGTCTGCTATACAATGAATCATATAGTATAAACATTCCTTATGATTGCCTGTAATGAGAGTACCACTGAACAGAGAACAGATACGTTATGAATAAGTCTTCTGGTGTCCTACCATTTTGATCACTCTCTCTGAAAAAATACTTTACATCTATCCCATCACAGAAATTTTTAAATTTGGGTGAATTATTTCCTGTACTGACATATTTCTTGTAGTGAGAACATTTTATTCAAAAGACCTCTATCAATTTGCATTAGTAGAGAATAGTAACTTGTATTTCTGGAGTTAGGATTCTCTAATCATACTGCATTTTTTTCAGTACTTAAATACTCTTACATTTCTGAATGGAAAATCACAGTGGAATAAATTACATTCAAGACACTAATTAGCCAATTTAAAAATGGATTGCAGTAGAACTGACAATGGTGGGGTTGTGTGAAAACTAGAAAGGTATTTCCACCTTGTGGAGAACTATTATGAAATTAATTGAAATAAGAATTGTCTAAAAATGTCAGAGAAGGTGTCACATAAATGTCTATTAAAGAAATACAGTTACACAACATAAGTGGAAGATATGAACTCAGAAGACTATTTATCAATATAGAGTGGTGTGTTGCAAGGCAATTCTGCAAGACTCTTTAGTCTTTACTGAATTTCTGCTACAAATTATAGGATTTTTCTAGGAACAGTAGATTATGATCTTTTGTATTTGTTTCAAAGGCCAAGATGATTTTTCAAAATCAGATTATAAAGCTAGCCAGCAACATAAATATCATGACAACTGACAATAGCGGTGCAGTCTTGCTGCGAAGAAAGTGGCACAGTGGTGCAAGAGAAGGAACAGTATTGTGCCTAGTACTATCTATCCTGGAGGCCTGTGAGGAGCACCAAGATTAGACAGGCCCAAAACTATAAAGGCCTGATAAACATGAATTCAGACACTTCCTGGGAGCTTATTTTTACTTTGGTGGAAAGCATTAAAAGCCATTCCCTGAAGAGAGTTTTTAATAGAGCTACTACATAGCAGGTTCTAAAAGGATTGTAGAGGTGGACTTCACATGAACAGTCAAGACTAGACACCAGCAAAACTAATTCCACTGAAATATTTCCTACAGAAATGTCTGGTGTTGCTCACGATCACAGTGGCTCATACATGTTTGTACCAGCACTGTGTGGGAGGAACCGCCCCCCGCCAGCTGGCAGAATGGATCATGAGGGAGAATCGTGCAAGTGTCACCCTTTACACTGCAGCTTCTTCATTTTAAATATATTATCCCCAGGTTAAGCAAACCTGCCTAATTTCACTCTGAAGGGGATGTTCCACCCACTCTTTTGTAACATGCAGCTGTAAGACAGAAATATTTTAAATAGCTGGACCCATTTCACTAATGAACATCTGATGAGGACGTGCACTAGCATTCCTGATTTCAGCAGTGACATCAGTGGTCTTCCTACCTGACTTGTACTAGCAGGTCCTATACCTGCACAGCATGAAACCATGCCATGACTCATTCCTGTTAGATACTTACAGATTTATTTTATTCTAGGGCTTTAATTGTGCATTTTTAGGCTTTCGTGTAGAGCCAATTTTTGTGTAGATCCTATTATGCATATAGAGGAGAGTGAAAGATTAATTGCATATGTTTTTGACAGATAGCGGCAAACAAGCAAAATATATTTTCTTATTTTTCTGCTCTTTTTAATATAAAAAAAAATGTTTCTTCTCTTTTCATTCTACTTGTTCTCATTAACCCATTAGGACCCTAGTGCTTAGACCACCAATCACCTTTCTACAAGGGATTCTAAGCGGTCAGGATGATCTCTGACAACACTGCTGCAGAGCCATTTCTATCCTTTTCTTATTAAATGCTTGAAAGAAAAAGGAACAGCCCAGAGTGATAGATGAGCAGACAGAATGACTGGCACAGGTACACTTACAATTTTCAAGAGACAATACTGTGAGTGCAGTAAACAGTCCTTGCTACTATGCAAAATGGAGGTTTAATTATTTTTAGACTAAATTTAATCAATATTAGATTAAAATGCTGTTTCATGGTTTGCACTTTTCAAGTTACGGAGTGAGTATGTGAATAAGAGCACACAGTCAGAACATACAGATTTGCACAGAGCAGTCAAAATTGTTAATCTCACTTTTATTTTTAAATCTCATGAATTAACAGTCCAATCAGCCAGAGTATATTTATAATGCATCAATTTCCATATGTGAAATTTTTCAACGATGAAAACAAAAATCCCTTTGGATTGACAGCAACCATAAAATCCTGCAATCAGATAATGAAGAGTGGTCTCATCCTCTTCCTATCATCCCAAAGCAACAGCTTTATAAAGCAACACAGTCAGCAAACCTAGACTTTTGTGTATATGTGGGTTTGTTGTACCGTTAAAGATCTGTTCACCAAAAATTATCTGCCACGTTCTGCAGAAGTGCCCAGGCAGAAAGGGACCTGGGAGTGCTGTTCAACACCTGACTGAACATGAGCCAGCTCTGTGCCCTGGTGGCCAAGAAGGCCAAGGGCATCCTGGCCTGGGTCAGGGACAGTGTGGCCAGCAGGAGCAGGGAGGTCATTCTCCCCCTGCACTGGGCACTGGTGAGGCTGCACCTCGAGTGCTGTGTCCAGCTCTGGCCCCTCAGTTTGGGAAGGACATTGAGACACTGGAGAGCGTCCAGAGGAGGCAACAAGGCTGGAGAGGGGCTGGGAACACAAACCCTGTGAGGAATGGCTGAGGGAGCTGGGGGTGTTTATCCTGGAGAAAAGGAGACTCCGGAGTGACCTTATCACTGTCTACNAATTGTCTGCCTGGGGGGATGGTGGTGTCACCGTCCCTGGATGTGTTTAAAAAAAGACTGGATGTGACACTCAGTGCTGTGGTTTAGTTGAAATCTTGGGGCATGTGTTGGACTCAATGATCTTGAAGGTCTATTCCAACCTAGTGATTCTGTGATTCTGTGATTCTCTTTTCTGCAGCTGAAGAACCTCAATTCCATTGTTGTCTAAAGGAGAGGAGCAATTGCTTGTACATCAGAAAATTTATCCATTTTGATTTCTTGTTTTCAAACATCTTCAACTTTTCACCTTAAAATCTTGTCTTGAATAGCCATGAGTCATACAAAAAGAGTTAAGGGAGCAGGGAAAGGCAGCATAATAAATTTGGAAGTCTACTTCATTTAAAAAATAGATAATCTTACCAATATTAAATGCCTTCCAAACTGTATAGTTAACATCCCTAAAAATTCTTTTTTTCTTTTTTTTTTTTGGCTGCTTTATGTTGTTATCATGAAGACAAGGCCTAGTTACCCAGCGAGTAGAAAGCTGTCCTACACTGTTCAAATCTGAAAGCCCTCCAAAACCATTTAATTAAATATGTAGCTTTTCAAGACTTAGCGTTTTTTCTTTGCTATATTGTACTTTCTCAGTTCTGACCCTATTGCCACTTCCTGATTCAGTTACACAGGAGGATGCCAGGAGGCAAGGCCATCAGAAGAACCACATCTCCCTCACCCTATATCTCTATCTTCTCCAGCCAAGGACTCTCCTGCATTTTACAAGCTGGTTATGGAACAAAACCTTTTCATCTTGGTCTTCTGTGGTATAAGCCATTGTAGTCAGGTTTGTGGGAGAGATGTGAGGCTTTTCCCCACTGTGACAGAGGGTCACAAGCTTCGGAGCCTGTGGCTTCCAGGGAGAAAGTGGTCAGGGCTGTCCTGTGGCACACAGCAAAATTGGGGTCAGTCTTGCTCTAGGGAAAAAAAGGATTGAAAAATTACACAAAAGAGAACTACATCTGTATGCCATGACTGCCAGAGTCATGTACAACCACTACTCATGTACTGCATGAGTCAGCACTTATAATTTCTCCCATAAAGCTCAGTCTAAGTGGATGCATGTGGTAGGGTCTTGATTAGACATGCTCTGTACAGTGATTGGAATTATTTTAGGAAAGATGCCTTTCAGGAGAGCATGAATACATTCAGGAGCAGTCAATTAGACTGAAAACCAGCCCCACAGCTCAATCAGGGGAGAAAATGCAGTCATAACTGAGACACAGCAGTTTTTCACTTCTTCTAGCTCCTCTCTTCACTTTGCTCTACCTCCATTTTCTCAGGTCCTTCACCACTGCAGACTACAAGCCATTCTCATAACACCTTCAGCAGCCATCTGATAAGGATATCCAGTTCTTGTGCTCCTTTCCTCATTTTACTGTTATGGTTTCCAATATCTGTAAAGCAAGCATACCATGCCCTCAGCTTAACTCCAAGCTCTAGGGAAACAGCACTTCTTCCCTTCAGCCCTCCTAAATGCCTCTCTCCACCTTGCTGTTCCCTCAGCAAGGTGACTGATCGATCTCCCTCACGGAATGTGAACTGTCTTGTTTTCCATGCTGATGGAGACATCTGAACCAATGTCTTGTCCATCTCCTCACACCTTTATTTCTGCCAGCCTTTTTGTGTTTTGCTTTGCAACCTGAATAATATCCTTTTCAGGTATACAGTTGTTATGGAGCTCTCCTTTGTGAGAAGGGGAATAGAGTCACTTACTTCAAGTGCCATAAGCTGTCTTTTCTAGCAATCTTTTTTCCCCTTCTGCTCTCTCTTCCTCTTGCTTATTCTTTCCTCTAGGCAGCTGCTATTGGCACATCCTCTTAACAAGTGGGAAGCCGTAGGTGGTTATGTTAGTCAGACTGTAAGACCAAATATAGAGCAAAACTGCATGCTGTTCCAAAGCATGTTAAGGTTCACTGTGTGAGAAAGTAAGAGTAGCTTGATATTTGTGGTGGATGGGGTTACACTCTCCATGTCTAAATGCAAATTTTAATTCTCTTGTCTTCAACATTCTAATAATGTTGTTTTTTATAGGATAAATTTTAAAACCATGATCTATGGGAAAGTTGAGTTGACTTTCAGAACAGACTGGCTTTACCACAAGCCAAGTGTAACAAATGTAAGAGTAAAGTGGAGTTCATGGAGACAGTTCAGCATACTTGAGCAGCATATCAGGTCTGCCTCCTGTCTTTAATGGGCAATAGATTGGGCCTGATAGCCAAAGCACCTCATGCAATGGCAATGATTATACCAACCTGACCTGCTTGTCCTTAGGCAAGGCATGCAGGCAGAACCTACAAGACAACATAGCTCAGATGGAAAACAGCTTCAGCTCTCAGTTGAGGCTGCTGTCTGCAGCTTACATTTTCAGCCCGTTATTGAGGAAGGGATGTACCTAAAACAGGTGCCAGTAGACCTTTTAACTTTGAATGCCTGACCAGCTGCCAGTTGTGTATTTACAATAGAAGATAAAATAAGGTTTCTGACAGCCAAACTTCCTTTGCTCTCTCTTCCTTCTCCCATGGCTGAGCAGACTCTGATGTGAAAATGCTCCTGTACTGGTGTCTGACTGGACAGCATTACCCTGGTAAAGTGTAAACCTGACCCAATTTGACTTGGCTGTTCAATTTTTAATGGCACAGAGCCAACTTGCTACCAGTTGGGCTATTCATGCTGCAATAGGAAGCAATCTTCCTGACATGCAAACTTCCTTCTTCTGCTGCCTGAGCAACAGTGCAGTCAAAGATGCTGAGCTAGATAAAGAACAATTTGACCCTATAAAATATGGGTCTTGACCCAAGGCTTTGCTTCAGCTTTATTGTGCTAGACAGCAGAAAAAACTATCATTACCCACGGTAAACCGGAAAGGACAAAAATGAGTTCTTGCAATAGAGAATCACTGCTACAGCTCCTAGAGAAGCACTTACTCCATATTCAGATGTAAATTTGTGACCCGGCAAATCCCCGGGAAAAATTGGACTATGAAAGGAGGTAATCAAAACAGGAATTCAAGGTTCCACTGCAGAGTTTGATTACATTTATCTTGCTGGCCAGGAATACTAACCCACTAGGAAGGGCTTCATCACTTGTTGGTTAAATTGATTATACGAGATCACTTTCTTCCTCTTCTGTCCTCATGGAAACTCATAATCCTATTAAAGAAAAGTATCCAATGGGTTTCACAAATGGGTTTCACTACTCTTGTCACTTGAGCCGATATACAGTATTCTTCCTGGAGGACAGCAAGTTAGAAGGAGGATCTGTTCCATCTAAGAACATCATTACATCATTATAAACCATGTGTTTGAATCAGGGTCTCCTTAGGTCCTTATCTGAAGGGGAAGGAGAAGATTTGAACAGCAGTAGGAAAGAAATGGGAAGCCTTTATTTTAGCCTCCCACTGAAAAAAACCCCAAAAAACTCTTACAGCCAAAACCCTAACATATATTTATGTTTTTTACTATTTTTTTTAAATTTTATTTTAAATATATTATTTTATATTATATGATACATTATATTTTTTACTGTTCACTTGAGCAACTGGAAATCAAAGTAGTTCATAAGAAGGACTTTAAGGAAATTAAAATAACTTGAAGTTTGTAATATCCAACTACAGGCTCTGTAGTGTACTCTGTTTTCCTAAGAGAAAGAGATAAGAAATCCACAACAGGAATGAAGTAAGAGTATTCATAGAACAACATAATACTTCTAACAGAATAACTTTCCCTCCAAGCTGCTTCATCATTGTGACTGTGGTGTTTTTGAATCAAGACCCCATGAGAATCTTTCACCTCTTGCCAATCATTTCCACTAGTTTCTGCCAGTTTCCCAGAAAAATTGAGAGGTGACTTAAGATGAGGGACATTCTCACAAGGCTGCACAGTGGGATGTAGGTCCACACTGGCTTAAAACAGCCCAGGCCAGCACCCAGGGAGCTTCCTGAGGAATGAAGACTGTTTAGCCAATACTCTCAGTCAGTTTCCAGATGACACCAAACTGGGTGGGAATGCTGACCTGCTGGAGGGCAGGAAGGCTCTGCAGAGGGATCTGGGCAGGCTGGACCATGGGCCAGGGCCAGTGGGGTGAGGTTCAACAAGGCCCAGGGCTGGGTCCTGCCCTTGGGTCACAACAGCCCCAGGCAGTGCCACAGGCTGGGGCAGAGTGGCTGCAAAGCTGCCCACAGGAAAAGGAGCTGGGGGTGCTGGTGACAGCAGCTGGACATGAGCCAGCAGAGCCCAGGTGGCCAAGAAGGCCAATGGCACCCTGGCCTGGATCAGCAATGGTGTGGCCAGAGGTAACAAGACTGGGATTGGTCCTTCGATCTCAGCACTGGTGACACCCCACCTCAAATCCTGTGTTCAGTTTTGGGCCCTTCATGACAAGGAAAATGTTGAGATGATGGAGTGTGTCCAGAGAAGGGCAATGGAACTGGGGAAATGTCTGGAGCACAAGTCCTGTAAAGAGTGGTTGAGGGAGCTGGGAGTGCTTTGACTGGAGAAAAGGAAGCCCTGGAGAACCTTCCTACTCCGCAACTACTAACAAAGGAGGTTGTATCTAAATGGGAATCAGCTTCTTCTTCCAAATAATAGAATAAAATAAGAGGTAATCAGTTTGCTCCAGGGAAGGTTTAGAGTGGATATTACAAAAAATTTCTTCACCGAAAGGGTTGTCAAGTATGGACTAGTCTGCATAGGAACTGGTTGAGTCACTACCCCTGGAGGCGTTCAAAAGATATGTAGGCACAGTTCTGAGGGACATGTTTTAGTGGTGGACTTGGCAGTGTTACGACTCGATAATTTAAAAGCCTTTTCCAATATAGATTCTATGATTCTATGCTTTTCTGGAGGCGTGCTTGACATCACTGGGGAGCACTGAAGGGAGAGAAAGACACAGTGACGTGTTCTGCCATTTATGTCAAAGCACAGTATGCACAGAGCAAAAAAATAGTTTAATTTAGATCCTTGAATTGCCTAATTTTTTCTGCCTAGGATAAATACTCACTTGTAACTGTACAAAAAGATGAGGAGGAGAGTTCAGAAAGGCAGTGAATTTTAGAAAAACAGTAGCTTTGAATCAAATATCAAGTACCCTGAGGTGTATATATCTGCTTTCAGCCAAGAGTCTTTACATAAAACATGTTAAATCTGGAAAGTTTGCAATTTGGGGTGTGTGTTTCTCTCTGTTTACAAAGAAAGTACACAAAATTCTCTCTCTTTGATTACAGTAGGGACAAGCAACAGGAGGCAGTTTCTTTGTTCAGAAAATCTAATCTGTTTTAAGCCAGCATTCTGTCCAAAATTAGAACTTTCTTTCCCACCCTGGATCTTTTCCAGGACCATCCATGCTGCTGGTACTTCCTAGGCTGATTCTGACTCTTTTTTTACTTCATTTTTGTTAGATTCATGTCACACTCACACATATGCACTCTTTTGATCTGGTCTCAACCAGTCATCTGTGTTTGCAGACTGTCCCAAGGAAAACTTTTTGACTGGTACAGACCAGGCTTTTCTTAGAACCTTGCTGGTCTGTGACTCAGATAGCAGTTTCGACTGCTTCATCTCTTGCTAAACAAAAAAAGTATCTGATAATTTTCTCAGTGAGATTTATATGAAAGTCTGCTAGCCAGCTATACTGGGGTTTGAGAGCTACCAGTATGTCAAATTATGAATCCTCATACTTACCCGCATCTTTTAGCCTAGAAGTGTTGTATTTGTTAAAAGAAAAAAATATGTATGCAGGAGTTCAACTGGCAGGTTGAGTATTGAGAAGATGAATACAAACTGTATACAAGTACATATGTAAAAAGGAGCATTCTCACAGATTTAGACAATTAAGTGCTACAGTACTGTAAATAGGACTTGGTTAAAGTCCCTTTGAATATGGATTAAACTAAATAAAAATTTTATTCTTAAAACCAGTACACAACAAGGTTAAATGCAGCTTACCTTAGGTACTTTAAAATTAATTTTGTTTCACATCTTTTGAGTGTCATCTTTTATGTCTAACCTTCCTGACTCCTTCTGTGAAATGAAATGTCTGCTCAGTGTAACAATAATATATACTGACATGCTTGAAGCAGTATGTAATAAGCATTCAGCATTGTTCTGAAAAATTACTCCAGCTGATGATATACAAACCAGAAGGTACAACAATGCAACCCCTCTGCCAAAATTGCTCATAGCAGCAGTGACTATTAGCTGACGGTCAAGATCACTCTGATTTAGTAAACGCTTGGCTGCTTGGAAATGTGCCATATCCCTAGCTAGCCCAGTCTAGGAATCAAAGAGGAGAGTTAGTTAATTCATCAGTGGGAAAGGGGCATGAGTAAGCTGGCATATTGGTCCTAAAGCCAGCTGACATTGTTAGTGTAACTGAAGAGTAATTTGAAACATTACCTCAGAAAAATGCTTTGTGAGCTCAAGCTTTTCTAGGATTCCCTTTCAGCAAATGGAAGGCTCCAAATCTACTCTCCCCATTCCTGTGATTCATCCTCAGAGAAAATAGACCCACACATCACTTTCTCTGCTGGTTGTGTAAGAAGACTTTTCCTACTGAGCGCCCAACTTACCTGGATAAAAGTTTGTAGCAAATATACCAGCTTCTTGTCCACAAGATGTTTCAGTGTAACACAAATCTAAGTCACACCTTACCGTACAAATAAAGATCTACTGGTGTTTCTATGCAGTGCTCTGAAGCATCTATGTAACAATATGTATTACATAAGTAACATAAGCACAACTTACATTACTTACGTAATATAATTTAATGACATCAAGTAATAATTTTTTATTTTTTTTTCAGAATGGATGCCAAAATGCAGTCTGCAGCTTTTCTTAATTAAAAACCTTTCTGACTGTAGAAGTTTTAACTGAAGCCAATACGGCTCTGCAGGAGAGAAACAGGTTTATTTGAAACAACTTTTTTGGATAGAAGTTACTCAGAAAGCAATTTTCAATAGTAGCTACTCCTGACCTTATAAAAACTTCAACTGTTCTCTAAAACTTGAAAGCTGTGATGGTTACATGTACAGTACTGTGTTCCTTTGACTTTTCCCCTTCCTTTAAAATGTAAACTCATGACAGATCCTTATTTGTTTATCTTGCACGGCACAGAGCCATGCACATTTCTTGTCCTATACAAATGATTAATAATGTCATGACTTTTTAGCCACTGACTATGAAGAAAGACTTTGCTTCTTACCCTCTGCTTCATAATTTGGAGTCTCCCACCCCCATCCATGACACACAGGCCTGTCATTCTCTTTCACTGTCATTTCCTTCTATTTTATCTAAGTGTTTCAGGGTTTTCCCCAGGAAATTCTTTTCTATTCATTTTTAGTGCTTTTAAGGGAGCAAACAAGATGAAAGCTTAAGGAAAAAAACGTTGTCTTTCTTGACATTGTAAATATAGCTGATGTTTCCCTTTTTGTAGCTATGTGGGATGCAATCTGAGAACTATTAAGGTAAGTATCAAAAAGACTTCGTTTTACAGCACTGCAGATGCTGCTGAAACTGAGTATGTTTATAAATCACCTAAAAAGCCACACAAAATCAGAGACACAGAATAAGGGATTTCAGTCGATATATAAAACGTAATTGCTCCTTTCCAAAGCAAGGAATGTAAAACATTTAACTGTTTCTTGGTTCTTAATAATACCTTTAAATCCAGGAATATAATTTCATTGCCTTTTTTACGGTATAAGCCAGGAATGATAATGTTGAATTTTTCTTACATGACCGGCTGTTGATGAAATTCTGGTAAAAGAGATAAGACTAGTTTCCTTTTCTCTAGCTACTTTTGTGCAATAAACAGATGGTAAAATGTCTCCCCACATGTTTTACTGGCACCAACAGCCTCGTGCAGACAATATACTGAGCATTGTCTTCCAAAATCTGCCTCTGATAAAGAGACAGCATGGTGAAAAAAAGATGATCCTGTGGTTATCAGAGATTCCTTCATCTTCACTTAGATCTTCTAAAATATGGTAATTAATCTAACAAGTGGGAAAAACTGAGATATAGGAATTCCCCTTGTTATTGTGGAAGCTACCAATTGTCTGAATGACGAAGGAAAATAGATCTGTTGTACTAGTAACTTCAGCATCTGAAGAGAACACAGTATTATGGAGAAGCACAGGATAAGTGAGGTTGGAAGGGGCCTCTGGAGGTCCTCTAGTCCAACATTTTGTTCAAAATGGATCTAACTAGATCAGGTGGCTGAAGATGTCAGTTTTTAATATCTCCCAGGGATGAAAACTTCAGCATCTCATGGGGAAATCTGTTCCAATGCAGTGGAAATTCTCCAATTAAAGTTTCTTGTTCCTGGGTTCTGATCTGTTCCTATTCCCTCCAGTCCTGTCACTCAGCAGGACTTCGGACTCATCCTTGTTAAACTCTCTGAGGCTCCTGACACCTCGTTTCTACAGGCTCTCAAGAATGTCAGCTTCCTCGCAGCGTGCCCTCCAGAATATCTGCCATCCCCTGTCTTGGTATCACTGGCAGGCTTGAACTTCTGATCATCCAGGTCATTAAGAGAGACATTAATCAGAATGGGTCACATATTGGTTGCCGGAGAAGACACAGTGAATAACCAGACAGCACTCTGTACTCACAGTCACACAGCCTTTGAGTCCTGCAATCATGCTAGTTTCCTACATACTTGATCATCTGTATACCCAGTCTCTAGCTCACCCTCTTGGGTACCACGACACTATGGGAGATCACATCAAAAGCGTTGCAAAGTGTGGTGCAGCTCTCTCATTCATGATAGGAGTCAGTAGGTTTAGGAGCAGAGACGTTTGAGTTGCTAAAGATTCACTTTGATTTCTTGATTTTTGCCTGTTTCTTTTAATTCCTCTTCTAATTTTTAGCCTGATAATTATATGCAGTTAAAACTACTGTTTTCTGTTGTCCACTTGACACAGTACTGTCTGAAATCTCAAAAATCATGTGAAAAGTGTAAACAGAAGAACAGGAGCCCATGAAAGGAGACCTGCTCTGTCTTATGGCTCCTGCTATTTGGCACAACATTCATATGAAACATATTTTGCACTCAGAATGCTATTTTTCTTTACTGGCCAAGTTCCCTGGCTGTCTGAAGCCTCTGGGAAGGCACTATGTGTTCTCCTCTTCTGAAAAGAAGAAATTCTTTGTGCTTGCAAAGTCAGGATGTGTAATGGAAGATGCTGTTTAATCATTGCTGATAGACAGCAGTTTGCAAAAACACTATTCAGAAAAGAGGTCTTTAATTTCAGCTAAAATATAGTAAACTTCAACCACAATTAAATCTTTACTGATTTCTAGGAATTCTGTTATTTGGCCAAAACAAGGATTAATTTTTCTTCATGGAGGACAGAACACACTTGGGGAAAATATTCATAAAAAAATTTAGATTTCTGCCAAAGACCAGTTTAGCCAGAAAATATTTTCCACCTGAGGCTAGGTGTGATGAGTCCCTAGAACCTAGTTGAAAATTAAGTTATGGCCTTTAAAAGTAAAGATAGAACTGATGGCTCTTATGTATTCTTCTTGTAATGTCCCAAGGCACTCCTAATAAAATGTCTGCTTGCAAACCACTATTGAAACTTTTGTTGCAGTTATTCAAATAAATATTTCAAGTATGTGTTTGAATACACAACATTAATAATAACAACCTGTAATAGTATAATTATCATATTAATATTTCCTAATATATAGTTATGAGATTGATATTATTTTATATTCATTATCTAATTTAAACAATTTATTACTAGGTATTCATTCTATAATGATAGAATAACATTTAATGATATTCTGTTTTATAATATATAATATACTATTTTCTATAAAATTCTATAATATATAATAAGGTATTATTATTACTGTCATTGTTGTTGTAAAACACATCAAATAGAGTGGAGGGTCCATTTATTTCCTTACAAATCCCTATAATGGAGGAGAACAACACAGATTTACAAAAGTTAGCACTGTTGTATGATGTGTCCAACATCCATGTGACCTGATGCATGACTGATGTGCTCTAACAAATCTCCATTGCATTCTTTCTCAGGATGTTGTACTCGCTTCCTTGAACTTTGCAGCAAAAGTATTAGGATTCTAGCTCCTGTGTCATCCTTGCATGACATCAGTTCTTGCAAATCCCTTATTAACACATATCTAAATAGTTCCCATTTGAATTTATGTAAACATTTTGTGCTGTTCAGCTAAAAATCACTTAATTTTGCACATGTCCCTTCCTCAGTTTAAATAATGTGCACATATTTCTACTTCCTGCTATTGTTCTCCCATATAGAAAAAGTAAGAAGATCCACAGCGGGCACCTTGTAGAGGAAATTACATTAACGTATATTGGAAAACTGCATTAATTATAAATGACATAGTGTCGGAGAAGTCAACACGTCTGGGTGTCAGTTGGCCTCTTAATTGGAAAAGGATGACTATTTATATCGCACAGCTGCTTATTCTCAGGGAAACCACGTTCCCTCCAATCACATACAACAAAGAAATAATTTTTTAAAAACTTTATTTTCACAGTATTAGTAGAAAGTTATTGGAATGGTTAAGCTTTTATATTGTGGAGCCTATAGCATCTCTAGTCATCCCTGTAGCAATTGTGAGGAAGAACATCAGTACCTCTCTGGACAAGCTGCAGATTCCATATGACACCAGCCTCCATAGTTGAGCATCCTAGATATGTTGGAAAAAAACCATTATCATACAATGGTATAAGACCTTGGAGAGAGCATTGAGAACATAATTCCTTCAGTGATGAAACTTCTGTAACTAAGGTGATGTATGTAGGTTTATTTTTAGTCCTGCTGCAGAGACAAGGTGCAAGAAGAGGGAACTCTGACTTTCTGATTTTGCATTTAGTGAAGACAAGTTTCAGTTTTGTTCACATGTTTGTACAGCATGGGAGCATTTTTCAGACATTTCAGGAGTTTTTCCAGGTACAATATTGCTCACCTAATATTTGACTCCTGGGTGCTGAGAACCATGGGCACCAAAGTTGGGACACCAATAGAAAACAGTATAACATGTATTCAGAATAGAAAACCCCATCATGTTTAGTACATATGATGGTAATTAATTTCTTTTCATTTTGCATTTTGGTAATGTGTGTACTGTGAGTCAAAGGAAGTGAGTATATTTAACCATAAAATTCTTTTGATTGTTCTTTTATGTAGAGGTGGATGGATTAAGATCACTATAACCTCTGGGGCATCTTTAAAACCATACATAAAAAACTTCTAGCGTTATTCTGTATTTCCATTGTTACTTGAAACTATTCCAAAAATGCAATCACTTTGCTAGGATAAGAGTTTATTAAGTTTTTTAGAGTAAACATCTCATGCTTTGAATGATAGAGAACATATTTTTATTTTATCAGTGTTGCAGTAAGACAAATTTTAATTTTCTGAACAAAAGCTTTTACACAAAAATGTGTTTCCTCAATGTTCTGCTTTCTGATACCTGAAACTAAGGTCATAGCCCCATGAAGTTGCAAAAGCTGTAGAGGGGTTTAAGCAGACCATCTTCTAAGTACTTACTAGTTTATTGTAGCCAGTAGCTGCCTGTTCTATCAGCAAATGCAGTACAGAAATCAGCAGGTAGGCAGTACAAACCAAAGGTTGTATTTACCTGCAAAGTACCCATAGCAGCAATATTTTTGTAGAGGTGTTGAACAGAGAGAAGAATCATGCTGAAAATACCTCTTGTGGGTTGATGCTCGTGGCAGGCATCCACCAAAGCTGCTCACTCACTCCCCTCTGCACACTGCCCAGAGGAGAGAAAATTTAACAAAGGGTTCATGGGTTGAGATAAGGACTGGGAAAGATCCCCCACCAAGTACCATCATAGGCAAAACAGGCTCGACTTTTTTACTAAAAAAATCAGAGCAGGACAAGGAGAAGTAAAATAAACCCTTAAAAACACCTTCCCCCCACCCCTCCCACCTTCCCAGTTATACTGCCAACCCCAGTGGCACATGGAGGCAGGGAATGGGGGTTACGGTCAATTCATCGCCCGAGATTTTCTTCTGCTGCTCAGGGAGAGGAGATCTTCCCCTCCTGCACCATGGGGTCTCTCTCACAGGAGACANCAGGTGGATCTCTGCATTCCCCATGGAACTCCACAGAATCCATGGGTTGCAGGGGCAAGGCTGTCTCACCATGGGCTGCAGGGGAATCTCAGCACTTGGAACATCTCCTGCCCCTCCTGCTTCACTGACCTCAGTGTCCACAGGGCTGTTCTTCTCACACGTTCTCACCCTGCTCTTCTCTGGCTCTAATCACAATTGCACAATAACTTTTGTTTCAATTTCTTATTAAATCTGTTATCACAGAGGCATTACCACCACTTCTGATTGGCTCAGCCTTGGCCAGAAGCATGGCCATCTTTGGAGCCACAAGGAATTGGCTCTGCCAGACATGATGAAAACTTCTGGCAGCTTCTCACAGAAGCCACTCTGTGTCCCATCTGCTACCAAAAAACAGGCCATGCAAACCCAATACATCACCTAAAATATGGCAAGTAATTGGACACAGTCAAACTGTGCTTACCGGGTCAATGACAAACTTGGAGCCGTCCTTCTAAAACATCAGAAATATTAACTACATTTCTCCTTACATTCAAAGCATGTAAAGAATTAATTTTATTTATATGTCAGGCAATCGACACAGTAAATTTTAAGAAATTATTGCCCAGATGAAACATTGTTTCCTAGTTGTTTGGGGGTTTGTGTGTTTGGGGTTTTGTTGTGTGTTTTTGTTTTGCTTGTTTGGATTTTTGTATGTTTGTTTATTTGTTTGGGTTGATGTTTTTGTTCTGTTTGTTAGGGTTTTTGTATGTATCTTTATTTGAGTTTGAGGTCTCTTTCATTTGGTCTGGTTTTGGTTGTTTTGGGTTTTTTTTCAGGGGAGTAGGCTGTTTTGCTTTGTTTTGTTTTGTTTTGTTTCGCAATATGAATAGATTTTGTTCTGTGGTATATCCAGTATAACTAGCACTTGCTCTCTGGGTCCCCAGCTGATGAAAGTTTCTCCTGTGTAGATACAGTTTGCTTGAACTTGTCACTCTGTATTAACATAGAAGATTCTTAGATGCTTCAAAAGTTCTTCCTTTGTTTTCCCTTCATTTTCCTTCTGCTCTTGCTGATTCAGCATGATGATGATATCTGTATTGCTAGGTCTGATCCCAGATGTAAATGCTTTGTAATACTGTGAGGTGATCTCACACTATTTCATTTACCATATTTCAAAGTGCACATGCAATTACCTGGTCCCATGATACAGCAAAATACCATTCTGTGGATTTGCCCAGTTTCTGTCCATGCTGCTGAAATTTATAGCCTACAACCACAGTGTAAAGTTTACGTGGACAAAAAGATGTTCTATGCCAGAACAGCAGTGTCACATTCATCATTAAGGAGAGGAAGTGCACAAAGCACCAGCTGGTTTCAGCGGAGTATGCAAACAGAATTTTTTTTTTTTCTTATAAAGCCCTTTGGCCTTAATAGTTTTCAAACATTGAATCCATCAGTAAACTTAACTACAGTTTTGCCCTAGCTTTGCAGAAAAAGATGTAGATGGGCCCAGGTGTAGCAAGACACCTTTACCACTGTTTTGCTGTAAAAATGGTGAACTTATCGTCTCAACTTAGTCCATATATGTAAAGGAACAAGAAACGAAAAAGAATGGCTACAGCTACAAAGAGCAGCAACTGCAGCTATGGAATGCATGAAGAAAGATCCCTCTATAGCAAAGGCAAAAGTCTCTGCCTCTTACCTGGCAGAGTTGGAGGCGTGAGCTGAGCAATAATACTGCCCCCATAGAGAGAGTCAAATCTGCGTGCACAGATAAAGATCAATACAGGGAGAACTGTTTCCTTGAAGGTCAGGGCATACCAAAATAACCTTGTCAATGATGAGGCATGAATCCTGAAAAAAAAAATTGTGGCATTTATTGACTCACACAATGAGGAAATTAAGTTAGATAAGACCAGGCCAAAATTAGGTTTGTGCAATAAATTGCAAATCTGCTGTTAGTTTTTCTATGCTTCTGGACTGAATTTGTCTCTATTACTCAAAAAGGCAGCTTTAAAAAATGTCTGATAATTCTCAGTTTTATTTCATTTGTCCCCTTAAGGTCATTTAGAGAAACAGGAAGCATTTTCATATATTAAGTTTCTGTTTATTGTTTAAACAATAGCATTTGCTGAGCTGGCCTTTTAAATACATTTACAAGGTCTACAGATTGGATGCTTGGTGTTGGAACTCAGTGAAAAATTCTTTTACAGCAGAAGTAATCAGAGCTGAAATGAAGTAAAGTGGCACACAGTAATTTACACCAATGGATCTGACTTGTATTTTTTGAGTTTCTACAGAAGTCCAGGTGCTTCATGTATCTGAATGAATTCATCTGAGATACTGTAACACAGAATGTGTTCTATTTCCAGACAATGTATGTTTTATGGAAGTTTTCAGATTAATTGTCAAGATCTCAGGATCTTTTAATTTACAAGGCATGTAGGAAAAACACAAGATCATACTGCTTCCCATCATGCTTACACACATTTATTTCTGGCACAAGGAAGGGCTTCTGAAGTAAACCATCCTGATTATGTACACTTAGAGTGACTTTATTGTGACTTGATTGCCAAGAGCTATTAATTAATTTCACAGCAAGAAGTAACCAAGATAACATATAGCTGCCAGCCAAAACTGCCAACAACAATTTTAAGGTAGGCATCTAGTCTGAAGTGCCTCATTTCTGGGACATCTTATGTTGTTCAATTTTCTGAGCTGCCAGGAAGCATAGAAAACCCATGTGAAACTGTATCTGAGATTCTGTCCATAAATTTCCAGGGATGGTCTCTTTAAAACTGAGGCAAATATCAACACTTTGGCTATAAGTACATATTTGTCCATAAAATACATGGAATAACCCCTTCACATGAATGTTACTTCTTAGACCCTTGGTGTTTCTGGCTAGAAGCTGAGGAATCAGGATGGCTAAATTATCTACGGTGTTTCTAACAGATTTCAGTTCTCACATGAGTTTTTGGTTATGGTCACAGCATTATTTTGAGAACACACCTCTACCTGTGCTCAGAATCAGAGCGAGATGGCAGTCTCTCACGCTATTCACAGGAAATTTTCTAAGGCATTGCATAGTAGACCTGATACAATTATTCAGCATTGCAATAATTTTCAATGAGTTTCCTTTTAAATTTGTATATTTATTGGAAGCATACTGGGCTATTGAATAGGGTATCATGGATGTTGAAAGAAACAGGAAACATTCTTGGCATACATACAAACCCAATGATTTGTTATTACCCTTCCTAATTTCTTTTATTTGCCCTGATTCACATCAGGAATTGTGATGGCAGCCAGGATAGGAAAACAGCTCTGATGAAGTAAACACACTGTGATGTACTTTTCTTCAGCCATGGAGAAGCAGCACCCTTCAACACCCTGTTTTCATGGGTCTCCTTTCTGAGTGTGCAAGTTTAAGAATAGAAATATTAAGAAACCAAACAGAAGAACAGAACAGTATGATTTTAACTTGCTGATCCAGGCTGCCTGCATGAATGTCTAGACTAATTACAGGAGCAGTCTTGCTCAAATACACACACTAACGGCCTGACTCACTATTTATAGAAATGACCTTGAATATTTGAAAGACAAAAACCACACGTGTAAATTATTCCCTGCAGCTAACAGGAAGACTTCAGCTTTTAAACATGTAGGCAAACAAAATCTTACAGCAACACACGTGATAATTGGCAGACTGAACACAGTTTTAGACCTCTTGCTAAATTATAGGGCAGGAATAGGACCAAGCACAACAGAATGGAGGAACAAAATCAATCCTGGCTTTATATGTGAGCACGAGAGAAAAGAAACACACTGACATGTCACCTTGGGAGCAAATATATGACTGCTCAGACTGGGAGAGAAAGCAGCTTGTTGTTTGGACATCCAAATCTGAATGAAGGAGAAGAGACAGCACAGCAAGACCTATATTACTTACAAGCCTTTTAACATATTCTCACAGAGGAATAATCAGAGACATACTAGGATATTGCTTCTTATTGCTGCTATTTTGGCAGTATGAAAAGTCTTTTCTTGATCTGGACATTTCTACATATGCCATCAGGATCTGGAAAAAGCTCGTCAGAAAAATATCCTTGGGAAAAACTTCATGAACGCTCCAACCCCTAGGACTTAAAGGACAAAGGGTGGCTAATTATGTAAGTATTCCATTAGATGACTGGCATGGGAAGTATTGACTTGGTTCAGGAAGTTGTACATATACTCTGACCCCAAGGAAAAGATATTTTAAAAGGATAGCATGAATATAAAAAGAAAATTAATGAAGTATAAGGGACTTCAAATTGTGTGCAATTTTTTGTAGAGATTCACCTGTAGCAGAAGGTGACTGATTATATTTACCCAGTAGGTAAGAAATAGTCTGTGACAGAATAAAATGGAGCAGTGGTGAGTTACTTAAAATCATCTGTCACTGCAAGAACAGCTCTTTGCTCCACTCTCTGGAGATCACAGGATACTTTTAGGCACCCCAACTTAGGGACAAAACAATAATCACTAGTTACTATTACAAGCCCTAATTTGGAGTGATTCTCAGCCCGTACTTGAAACACTCGCAGTCATTTCAGGAGTAGGCAAGAACAGGAGTTACCTGTAATCATGTGCAAAGCAAGAGAGTTAACTGAAAATACATGTTTTTTAAAAGGAATAATAAGTGAAAGAACAGAGTTGATTTCACTGGTAAAAAAGGGAGCTACATGCACATGGCTACAATTGCACAGGCAAGGATTATAAATTCCTTCTCTGATTATGTTTCATGCTATTCTCTGCTGATATGTAAATGGAGGGTGGGACAAAGCAACCTCCAGAAATCTCTCCCATTGTAAGTTATTCTATAGTCCAGTGCTTAGTTTGTAAGAAATAAAAAAACAAAACAAAACAAAACAAAACCAAAAACCAACTCTAAATAGAAGCGTCACTAAGATAGTTACAAACACATGTAAAAAAAAGAAAAATATGAAACTATTTTTGGTAATGTAAATATTACAAGGCATCACTCTGTTCCCTTCACATTCTTCAAGGTAAGAAACTACTATGTCTAGAAATGCACAGAAGATAAAGATACAAGACAACTCAAGGGAGAAATGCCTTGCAGTCTGACCAGTGAAGCCCATGCAAAGGTACACATGGTATAAACTCTCAGGCCTGAAATTTGACATGCTCATGTTTGCATCTGTGTGACTGTCCATAAAGAGCTGCATTAGGGTAACAGACACTGCAGGTTCTTTCCAAAATTCAAGCACACATTTTTCTTCGCATTTTGTGAGAAATTTTTCAAAGCTTTATTTGCCAATATTTACAAATCTTAAACTCTTCCAAAGGGTAGTAAAAGTGCAGCAGAGCAAATTTCGTGGTCTGAATTTCCCCTGAAAGTACCTAACCACTATGGCAATTCTGTAGATGTATCATTCTTTCTCCATCACAGTTCTCTTTTTCTGTCATTCTGATATGAGAACTGATAAAGCTTCAAACATAAAGAAGAAGTTCTCAACAATGTCTCTGCCTTTTATTTCTCCTTTTTATTCCTCCCTTCCCTTTACCTCTCCCCAAGTGATGGTAGTATAGAGAAGGAGGATGAGAGGTTTCACAAATTATTTTGCTCGTGTTTAAGCACAAACTTAGAACTTCTTTAATTATGTAAAGTGAATTTGTGAACTGATTCTCTTTCCTGTTCTAACAAGTTATGCTGGATTCTCTGTCTCCAGTTCTGCAGCACATGGTGGCTGAAAGGAACGCAGGACCTCTCTAACAGTTAAGTCATCAACAAAAAACCCCTGTTATTAAAATCTTGCCATCCAGAGCAAGATTCATTTATTGTCATAAAGCTGAAGGAAGTTCTAGAGCACTTGTAAGTACTTATGGATGGAGTAACTGCAAGGGAGTTATTACTTGGCGTGCTTGTTTGGGCTGAGGTAGAATTAATTCTTATCTCAGTGGCTGGCATGGGGCTGTGTTTTGGATTTGTGTTGAACACAGGGTTGATAATACAGAGATGTTTTTGTTACTGCTGAGCAGGATTTGCACAGAGCCAAGGCCTTTTCTGCTTTTGGTGCTGCCACACTGGCGAGGGGACTGGGGGTGCTTGGGAGGAGACAGAGCCAGGATAAGTGACCCCAAATGACCAAAGGGATATTCCAGACCATGTAGCACCATGCTCAGTGTATGAAGTGGGGGAAAGAAGGAGGGGTGGGGACATACTGGAGGGATGGCATTTGCCTTCCCCAGTAAGCATTTTGCCCTGCACTCCTGGAGAACTGCCATGGCATTACATGCCCATGGGAAGCAGTGAGTGGATTCCTTCGTTTGTTTTGCTTGTGAGCACAGCCTTTGCTTTCCCTATCAAACTTTTTCTCAGCCCATGAGTTATCCAGCCTTCATCCTTCCCATTATCTCCTCAGTCTCTCTGGTGGAGGAGTGAGTGAGCAGCTGTGTGGGACTTGGCTGCTGCCTGGGGTTAAACCATGGGAATTTTCACTCAGTTGTTTCTAGTGTTAGTATTATCTTTTTCAATATTATTTAAAAATTTTTCCATCAAGATTGGTGCTGCCAAGTCTGCTACAAGACATGTCCAGTTCCTAAAGTAAATGCGATAATTTGCTAGCCTGAATTGCCTAGCAGCCATCAGACTGGTGATTTTATATTTCATTTTGTTGTTGCAGTTTCTGCTGGATACGGGTGAGGCCCTAATCTCTCTTCAAGCAACTCACACAGGTCAGCGGGAGTGAGACTCCACAAACTTCCCTTAACTACAGAGAAACTAAAAACAAGGACTAGCTTACCACTAAGGAAACTAGACAACAAGAGTTCAACTTACAGTCTATCTAGAATACAAACCTTGGAAAAACCACTGTCATGTAAATGAAGATGGCAATTTCCTTTCTGGGCCAAGTGCTGGAGTGGATACAGGGGCTGGCTGCTGCAAGCATACATCCCGTTGTGATGGAATTAGCCAGGCTAGCTGTCATCATGACTATCTGTAGAGCACATGGTTGTCATACTATTTGGGAATTTGCACTGCTATAATCTGGTTAGAAAAGGGGCAACAGGGAGGCCAGGTTTGAGTCCAGAGCTTCCATTGTAACTCATAACCCTGACATCTCCAGGGAGCATCAGGGCCCAGAGAGGTAATCACTACTCTTAGTATCAAAGAGACTAAAAAGAGAACCTTTTCTGTACAATTTTGTAGAAGACAGCTACATCATGGTGTTCTGGGAATATGAAATCTTAATTTGTTTCTCACAAGACAGGATAGTCAGTAGGTCATCCAAGTGTGTAACAGAACAATTCAGGTTGAAATGGACTTCCAAACCGCAGCTCAGAGCAGGTCTAATCAGGTCAAGTTTCTATGGGCCCTATCCAGGTTCCAGGTGAGACTTGAAGGCCTCCAAGAATAGATATTTTACATCCTCTTTGGCTAAACCCTTTCAGTATTTTATCTCCCTCATGATAACTTCTTTTATCCCAGTGCCTGACCAGATTGTCCCATGTTTCAACTTGTGGCCATTGTGCCCAATCCTATCATCATGCATTTCTGAGAATAGTCTAGCTCCACCATCTCTTTGTCATCTGATCAGGATGCTGTAGACAGGAATAAGGTTTTCTCTAAGCCTTCTCTTTGTAAAGCTGAGCAAACCCTTTTCTCTCAGCCTCTTTTCCTCTGGCAAGCTTGGTGGCAAAAAGGCAGTGTCTCAGTCTTCTCCCTGTCATTTTTCACTAGTGCCACTGACCAGCAGGGTTTGAGTTCTCCTCAAACTTTCTTTTGCTGCCATAATCCTTAGAAAAGACCTTCTTTGCCATCCTTCACATTCTTTGCTAGTTTCAAGTGCATCTAAGCTTTGCTTTACCTGACTTCATTTCTGAGTGCACAGTTAATGTCTTTGCATTTCTCCTCAGCAGCCTACCCTGCTTCCACCTTCAGTGTGCGTCTTTTTTGTGTTTGAGCTCAATCAGGACCTCTGCATTAATTCTGGCCCTTTGTCAGCTTGTTTGACTTTATACACATTGAGACAGATCATTCCAGTGCTCTGAGAATGTTACCTCTGAAGATCAATCAGATCACCCCAGACATTTTCCTTCCGGGGCAGTTTCCTACAGGAACCTGGAGGTAAGTCCCTGAACATGCCAAAACCTACTCTTCTGAAGTTTTGGATCTAGATTACTCCTCTCAGGATCTTAAACTTCACACTCTTGACTCCACAAGAATCATTGTTACTGCAGCAAACAATGTTGCCCTTACACTGCCCAGCAATTGTGCATTTATGAGTGACAGGTCCAAGAGAGCGTCTTCCCTTACCTTTTCCTCTGTCACATGGATCAAGATATTGCCCTCAGTACATTCCAGAAATCTCCTAGACTGATTGTGTCCAGCTATGCTGTCCATCCAGTAGGGTGACTAATGTCCAGATAGGAACTAGGGTCTGTGACTGAGACGTTCTCCAGTTGCTGAAGAGTGCTTCACCTGTGTGTGTGTGTGTGTGTGTGTGTGTGTGTGTGTGCACACCCTCTTTATCAGGCAGGATGTAGCAGATAACCATTGAAGCATCCCTGTGCTCATCTGTCCTCTGATCCTTACCCAAAAGCTGACTATTCACTCACCACCTGTCCCAAGGCAAAATCCTTGCACCTGCTTATACAGAGCTCAATCTGTCCTCTTGGCCATCCTTACCCACCCCGTCTTTTCTGCATCCCTCCACTTAAGCACTATAGCCATGAGAGCTAGCCTACCACATCAACATAATCTTTACAAGGTCTTAAATCTACAGCTTTGCATACACAATCCTCCTGTTTATTCCTTATGCTCACAGATTTGTGTACAAGCATTCAATATGGGTCCCAAGTTGCATTGCTTTTACAGGGAAGTGAGAGAATCTTCTCTGTCATGCTGTTTGCCACATTCAGCTGTATTTTCTCTCTTGTGCCCTCAGTTCTCTCCATGCTGTGGTAAGCCCTGCTGGCATACCTCATGCAAAGTCATCCTCACTAGGTTAGGAAGCTTATTTGCAAAGATCCCCTTTGTCAAGCATACCCCAAGCCAACCACTCATTCTTGTTATTACCACAGTCACAGAAGCCAAAGGCCTGTCTGTGAGACCAGCCATGCAGCTGAGCTTCAACACTGTCACACTAAGTCCACTCAACTTTTCACACTCTCCTGGTCAGGATTTCATCAGATATCATCTGTTCCACTTGCCCTTTACCTTTCTCTCAAGTGTAGCCATCCTTAATGCATTCCAGGTTGCTCTCAGCAGCATGGCAGGTGCCCACATGGAAGATCAGCAAAGGGTAAAAATTCAAAGGACAAAGAAGCCTGGGCATCATCTCCACACATTCCAGACTGGCTGCTGGATTACTGGCTTCATATCCATGGGAAGGAGTCTCTTTTAACTAACTGAGGGCTTTTACCCTTTGCACAAACACAAGGTTCAGGCCCAGTTGACTTTGATCCCACACATCTCATCTGTGTGCATGGTCCCTAACTCAGCTTCCCTGTAGTATCAGTGATCCTGCATTTATTTTGAGTTGCTGCTTGGCACAAGAACTTCAAAGCTGACTTTACTTAATGGTACACAAGGGTAAAATACACAAGGGTTTGTAGTTAGAGCATCTGTACTTGGATAAAAACAGCATCTCTGCTTGAGGAGTTGAAGTCAGATTATCTCAGTTTTTACAGCATGTGCTGCTGGATTTATTAGATCCAGACAACTGCATATAGACACAACAAAAGCCCATGAAGGTGTACAGCCAGCTATGTTCAATAGTAAAAGCAAAGGTATCTTCAATAGCAAAAGCAAAGATAGGTAAGAAAATAGCACTATATTTCACACACAAAACATGGGACCAGTAGTACCAGTAGCAGTTTTAAGTCTCCCTAGTTCATGTTGCTGCTTAAACTTATCATTCAGATGAAAATTAAATTATTTAAAAAGTAGCCTGTGAGTAGGCAACCAGACATTTGCTGAGTTCAAAATGCTATTCATAGGCAGAAGGTTAAAAGAAAAACAAGATTAAGGTGGTGAATGACATCTTCTTTTAAAAACCTATTCTAAGGAGAATGTGACAGTAGAAGGGCATGCAAGGAGCCACAAGAGATGTAGTTTAAAAGCAAACAAGTCTCTTATTCCACAATCAAAATTTTTTAGAAAGATGCAAACCTGAAGCAATCTTGAAAAAAAGCCCAAAAGAAAAACAAAGTTGTGTATCTTTAGACCTATGCATGGTAGGTGTGCCTCCTTTCTATACTGCCACAAACTTCCAACAAATCTTTGTTTCCTGTGTGAATGCTCTTCTTGAGGCCCAAAAGCATTCCTAAACTCTTCTGCAATGACTAAGCCTTTCACCTTCCTTTTTATTGTGTTGAAGAAAAAGGTTAACTTGAGAGAAGCACAAAAAATAGGTGAACCTTTCTCACCAAGACTCAAGATATTTGTGGAAAGAAATCTGAGAAACAACAAAGTATTAACTCGTGGAGAAAAGCAGAAGCATCTATGGCAGAGGAATGCTAGTCCTTTGAAGACCTGAACATAAAAATGAATGCTTTCAAAATTCAAGCCAGAAAAGGAGTCCAACTTTCTCTTAAAGGTATAGGAATGTAAGAATTTATAATTGTCATTGGTGTATAAGAAGCAACATCAACAGCCTGTCATCTAGGTCATTGATTTCCACAGAATACTGTAAACACTGTATTGTGATCATTGACAAAGATGAGTTATTTCAATAAATGCTCTAAGTTTCAAAGTAAGTGCTGTAAATCTCTAAGTTTGCAGTCACTGACAACCATTACTAACAATTCATGGCAGCTTTCTGTTGCCTGGATTTTCCATTGTAAGATGGCACACATTAAATATAGGGCAAACCATTCATTCTGCCTTGCCCTTACATAAGTGTCACTGCAGGCCATCCCTGGAAATAATGTTGGCAGGAGAGTATGGTCAAGAAACGCCACCTGCTGTCTCCTGGATCACTGTTCCAAAAGGCTGCTGCAGTGCATGGACATGCACAAAAATAATGTTTCATTTTACTGGAGAAAGAACATTTGAGTATGATAAAGAGCAATTGTTTTCCACACAAGAATACCCCAAAGAGCTCTCAGATCCTCACCATAGCTACTTAAAACACATAAAATTTTAAGCAGCAATTTTAACAATGTTGACTTACTCTTTGAGTTCAAGGTTCACCATTGATAAAAAACTGAGTAACAATTACAGTAACAGCGCATATCCTATTCTCTGAGTCTGTTTCCATGAGAGCTCTCTAGCAACTCAGCCCTTGACATTCCAGCCACTCTAATCCAGCAAAAACCCTAAGTACTTGTTTATCTTTAGACAAGTTTGGGTTCCTGATCTTGGATGCTGGGGCACCAGGAGTCAACACCACCTAAGTACACCCAACTAAGCACCAGACTGAAGACTCTTCAACACAAAAGCCTGTGTGCTTAAAACCTTGATGTACCAAAAGATGAATCCATAAATAATCACCCAAATCCAAGATTACCCAAATAACAGTCTCTGGGATGTGTATGACAAAAATTAGACTTAGCTGAAAATCAGCTCACAAATATTATTTCTCCCAGATTTTTTTTCCTAATAGAAAATGTTAGTAGTCTTCTACAACACGTCTAGAGCAACAGTCAATATTCTAAATTTAAATTGTCTGAATTTCGTGTTTCTTTGAACCAATCCTCTATTCTTAAGCCCCTGCTTCCCTCTTCTACTGAAGTACTGTTATTTAAATGTATCTCCTCTTTCTCAAGACAAAGATGTTATTTCTTTAAAAAAACCAACAATTTAGTGCTCTTGAGTAAATAAACCTCAAGAAAACAAGCAGTCAAGAGAAAAAAGAATGGAAAACATCAAGTATATTGACAATTTTAATAGAAGTTATGATTACTTCAGTTGCAGTTAGGATACAGCCTTAGGAACCTAAACAATTCTGCTTAGAATTAACAAGCACACATCAACAGTCCTAGGAAGCAACAACTTCTAGCAATTAATACAAGTTTTAAAGTGCCAAGTTAAGAAATGAAACAGAACCGACCTTACATATTTGATGTGTAAGGCTAAATGGGTCAAACTGTTTTTGATGGCCTCTAAAAACACAGCATTTATATACTTTTAACACCAAACAATTGTCCAGATTGTACTGGACAACACCAGATGGTTTTCCTGTCCACACAGAGTAAACTGAATAGCAATTCATTCCTTTAAATTTTTTGCCTCTAATCCTTGCCACACTGCAAGCAGTCTTTACAAATCTTGCATCAAATTTAGTTTTGGAGAAAAGATTAGGAACTTCTCAAGAGTCCATACAGCATTGGAAATACTGAAACAATATTCAACAAAAGGAAAATGGCGTGTGGAATTACATACTACACAACATTACAGAAAAAGTAATAGCTGTGTTCTTAGATTAACATATGTAGTACTTAGTCTATGCTACCAATCTTAAAAAGGGTATACACAATTTACAGAAGTGTGATACACACTTCAAATTATTCTTCACTTGCCTGAAATTCCATCTACTTTGTAACAGTTTTTGTATATTTTAAATATTAACAGGACACACTGTGACAAAAGAACTAAGTTACAGAGTTAGAGCTTTAGAAGGAAACATCCCACTGGCTGTAGCCACATTTGTTCTGAAGCACGGATGGGGTCTTGTTTCTTCGGTGTCTCACTAGCTTCAGTGATAGAGATGCAGACACTCATTCACAGAAAATATGCTCTGAGTTCTGACATACGCTTGAGTGGGGCAGAGACAAAATAAATAAACAGAAGGCAGAGGAGAGATAATGCAGCCCAACTTGGCAAGTACCAAGCTGAGATCCACCTAGTCTTGTGCTCACAAGACCGCCAAGTTCTCTTATCAACATGTTCATCATTTCACATGCAAAGGCACCCAAAGGCACATGAATGCTAGCCAAGGTATACCTGTTTCCAGTTCCTTCAATTCTGGATGGTGATGAGTTCAGATTTTTGAGTATACATGACTCACAGACACAAACAGCTTTTTATTGCTAGAGTCAAGCACATTTGATCTAGAGTCATTAAAGCTGGACAAAATGAAGCTTCTTTGTACTTTTTTTCAATCAAAAAAATAAGGTAAACTATGCAGTAATTACAGCTAAAAATGTGATCATAATTGCTCTAAAAAAATTTTTATGACTTGGTTGCAAATTTGCATCAAGATTGACTTATGCTGGGAATCTTAATACCAGAAAATAGAAGGAAGCAATTTGTGAAGTCACTCACTCTGAGAGTGACTTTTGATCGGGAATCTCCTTCAAGTGAGAAAGCAACCACTTGGTTACTATGCTAATTCCCATGGCATTTCCATGATCCTAGCTGATAAGGAAAAAAATACTAATATGATTCTTGAGAAGAAAAAGACATTAAAGTGAACAAAAGATACTTGCTTCCCCGATTCTCTTGAGATCTATGGACTTTGAATTAACAGTTCAAGCACTTCCATGCTCTTTTACCTGGACTCTTGCCTGACTCTACCCTTTCAATCAGAACAGTATATCTCATGAAGACCAAATTTTCTTCTCATGAATCACAGAACTCAGGTCAGATACTCATACCACTTTGCTCACTTCACTCTTCCATCCACTTCCAGAATATTTAGCACAGGAAAATCCTGATACAAGAGCCTAAGGAAAAAGTCAAACCTTTCTACTACTCCCATTTCTGAATAACACACAAATATCCACTGTGACAGCTTGTTTTTAGGATCAAAATTAAAACACAGAAGCTACATGATCTGTATTTAAAATGAAATTTTATACAAACAACTTAAAACTGCTCACTGTGTTAAAAGGGAAAAGACATTTTATTTGAACCTGGATTATAAGATATGCTATCAGCAGCTCAGTTTGGCATAAAATACTGAACTACTCTAACAATAGATTTGACCAAAGTGGATTAGCACCCTGATAGCCCAATTGTTTCTGATTCAAAAGCTTTGTAGTGGTCTTCTTTGAACTAGGAATCTGGAAAAGCATGTCTTCCAGTGTGCACATGGTTATCCGTCCTGAAGCTTGTAGTTTTGTATAAATATTTCCTAATTTCACAGAAAGGTCGGGGTTCTCTTCCATCTTTTCCCTGACTGCAGCCAGCTAAGGAAGAGAAAACACAATTCAGCAAGTCGAGTTCTCATTCTACCACCACACTGAAGAAAAACAATAACTCATAGTAAAAAAAAAAAAAGGACATAGTGTAAGATGGCTAAGGCAATGACTCACAAGATGAGGATTTTATGCAGAGTACACTATGCATCACCACAAAAGGGTGTAAAGGCACAGGTTATGTATTAAAGAGAGCTTATTAGATTTAAAACTTTCTTGAAGTTGTACAATCCTAATTTCAGTCCCAGTACAGACAAACACAATTATTTTTTATTTCAATCCAGGAAACATAATTGCTTCCAGGAATCTACTCTCCAGATCAGCACAATTCTAATGATTATTATGTATCTTTGTAAATGCATGGTAAAGTACAGATCCATAAAATTCAGACTATAGAAGTCTAAGAAGTTCTGTTAGTCATACACAAGAGTATGAGCTCAAGTGTTAAGTAAATCCTTTAAAAAGTATTATTATCAATAAACTTTTGTGGAAGGGGACATTAGGACTAATGTCTAGTCTTCTTTTGGCAGCTAAAAATTTCCCAAGCAAAGCTGAAATACAATACTAACATGTGCAACATTTATTGCAATGACTTAACAAAATGAAATGCTGCTTAAAGAATTTCTTTTCAACACAGCAGTTAATATATATAGGCTATATTTTGAAAGGTTGGCCCTACCTTTCTCCTAATATTTAATATTTTGCATATTAGCTATTAATTTTGTTTAATAGGCAGCTGTGAAAGACTAAGAAATTATTAACACAGTCTTAAATGTCTTGTTCTATAGGGAAATCCAAAATGAATATACTAAATAAGCTTCAGAAAAAGCAGCAGCAATGCTGACAAACTGATAGGGGCAACATATGTGCTCTGAAGGAAGCCTTCTTATTGTTCAAGACTGTAAAAACCAGTTTTCACAGTAAAATATAGTTAAATAGCAAAAGCTACTATTTCCCATATCAGACTTCCCGGTATAGCGTCATAGGTCTTTCATACACAATATTGCCATTACCAGTAACTTTATTCTCATTTCATATCAAATGAAAATAGCATAGGAGGCAAGGGATTAAATCTTTTAATGCTGCTAGGGAAAGTGTCACCAACATTTGGATGAGATACGAGCTTCTAGAAGCAAGATCCAGAATAAAAAATGAACTGAACAGCTAAGTATTTTGTCCAACAGTAGAGGAAGCCAGTCAGCTGCTTTGTCATCGGCTCAGCCCAGTACCATGAACATTCTCTCATCACTGTATACTTACCACCTGCTCAGAAAACTCAGTTCTTTTCACAAAGGGAGGAGTATCTACTTCCACTGCTGCCTCTAATGTATTTATTACTTCTTTTAGCAAACCAGATCTGAGCTGGACAAGGACCTTAAAAATAAAAAAACACACCACAAAAATGGTACATATTGTAAAAATGCAAATTTTTACAAAAGTGTTTGAGGAAGACATGAAGCAAAGCAGGGCAAAATACATTTCCAGACAGTGCACTGAGAAAAATCCATCCATCGCAAAGAAAGAGATGGAATGATCAATTTCCTCAAATGTTTGTTGTTTTTTTCCAGCTGGAACCTGGAAAGGAATGGTGAGACTTGAGGCAGAGCTCCTCTCATAGAGCTGCACTACCTGCTCTGGAGTAAAAAATTTTTTACCACAGTTTAGAGCAATGACATGGCACATGCAGACTTTCTCTCAGACTGTTGACTGCACAACTTAAGAAAAAAGTTGTATATACACATGTGGATACAGTTTGTAGGGTGGAAGGAGACCTGAAGTGGGCAGAGTGTTTACTTGGGGCTGGGTTTTTTTAAATCTTTTGGAGCTAGAAAGTAAAAATCATAACTAGAAATTGTTCATGGGTCTATGCTCAAAGATGTAGGATTGGTCTACTTTACATTCCCACCTGTGGTAGGAAGTGATTTTAAAAAGTGGGTGGAGATTGTTAACAGTTCAGAATGTAACATCCAAGTGATAGAAATTGTCTGCTGTCTCAAAAACAAGCTCAGCAACTCTACCACGACACGCCTGTGCTAGTAAGCAGCTTGTCTTCTGCTACTTTACACTTGGGAGTTTATTGGCCAGTGTAGCATACTCTGCAAGATTTTAATACAAAGGAAGCATACTTACTTTAAGATTATTGTACAGTTTGTTCTCTGTTCTCATTATCTGGGAACAATAAAATGTGGCTTGTGCTACATCGTTCTGGGAAGGAATCACAAATAATAAAAAAACAGTCATACATGTGTCAAAAAACTTGCACAATAAAAGAAAAACAACCTATAAAATAAAAAAAAACAACAGTCCTTCACAACTTTTCAATAAATCACAAAGCAGCATCTAGAACCCCTCTACCAAGATGCATAGACACCAAACAGCACACAGCCTGCAAAAGGAATACCCCATGCTGGAGTTCCCATGTCGTCTGGCTTTTTAGTACTGTGTATGTGTCCGTCTCATGCAACCACCACTGAGCATGAGATCACACAAAAGATGTAAGGTTTACACACGTGCTCAGTTCAACACATGTCAGAGTAATGAAGTGCAGCATATGTTACTCTGTATATTTATCCTGCCCAGCCCTTCCAACCTTTTGGACATACACATTTACAGTACTGTATCTATGTCATCAATTGATTAGTACAGACAGCAAATGTTACGCTGACATTTACTAGACCAAGCGATGTTACTTGGGATGAAGAAATGTCTTACTTACAGCAAGAAGTGCTGTCAAAATTAATTAATCTTAAGGAACAAGTAAATGTAATGTGGAGCATTATTCCATTTGCAAAACAAGAATTTTATCATGCCATTGTGTACATGAATAAGTTTATTTCAATGATGCTATTTTTCAGAGTCTCCATTCGCAGAGACAAAGCAAAAAAGCCCACAGAGTGCACAGAAACTTTTAACTATTCTACTCCATTCATTCAAATTTGTGAGTAAGATCAAATTTATAGCACTTCCTGCATCTCTGACCTCTGTCTTAAGAAGAAACAGAAGGTTCAGGACATAACCAACCTGTACACACAAATTAATGGCAGAGGAAATCCAAACCTTATTCCAAACTTTAGAATATCCTAATAGTTATTCTCCTGCTCCTTTATTCACCCTGTGCTACCTCAGAGCCTCTTCATCAGTACTTAGGCATATGAGGTATAGCAAAACCTCCCCGGGTAGAAATATGTTGTGAAAGAAAGTCCACCTTCCCAGCAGTAGGGAAATACACATCCAAGCCATTAAGTCTGCCTCCCAAGACAAATATTTAAAACAGATGATCATGCAAATACTTTATAATTTTAATTCTATTTAAAGGGAATTACCACTAAATAGTAGTATCTGCAGGCCCAGATCCATGGTGACACCTAACCTGTTGGCCTAACTTTATAATTCTTTAATATTCTAGATGGTATTGCCACAAAATACATGTGTATTAGACTCAAGACACATGTTTAGACTTAGAAACTTCCATATTCAATTTGTGTGAGCGTTGTCTATAATCCTACTGTTTCATGAGCCTAAACGTTCCAATACTTGAAGCTATTACATAGTTATGCCTTCTCCACGTTACCTTCCTTTCACTATCTGTCTACAACAAAACTCGAGAGTCTCTCTCTCTCTACAGAGACCCAGGCACAAGCAAAACCAGACTGTACCTGCTTGAGAGCAATTGCCATTGCAAAGCAGTATGCTCGCAGCGGTAACGTGTCACCTTTTAGCTGTGCTTCTTCAAGCAGTCTCGCACAGATTTTGGAAGACTCCGGGTTGCCCTGCATAGAAATATCAGAGGAAGTTGTGCTTGTTATTCTGGTTACCTGAAAGGACCATAAGCACCTGCAATCATATTCAGAAGGTATTCAGAAGTCAACATACTGTACAATCACAAAGGTAATATGTCTCTGAATCCAACTAAACAGATTCTGTGCAGCACTTTTTGACAAACACGACATCAAAACATGATATTTGAAGTGACAGAGGTCACAGGAGGGTAAAAATAACTTCTGTTATTTTAACAACTACAACTGGCCCTAACTACTTGGGCTTCTGCAACAGATGAAACAGCCCCAGCAGTATTCTACATAAACAGACATTTTCATTTTCACTTTCAAATAATTTATAACTCAGGAGGGAAGACTAATTTTTGTTGTTACTTTATTCTAAAAGTTATATTAGATAGTTACTAAAAATCAGCATTTCCTAAGCTTTGAACTATTAAGAACCATTCCACTAAAGAAATCTGTGTACGTGTGAATTTGAAAATCCAGCCATTTTTAGCCTCTCTCAAGGACTAATTCTTGAAAAATGTTTCCAAAGTATATATTCTAATATTACAGCTTAAACATCTACCTTTTTCCAACACAGAAGGCTTCCATTACTGTTGGGAATTTTCAACAGGCGATAGTAAAAGGCAATGAGTTTAGCTGTGTGCTACTTCTCAAACTATCAACTCTCCAAACCAATGCTGCTGACACTGGAAATTATGAGTGGAACTGACTGGACCACAAACAAAATAGTACCTAAAAGCTGGCAGCAGGAAGGTTTTGTAACAATTGGTACTGCCAATATGGATAAGAGTCCTTAGATTTGGTGTTGATTTCTGTTCCTAGTATCCAAAGTGTTATTCCTGCAAAATGTGGTTTAAAATATGTTTCGATGTCCCTTGAAAATTTGGACAAATTTTGACCACCAGAAGATTGATTATTATTACATAAATACTTTGTTATCATCAAAAGGCCTATAGCTCTCTCCTGCACTAAAAGAAAGACCATCTGTTACCTCAGAGTATGGCAGTGCCTCATAGTGACTTGAACTGATGCCTTCTAGAGGCTGACCTGGAACAGAGACTAGACAGAGCAAAAGGATAAAGTAGATATTTATTAAGGGCCTCAATGGGTACACCTGGGCCACACAAGAGTCCAGCTGGACCACGCCCAAGATGCCCCAAAATGGTCACAAAAATGGACACCTGATCACAAGGTCTCACACTTTTATGAGTCCTGGTCCATTAGCATATTGGAATTAATTGTCTAATTACAGCTTTAGGCTATGAAGCTCCATCCTCTTTTTTTTTCTTCTTCTTACTTCACCGTTGTTTTTGTTCCTAAGCCTGAAAGTTGCATCAGTTATCCTTGGTACCAAGATAGAAAAGGAATTGTTTTGTCTATCTACTCTGTAAAGAGAACTTAGTAACACATAATATGAAACCCAGAAGTACACACTGAAACAGCACAGAATCTAAAAAATATAAAAGCTAAAACCTAAGGCATCAAAACCATCCCAGAAGTGTTTTAGAGCTGACCTCAAAAATACCTCTGTGCAAAGATTAAACATTAATTCCTTTGTTTATCCACTGGAAATAATCTGAGCTTTAAGACTTGTACATTTTTCTGTACTGGTCTCTGGCAAGGTTATTCAAAAGAAACCAAGAATGGTAAAAATCCAGCAAAGCTTTTAATGATACCAGTATTGTTACTTCCATTATTCAAGTACTGCATCTTGAAGATACTTCACTTCGAGATTTTTTTCTGACTTGTCTTATCTTGCATCATGAGAAAAAGCAAGTTTGAGCTTCTTGTTTTCTCCTCCTAGGAGATGAACAGATTAAGCCTTTAAAAGAGCTTCACCTAATCCTCTTTAGTGCATAAAGGGTTACTACAGCTTATTCCCCCTTTGACAGGCTTTTATCTTAGTGAAAAAGCCCCACAAATTTATTGTGACTATTCAACCTAACCAGGTGACAATGCAGAATTATCTCCCTCTCTTTATCAATATTGGGCCAGATTCTCTATTGAAAATATATGGAGGGGCCAGAAGTGGAAGAAAAAGAAGCCTTGGGAACCTATTCTTGTTGCATATGCCTTGTATCCCAGCATTCTAACCGCAGACTGTGTTAAAAAAACTTGTAAAGATTTTAGAAAAGAAGCTACAGCAGACCTAAAGGTAGCTTAATTCATTAGAACTGAGAATTTCAGAAAAACCACATGAACTACTGCTGAGGTATCATTTTAGGCTAGCTGTGCTATCACACAGGCACTCAGTTTCATTGTATGCTTAACTGAGAAATCTGAGGAAGTTAAGTCTAGTGGTATAATTTTCTTCCCCAGCTAGCGTCTTTATGAAAGATGAGGGAAGGGAAGAAGAGTTTCCAAATGAGTTTGGGAAAGGTTCGCATTAAAATTTCAAACTGCAGAACTGAGTCAAATTTGGAGAGGAAGATGAAAATAAAAAAGATTTGGGATCTCACTTTGGTATGAAAGGGAAACAGTTCTAAGAACACACTCCTAGGACGGACATATTCTAGTTTCTTACCATGCTCATGCTCTTTTTCTTTGAGCTAAACATACAGGTAAGGCTAAGGGGCTGCCTGTTTACCTAAAGGCATTCATTTATGTTTCTTTTCTCCATTTAGCTGTCCATTTTCATCAGGCGTGTAGGGAATAGATTTCAATTCTATCCCTTCTCAAATTTGTGTATGATCACTGAAACGGTTCAAGACTGCTAATAGGGGGAGGGGAGAAATGGATGGGGAATGTCTGGCAAACAGAATATATAATGTATATGCCTTAAGGAAATGAGACTATAAAACCAATACTGAGGCTGAAGTACATAGTATTTTCTGAAGAGATGCAAACATCATAGATAAAGAATACTCTAAGGTAATCCAAGGCTGCACTGAATTTTTTCATTAATGCTCATGTCCATGCAACTTTTTTAGAGATTGGTTTTGTGACATTAGTTTGTATGGGAAATGATGCATGTGCACTATATCGTGTATGATGAAGCACCTTAGGACTTATATATTTTTAAAATACTTGCACAAGATACAAAATTATAACAGGGAAAATATAGAAATAAAAAAATATATCCAAAATTTAAAATCCAAAAGAGATTGAAAAGGCATTTCAAACACCTTTTCACTCATAATACTTACCAGTTTATAGCATATCGCAACTGCAAGTAGATAGGTTTCTTTGTTGAAAGGTATACCTTGTTTTTTCATTTCTACCAGAATTTCCAAAGCACCTGTCAGAAACAGATTAGTGTTACTGATTTCATAAATTTAAAGTTGTACCTCTCATAACTGAAAAGAAGAAACAATTCAATAAGGTATGAGTTCAATAAATTTATTTGAAAATACGAAAGTAAACTTGAAATCTGTTATTTGAAAAATTAAAAAAAAATTAATGCAGGGTCATTTGGATCTCTCTCAACTTAGCAAGGAGGTTTTCAGTTTACACTAGCATATAGTCTCATTTTCCTGTTTTTTTAATATGAAAATCTAAAACTAAATTCTATATAGTTGACATAGACATCCTCATTGCTCCTAACCACCAAGAAAGCTTCCACCACTGTAGGTAAACTACACAGCATCCCCTCATTAACTCACATGCTCCATTTCACAATGCCACATTTAGGTGCTGATCTAGGTTTCTTTTACAGTGGCTCAGTCTCAACTTTTAGGACAACTGCTGGACTTTAATTTGCCAAATGTTAAGAGACCAGCCATTATGTGTTCAAAAAATAACAAATAAAGGGATTTGTTTGAAAAGCTTTAAGGTTTTCTAAGGTCAGATGACTTCTCCTTGTCTTCACAAAAGGGCCAAACTGATTTGAAGCACTGGACTTCTACATTGCAGTAACCACTCTGTGTGAGGACACAAGCAAGACAAACCAAGAGAACAACATAGTCTGGTTTTGGAAAAAAGGTACTCTTCCGTGCTCTGACACATAAGCAGAATAGAGAAAAAAATTGTTGAGGAAATTAACATTCCAAAGCTCACCTAAACCAGACTTTGAATAGAGAAGAAAAAAATGCTATGGGAAGTTATGAAGCAAAGAAAAGGAACACTGTAGTGAAGAGGGTTTGGGGAAAAAGCTCTCTTGGATAACAACAGTTCTGTGGAACTTGAATGGCAAGAATTCTGAAGCAAGTATGAAACAAATAGACCCTTACATTTTTATTACATACTACAGTGCAACTCATTCACATCTACAGTTATTTATATGATGTTTGGCCATCTAAAACTATAGCCAATCAGTAAATACATACACACACACATACCCCACTTACAGTGAGAAGCATCCTCCCCAAAATTAATTTGCCACAGCAAATACAGTACTTACTTTCAAAATGGCCCTTTTTAAACAACATAGTCATCAAAATATGGAATGATGTACTGTCTGAGAAAAAACCATGCAAATTCTGGAGAGGAAATAGAGCAAGCAAAAAAAAAAAGTCAGAACAGTGAAGAGTCTTAGTGTGCACAGCATTTAGTAGGTCTTCCTACTGGAATAGGTCTCACCTTTACAAGTTCAGCATTTAACTCTTTGGGTTCCCTAACTGTCTGTCTCTCTGTCAAATGACACCTAAAATACCAGTGACTCATTATGGTCAAAAGCTTACTAAAATTAAAAAGAGATTTCCCAGAGTCCCATTATTATTTTTTTTAAGGACCTCTAAGTCAATAGAAGCTGAAGCCACTGACAGCTTTGCAGCTGATGAATAATATCTTTGGGGTAAAGTACCACTACCATGAAATTAAATGAATTTTTTGGTAATCACAATACCAAACGATCAGCACAGGAGCTTGAGTGATGATGGTAAGAGCAGCCAAAGAGAGAGGAATTAAATTTTATGTTTCACTTCAACCACACTGTGTGTTGGAAATAGACAAATAAATTATCAGAGGTATTAAGTTTCCACAGTAGAATCTGAAGAAGTGTTACTGTACCTTACTAGCCACTAGTTACTACTATAAGTACAGCAGTTCTTGTCTTAATGATACAGATCTCAATCAAAAAAACTCAAACCAAAAAACAAACTACATACATTCTTTCTTACACATGCCTAACTTAAGAATAGTAGCAAGACTTCTCTTGTTTCTGGCTAGACCTATCTCATGCCTTAATGAATTAATATCAGTGAGATTTTTACTGGCTATCAGAGGTTTTTAATGAAGTGACATCATTATTGCACACACTGGACCTGATTATTATCTTGCCAGAATTTTACAGATGTTCAGAAACAAGTCCTTCAGTTTCTTCAGCACTAAAATGGACAATTTCCTGAGCTGATGAGGATCACACCTACAGGGTTCAGAGCAACACAGTGAACCTGTTGGCGCAAGTAATCCAAGGAATTTCAGAGGACTACCACAGAAAAACTCACAAATGCTCATTTCCAAGAATGTTTTAATGCAACAAAGGATTCAGGAAAACATGCATCAGCTGTATTCATTCAAGTAATTATTCTTTCATCAATACTTTTAATAAATTTTTATTCAAATGATGACTTACACAGAAATAAAATTACCAAACAAACTAACATTTAATTTCCTTTTAATTACTGTTTTAAAATAAAAACCATGTAACCTGCAGATCTACATTAATGTCATAGACATCCTTGTTACTGCAACACGTCTTCAAGTCTATCAGCTCATGCAAGGCTCATGTGTAGCATACCATTACTCATATTTGACTAATAATAAGAACAACAATATTTTTAATGTATACATAGGGGAATTACCTGATCTTTAATGAGTTCTACTGCAGGTCTTTCAAGGTCTAGCTCATAACACAGCCTCATAAAGAGTGGCCCAAATTTAAAATTATGTAGGGCTGTGATTCCATTCTGTTCATGGTACCTATGGGAAAGATGAAAAAATTACTCACACAGGGCATGGAATTTGCCAAGGGAGAACATCTTTAAATAGACAGCAAGATCTGTAGGTGCAATGACAGAGGCACACTTTCCTAGCTGCATCAGCTGAAGAGATATAGATAACAGGAAATTAATTTTAAGGAAAATTATTGTTTTGATCAAACAAATAAATTAACTGGCAATAAATAGTCTCTTTTATTACCAATAAACAACTTTCATTGGATAAATAATAGAATGGATCTCTGCCTTGAAAATTCCAAGCTACTTTACCTTCTATTCATGGAACAACAGCAAAGGAAGTTGCAGCAGTTTATTTTAGCAGCAGTACCTCAACAAATAGATAAAGCATTTCGCTTTTTTTTTATAGTCCCTGTATCATATTTGCTGGGAAAGTTTCCATTCACAAAACCTCCTGCTATTGACTACTGGTTGCAGGCCAGTTTATAACCAGGCATGTCTTGGTTGCAATGCTCCAGAACACCTTTGCTTTGCAAGTGTGGGATAATTTTTCTCTCTGGTTCACCATACCATAGGACACCGCCTTGCTCCCATAGCTTAACTCCCCTTTGATCTGAGAGTCTCTAAAGGGTTGAAAGATTAAAAGTAGTTAAATAAAAATACAGCCTTAAATTAAGGGATTAACAATGCATATTGCAACTGAATCAGGGCAAGACCTCAACTGCAGATATAACCTAGGATGATCTAATAAAAGCAAAAAGATAAAGACAGAAAAGAGTGTTACCTGGATTGTTAAAAATACCTGTAAATAACTTTTCTGGCTAGTTCCACATCAGATGAAGTCTGACATAAATGCAGCAAATTTTTTAATTCATTTTTGAGAATGATTCCATTTTTCTTTAGTTTTTCTTTAATATTTTTAAAATATTGATCTGAAATTAAAACACACACAGCAGCAGTCTATAGACAATCCCAGTACTTGAGTTACATATTTGGTACCTGAAACATGGAGACCAAATGAAGCAGAACTCTTTTTTTTCACGAAGAAAAATGCATAAGACTTCTAACAGACAAGCACGCCAGTGTGTCCCCATGAAGTCATGTCAGACTTAGAAAACCAAGGAGATGCTTACTGTGAACTTAATTTCACTATATACGTTATGGAGCATTTCAAGTAATTAAAAAGTTTTAACAAGGAACAAAGTTGTGTGACGTTTTATGTTCTTTTTCTAAAATGCAAGCAAGCAAACAAAACCATTTCCACCCAGCATTCAAATGACCGTAAGAACTCCTACTCAATACTTTTCATACAGAAGACTTAAATTCCTTCACAGCTGATGAACACACAAAGACTTTCATACGTAATTTCTACCAATTGCTTTAAGTAGCCATCAACTTGGAGTTGCTACCCTTCTGCTCCAAAAGAGAGGGCTCTCTATCCAGCACATTTTTCTATGACAAAGCAAGCACAAAAACTAGTCCTTCAGCTGGTAATTTCAAGCCTCTGACTCAGATATAGACAAGACTAAAATCACATATACCACCTGGCAGCTCCATTCCTCTCATGGTGCTGCCACCATCTTGGGCTGCAGTTGCTGGGTCACTGCTCTTCCCAAGCTAGTAACCTGAACAAGAGGTGCAAAGTCAGCATCCCAGAGAACAAGGGGTACAGTTACTTAACATAAATCTGTTACAACATGCAGAAACAAGTCCTGACTCAGGACTGAGGGGCAGAATTGAAGCCTGTGAAGCCAGAGGAATGCATATGTACAAATACGCATACATAATGGCTGTGATGTGTTCAAAGGTGTGCAGAAATTTCAAAAATATTTGGGATCTGAACTGTATTTACATTAAATGTAAATAAAATTAAGTGTATAACTGCTGTAGCTAATAGTGTAACTATTGTAACTACTGTGAAACAATTGTAGTTAATACTTGCCTCATAAAAACAATACCTATTATATATTCTGTAAAACAGTTATTAATGCTTTTCCCTAAACTTTATATATCAAGTTTATTACTAGCCATAATTACTTATTTTCATCTTTCAAGTGTAACATTAAACACTCAATATAGAAACCACATACACATACAGAAAAACAGATGCTTGGAACAACGTTTTTATTAGTTTTCAAAGGATCCAGTTTGCACAAAACCAGGAAGTCAACTGTGATCTATAAGGCAAAATATTTGGCTTCTACTAACCTGCTTTAGCAGGAATGATTGATCCCCAGCAGTAAATTCAATGTTTCTCAAGTTCAGGATGAATAAACTATAATATGAGTATATCATTATCCCAGCAGAATATAACAATATTAAGACTTACAATTGCACAATTTAAATTCTACTTTATATAGATAAAACATCAAGATGATTTTACTTCCCTCTCTGTCCCAGAAGAGTGGTTTATATAATACTAGATCTGATTATTTGTCTCTTTTTGCCTTAAAATTAAATACAACCTTTGGAACATTTGTCAATTTGTATCACTATCACACCCACTCATGATAAACCAGGAGTTTTTCTTGCTTTTCTTACATAATAAGGGAAGCTATATGTTTATACTTACGTTTCTTAAAGAAAGGAATTTGTATAAATTTTAAATAGCATGACAAAATCAGAAAAAATCCACTGATTCTGCTCCTACATTAATTTGGAAAACACGAATTTGTTTTTCATATTCTGAGTAACATGGAACACCTGGAATCAGGTGTACAACTGAGAACTCACATTAGGCCAAAATAATCTAAAAAAATATGCTAAAAATATTTAGGGAGCAAATTTTAAAAAAAATTACTGTGAAAGCTCTTTTCTGGATAGTAAGGTACCTATTAAGCTTTGTGCTAACTTTGTGTGACGATATTATACTTGAAGCAAGATTTATAGACTGAAACAGTTTTTTCTATTAGACTGTCTAACAAAGTTGGGAAAGTAAGAGCACAAACATTTCAGGTCTTATGTAAACACCTTACACACATGAAAGATTCTCAACACAGAACAACTAATACTACATTTTATCCTACAAAGCCTCAGATCTTCCAATAATGTTAAGTATAAAATATTTGCAAGAGGAAGACAATTTAATTCTTTAAATGAGGTCAATTGGTGCCTGATTATTATGACTTTGACTGTTTTCTAAGACTCATGCTAAAGTGGAGACTATGAAATAAATGGTATACCTTTACTGCCATGAAGCTCGTTTCTAATTGCCACTTTCATCTGCTGAAATTCTTGTAACTTTATATCTTCTTCTGTTAGCAGATACCGCTTCCCTGCCATAACAGAAAAAGAGGAAGGTTGATTTTACATTACACTGTAAGATTTAATAGTACGGAACCTGGCATATATGAATTACTGACGACTGTGTGACGCCAGACCATTGCCATATGACACTAAAAAACAGACTACAGGAACTGCAGTTACTCACATCACTGACAAATAATATGTCACAGCTTTCTACAGCTTATGTGTGCAAGGACGAAGAAGTATCTAGTTATTGGATGGGCAAAAGAAAAACTAGAGGCTACATTCCTCTCTACTAAACCAAGGTACGAGAAGATTCTGCACAAAATTCCTGCCCTCTCCTTTATACTTTTATAAGGATTTGTCTTGTTTTCCTTTGTTTTCCACAATTCACTAGTGGCATAACTTGCTTACCCCATAGTGCTGTCCTTGCTACTATAAAATGAATCATTCTGGAAGCTCCAAATGCAGTTGGAAGACACACAAAAAAACCCTAGTTTTTTTAATAAGTGTATTATTTCGATTGTAGTAACACTCAGGAGATATAGTAATGTTCTGCTGCAGTACAGACACCAGAGGTAAGACAGTCACTGAGTCTAGAATGTCAAAATTAACTTTGCATGCTGACTTTAACTGTACTTTAAGTGTTGCAAGCTGCTTCAAAACAAGCATCATGCAAAAGCTATTTGACAAAGTTTTTGCTGTCACTAAAACAAGTGTCCTGATCATTTTTATTTGCATCTACTGACTTTGTAACAGAGGGTCACAATAACAGCTTACACTGTTACAATCTAGTATTTTAAGGTTTTGGCTTATAAAGAATTATTCTGACCATGAAAAGACAAGAGCAAGTACTGAACTGAGTTAGGTTGTTTATTCTCATCCTCCATACCCCTAGGAAAATGTAAATGGCCATGTAAATAGAAACACTTGTTTTCTAAGCAAGTGAAGCATGATAATGACACACTTCATAAAACCTGAAGGAAAAAATCCATTAAATGGCACATTTATCCATTAAATTTAATTGAAACAGTTCTAAATGTATTTGTAAACAAATACATTTTATCCAACTGTTACACTGCTAATTCTTTCCCACAGGCCCCTGCTGGTCTAGCACTGAAAGACCATCCCTGTCATGGGCCTCTCCAAAGCTAGCTCAGAAATCATACTGGTGCCTGGGCTGGGACTAGTGCACCACACATCATGCACACTCAGTGGCCACAATGTCAAACAGAGACAGTACAGCAGCAGAATTTTATCCCTCTTGAATTCAATTTGCTGAATTGTACTGATTCCTTAGATTTATAATTTAGTGTTACAGAAACATTTCAAAACCAAAGGGACCACCAAGGAAGAATGAGGGAGATGGATATGAGAGCTGTCATGTGCAGGTGGTGCAGGCCATCCCAGAGAACTCAACCAACCCACCTGCTTAGCGTCAGGCACACTGCAACCCTCTATAGGTCCAGCTGCTGACAGGGATGGGCAGAGCACCACTCAGACAGAGGGGTCCCCATGTCTCTGAGGGATATAACAGAGGTGTAACCTGAGCAAAACTTTCAGCACTGCTGGCACAGCATGCCAGAAGCTCAGCCAGGGCCTAGGCTGGGGAGCCCTCTGCCATACAGTTCTTTTCCATGTGCCCCTTTTTCCTTATCTCTGAATCCCGGTCAGCATAAAGCTGTCATAGTCACAGAATAAATACACATTATGAAGGTACATGTTTATTTGGTTGGGTTTTTTAAAATGTCATATCGTAACAGCAGCAAGCAGGGGATACACTGACTAACGCTGACCTCTGGGGTGACCTTATTTCAGCCTTTCAGTGGGGCCTACAAGAGTGTTGGAGTGGAACTTGCACAAGGGCATACCGTGCTTGCTAGGACAGGTGGGAATAGCCTTCGAAGTGTCAAAAGCTTTGATTAGAGAATAGGTAAAATACAAGTAAGAAATTCTTTACTGGGAGGATGGTGAAACAGCAGAATAAGTTGCTCAGAGAAGCTATGGATCTAGCATTCCTGGACACGCTAAGGGCCAGGATGGACAGGGCTCTAAGCAACTTGGTCTAATGGAAGGTGTCCCCTCGGCACGGGGTTCGCAGTGGATGATATTTAAGGTCCCTTCCAACCCAGGCCATTATGTGGTTGCTTCACCGATTCTGCAACGCCGACTCCCCCCTCGGGGCACCGCTGCCGCGCCAGCTCGGCCTGTCCACCGCAGCGCAAACCGCGGCGCCCCCCGCCGCGCCGACAGGGGTATCCGCACAGGAACTACAGCTCCCGTCAGGCACACAGCAGGCAGCGGCGGGCGGGCCTGCCGGGAGCTGCAGTACTCCGGCAGCTCCCCTGCCAGCGGGCAGCCCCGCGCCCCGGCCGGGCATCCCGGCCGGGCATCCCGGCGCCCACCCCCGCCGCACAACCCGCGGTACCTGCGGGCGCGCAGCCCCAGCCGCCCGGGGCGGGCGGGCGGA
>VYXF01007737.1:86237-149964 GCA_013397295.1 Polioptila caerulea
GTGGGCAGCACGAGCAGGGATGGGGTGCTGCGTAGGGACTTCACTCATCTGTCTCTCCCCCTCTGTGTGCATGTGTGGAATTGGAGATAGCTCAGAAGACGCTTAATGGCTTGTGTTCGGTGCAGGAGACTGTTCGCAATTTGGTTTTTTAATAGGTAATCCCCCGTGCCGTATTCATAGCTCGACATGGTGGGAACTGCCTTTCTGGGTTAGGGGAGGCCACGCGGAATTGTACGGGAGGCCGCCAAACCCGCGGCAGTGCCTGTTCAGCAAAACTGGTACCGGCGGTGACAGAAGCGCCACCAAGGCTCGTGTTTTGGGAAAGCCTGAGGTCTGACCTTTGGGAAGAACTGGGCCCAGCAGCGCTGGTACCGTGTGGTGGCGATGGGTGGCTGCGGCGCCTCCTGCCCTCGCCGAGCACGCGTTTCTCTGTGCTGCGTGCCGGCCGCTGGGGAGGCGCGGCCCGAGCGTGCCGCCCCGGCGCTGGGCCTGGCCCCGGCGCCCTCCGCGCAGCGCTCGGCACGCACGGCCTGGGCTGCGGAAAACAGCCCTGGAAAGCCTCGTGCTTGCTAGTGGCCTCCTTAGCTGGGAACGAATGAATGAATTCTTGTTTACGCTGAAGGAAAAAAACCGACAATAAAAGACCCAAACCCCTCCACACCAACCCCCCCTGAATCTTTTGTGTGCCTCTTTTAGCAACATGATGAAAAAGACTGCTGAAGGAAATTCCACCAACTAACCAGATGTGTTTTTTTTATTTTCTATTTTTAATTTTTGGTAAAGTGTTGTACATATTTTTGAAGTCTGACTGTGGAATTCTGTGTTCCAAATCTCCGTGTGGATAGTATCTTGAGGTGTTCAGTGCTGGATGTGTGGGTATAATTGCGTGTCAGAAGGATGATAAAAAAGAAAAATTGTTTCACGACCAAAACAAATCTTTAAATGCTAGCAGAAAGATATTTAGATAAAGGCTTTGAAGTAGTTGCTAAGACTTCTGTATAGCATTGTAGTGTCTACTTTTAAAATATTCTTATTTCACAATGTTAGTTCCTGCAACCTTCTGCATGTGTTTCTGTATCTTCCTTCAACAATTTTTTTCCAAGTGTTCCTCATGCGTTTTCAAGACCTCATCATCAGACTGATACACAATTTCTTCCAGCTGAAGCATTTTGTGTTTTGTTTCAAAAGCTAACACAGTGTCTTGGTGGTGAAGTGTTTCGAAAAAGCTTTCAAAATATTTCAGTGAGTCTGCAGTTCATAGGAGATGGAAGAATGGAGATTATGAAAGTGAAAGTATTTTCAGAGAGACATACTTTTATGGGTGGAAGTAACCATTCAGCAACTGAAAAGCCTGTTTGTAGTAGCCATTTTTGCTTATGTTTTTAACCTACGTTTAGCTAATTGCTAACATTTGATGAAAAAAATCTGTCTGCGCAAAGAAGTTGCTTTTATTGTTGAGGGTTTTTTCTACCTTTACAAATTTGCTCTTTTCTTAAATACAGAGTTTAGGTTTGGAAATACCGGTTTCATGGTGAAAAAAATACCTTTGGGGAAAGCTGTTTGGTTTTAAATATTACAATGTAATAGCTGATCCACATATAAAGAATCTGAATTGTTACATTAATAGCTACTGATATAAAGACAGTTTAATGCATTCCACTTGGTAAATGTGACAGAAAAAGGTGTCTTAATAAAATGTTTGTTTAGAGCTGTGTAAGCAACCCAGCTTACAGAGTAATTTCTCTCTTCATTAGGTCGAAGATCTCTTCTTTCTTCAGCCTATGTGGATAGCTCAAAATGGGAAAAGAGGAAAAAAGAGGAGCATAGCCTGGGTGAGAAAAGTCTGGTTTTTGTCTCGCCTTTGTCTAATTAATTGCAACCTGAGCTCAATTTTTATTACCTTGCCATTTGTATATCCTTCAAAATAAAAAGGGGTGTGAAACAATATGCTTCTGAGCTTCTATGTCAAAAAGCATTCAAAATGTTAAGAATTTATCGTATGTATTCAAAGCCAGAGTGCAGAAACATTTTGGAATTTGCATGTTTACCTAATGTTGAGTTTCTATGAGCTGATTTTTTTCTTTCACAAAATCCAAAGTGTATGACTATCTCTGACTGATGTCAGAGCTGGACATACACCTTGTCTTCATTGACATTGGTTAAACAGTACTGCAGTGTGAAAAAAAGCTATTCTGTAAGTATTACAGGACAATCATATTTAAAGACTTTTTAAAAGAGGAAATTTTCCTCAGGGTTTTGCAGTTTCTTCTTGAATTATAGATTTTTTTAGGAGGGGGTGGGGAGTGAAATGAAACCTTTTATTTTCAAGAAATTATATGTTAAACTGTATGTGCGTGTGGTACTGAGATTTCCTGTGCAAATTTTTTATAGCTAAATTATTTGTCTAGATTACATTTGAAATTACATTCTTCTGTCTTTTTGGTGACTACGTTAAATACAAAGCATCTTGCAAAGATGCTAAAGACAGAGATTTTTTAATTTTGTACCACAGGTGTTTTGGAGACTCCTTAATTCATTGTCTCTTTTCATTACTGGGCCCCTGAAGTGTGGTTGTTACTTGCAACACAGATTATGGGGCTGAAAAAAGGATCATCAGGTGAAATTCAGGGGCTTTTGTCAGGCAGGAGGACAGACAAAGCGATCAGACTGATGTGTTTTATGCACTAATTTGTTTCTTTTATTTGCCTATGAGCAAGTAGGTGGGAATTGTCAACATGTACTCTGCATGGATGAGAAACAGCCAGTGAATGGGTCCTCATATCTGTAGCTTGGATTCTGCAGGGACTGTTAATACCTTGTTACGCTTTGCTGTCAATAGGACTGCTCATGCAGTGAGTGTATTTTGGGCTGGAGCCGCAGATTTGTGCCCTGGGATGCATTTGGACTAGTCACCACCAGCTGAAAATAGGTTCTTATTTTGACAAATGTCGTAGCCAGTAGAAATCCGCTGTAGAAGAAAACATTGTGCTGGTTCTGGTACAGTCCATGTTTGGCTGTCTCCAGGCCTGGCAAGACCTTCTGTGACTGTTTGGCAGGCATAGCTCTTGCTGCTCCTCTGCTGATGGTCTTGAGCCAAAGCAGATGTCTATTCCATGATTTTCAAAGAACTGCTTTGCATTTTCATTTTGTGTTTGCAGAAAAGAGAAGACAAGTTAACACGATGTCAGCTGTATTAGCATTTTCAGAGAGGAGACAGCCCTGCAGACGTCTGCTCTGTAGCTGTCAATTGTATGGTTGCACATGCAATCTTGTCTGTACTAACTAGTGATTATAGCTAGAGTGAGTTCCTTGTGTTGGGGAAATGCTCTTCTATTTTTGTGTTTCAAACGTTGTTTTAGAACTGTTGTTATGCAAAACAATGTTTTGAGGATGCTTTTAAAGGAAAAAGAAGAACTTTTTGATTTAAAGTCAGTTCCATTTCTCTGCTGCAATGATGTGCTATCCAAGACACAAACTCATTTACTGTGTCCATGTGAGACATACTTTATTGTCTTCCCTGTAACCTCAGTTTAGAATCCAGATATGAATGAGTTGAGCAAACTTCGCTACTGAAAAACGTGTTGGAAAGAGCAGGACTGTATTTTTTGTACTAAAACGCTTTTGTTCAAGAAGATAGGAATGGAAAATGGGGTAATTTGGAATTTGCAAATTGCTTGTTGGTAGGACGATACCTGCCTAGAAGTAATTTGGATTCCCCTTATCAAAAATGAAGTACCAGGGAAAACAAAATCCCAGGACATAGTAGAATCCAGATGAGATGGAAAATTTATTTTTCTATTAGAAAAATTCACAGTACCTAAATTGGCTCATCTGCAACAGCAGATGGCAGTGCTGCCCTTAGAGACATGAATAATTTCCATTCAAAGCCTTGTTTAGTACAAAGCTATTGTTCTTTCCAGTTATCTGGAAATAGAGATAAATGTGGAACAAATAAATTTGTAAGTCAAAATACCTGCCTTGGCCTTTATATTTTAGTTGGGTCTTTAAAATCAAACAAGGCTTTCCTTATGGCACCAGTTAGCCTGTGATTTAAGGCATTCGCTCTGCCCGGCACTCCCAGGACAAGTAAACTTTGCATCTCAGTTGTATAGTCATTTCCCTCCACTGGGAATAAACTCTGTCATTTCACTCTGTCTTGAATGAACCACTTCTGAGAATACAAGGGTGTAGGTAGAATAGAAGTGACCTTGTATGGTGACCAAATGGGCTACTTATTGATGATGTGCTACTTGTTGATGTGGCTACATTCTGTGGATAGGTACAAACTGTGAAGCAAACTGAAACTCTGATGATCTCCTAGGCCACCAAACTGGTATTAGGAGCCATAACCACCAACTTTGAGGGTCAGTATTTTCCGGGTCATTGTCCTGAACCACCCTGCTGCAGGCAACAAGGCATTGAATTTCTGTGAACAAATGAAAATAAAATTGAACATATTATCTCATGTAGCAGTGTTATAGGGACCTCTGTAAAGTCATGACCCAAAATAAATGACCTAAGCTTATATTTATGGTTTGTTTCGTTAATTTTGTTAATTCTTGAATGTGCACTAACACATTTTTAGGGAAATTAAATTTATGGAGCTAATCTTGTAGAAATGTACTTTTAGGCAGCGTGTATGAGGGATTGTATAGACTAGTGTTTTTTTTGATGAGTCAGATAAAAGCATTTGCAGTACGTATCTGTTAAAATGTACAAATCAGAATTCTGATTTGGCCATTAAAATACTGGTTTGGCTTTCTTACACCTATGTAAGCACTCAGGTTTTACCACCAACAATGCTAGGAGACTTGGGTGTTCACATGCTTGCATTCTGGTGCTGCTGTCAGGATACTTTAACTAAGAAGAAACTTTAATCCTTATTATTGAATAGCAACTTATGTAGCAAACTTGATTTACAAAAGGTGGCTTAATTATTTCAAATTATGAATTAGAGAAAAAAAATCTGGTTTTAGGTTCTTCACAGAAAACCAGCTTGGAAATAATTACTCATTGCAATTAATTTCTATGATACTACTACTGTAGAAACAGCAACTTGTCTGAAAACAAAGCTACAGCTACATTTCATATTATGTTAATTTGTCTGCTATTCTTTTAGATTTAATCAGCCCTCATTTTGTTGTGACTCTTACAGTGAAGATGATAGATAAATGTTTAATGTTTATATGGAGTTCATAGATAAGTTTCCATACTGTAGATCTGATGGAGAGTTTCAGTTTTGTAGACAGCAGTAAAGGTCAGTCATTACAATTCTGTGTATGAAATCTATCACAGGATGCTGTTGTTTAATGGCTAACTGCCTTGGGGTCTTGTATTCATGGCAATGTATTCTTTTGGTTTATATTCTATTAAAGTAATCAGTGTTTTCTAGAGTGGGCTCTCCATCTTCATGAGCACCTAAACAAAAGAAATGGCGAGTGTGGCCTGGAATGGTTGTAGGGGAACACCTTCTAGTTTCAGGAGGGTGATGCGTAACAAAACCAGTTCTGGAATAGATAAATGAGTGTCAGGTCCACATTGCTGTATCATCAAAGATACCAGATTTGGGGGAAAAACCACTTTTTTCCATCTGTCTCAAAATTGAGATTAAGAATGGTGGATGACAGTTGAATTCATTTAGGCAAGGACCTACCTAGTGCTTTGATCTGGATAAACTGAGTTGGTTGCAGCATCCCTTCTCTCTGACTTCTGGCACAGCTGGGAATGCTCCCTGTGCCTTTACCCATGTGCTTCCTCATGACCTTGTGACTTCTGGAGAGATGGGTAATACAGAGTCAAAGGCATGTATAGACACTTCTTGTAAGGATATTCCCATATACATTTCTCTACCACTAAAAATACCATCAGTTTTTTTAGTGATTATCTTGTATAGCATGGCCTTGATAGCCCATATTACCTCAGTGTCTTGCGCTGTCTTTTGTAGGAGCTGGTACTGGCCTTACTAACTTTGCCACAAATTTCCCTTTGCTTTCATGGTCATGAAAGTTTGCCATCCCTCAGCCAGGGAATAAGTGCTCACTTTGTGTTTTGAAGAACTCCTTAGGAGGAAACTTGTTATGTAAACAAGGAATACTGCTATGTGACAGACAGCAGCATTGTACGGAGTAGGAGTCAATTATTCTAAGTCAGGGATCTATCATATTACTGAAAACTTCATCTGTCCTGTAATTTGATAGATTACCTATGAGGTCAGAGCAACAATGAATGTCTGAATAAGTTCTGTTAAATCTGTACCCTCCAGTGTTCACTGTGGTACAGGTATTTTTAAAGTAATAAATAGTGGTATCACTATCAAATGGTGTTATAAATGCATGTTACTGATGCAGTGCCCCTGACAACTTTGCAAGAGTAGAAGAGTTATTCCGTTCTGATGTAGTGCTGTAATTTCTGCTTACCTCACAATTCACTGACAGGTGTGGAGGCAGGTTGGCCTTTTTGGAAAATAAATTGTGAAATGAGCCAAACCATCAGCTCGCCAAAGCTGGCCAGTGGGCCTTTCTGAAAGATGTCAAAGGAGTGACTCACTAAGTAACAGTTGCAAAGGAGGAAGCAAGTTCCAAATGTGGCAGACGGGGTGTGTTAGATTTCTTGTCCCGAGGATGGAGGAGAATAGCAAGAAAGAGTATGATTGAAGTCTCTAAAGCTTATAGATTTGATAATGTCAGTTCATGGTCAAACAGATGACATTAAGTGTATGTTGAGCAGCTTAATCTTTCTGAGTAATCTTTATTTTCCAGGAACAGTACAAAGCTAAAACTCCAAATTAAATTAATTTAACTTCCAATTAATTCATTAAATGCAATGGCTGGCTACCTGTTTGACTGTCAGAAGTTTAATTTCCTGCATGGTCTGATTAATATTGTTATATGACTACTGAAGTAGAATGCTATGAAGTGACTTAGTTACTGCCACAGTGCCCTATTTGATAAACAGGATTTCTTTTTGGATTGCTGTTTGTGTCTGTAAGGTTTATCAGTAAGGTACTGCATATTTCCGTGTCTCATTATTTTACCATAAAATAAAAATCCATGCCTAAAGCACTGTCCAGCATATGCTAGACTTGAAAGCAAGTGGGAATTTTAAGGACATCTGCTAATTTTTTTGTTTTAGATGACTTATATTAGTTATACTAATTTCATCCAGCACTTTATAGAGTAGTTTCTTTACCCTTTTTTTCTAGTAAGTTAGGATCATCACATTGGGAACTTTCTCATGTGTTATTTTCTGTTAAGGTTTTTAACAATAATAGAAAGTACTGTTTTCATACAATTTTGAAATGGGATATTAAGAACCCAGAATTTGATTTCATGGGCATAGGTTCTATTCTCAGTTATATGATGGCTCTGCAAATTTTCCTGTTGTGCCTGTTGATGAAATACATGGTTTTTCTTCTTTCTCCAGCTGACTTAGCCAACTTAATGGACAGAACCTATGAAAGAAAACTGCCTGTCAGCTCTTTGACAGTAGCCCGGGTAAGGAAATAAATCTCAATCATAAACTGACAGAAGTGACTGTGGAATGCTTGTGTAGTCAAGTGAGCTGAGAGGCGATAAATGATACCACCTGTGTGTTAGGAGTTCTGGGATCGTAAATGTCTTATTGTACTATTAAATTGCTGTATAGAGCTGTTTTATTGATACTTCATACTCATTAGTTAGTACCCAGACCACAGGGTCTTCAAAGCAGAATTCTTTTTCTTGGTAAAATCAGACCTCACTGTTACTGGGTTGTGTATTTCCCTATATGTATTTCCTGCCTTCCTATGGTTTCTGTCTTTGTGAACGCTTTAAAAGCTCCTCAGACACTGTGTAAGAACCCAGGCTGCTATGGGAATGCATTGAATTAGTACACTGCATTGTCTTCCTCCAGTTCCAAGCTTCTTTCAGAGTGAGGCAGAGGTGGACATATTTTGCTTTTATAGCTTTTGTTGCAGCAGACTGAGGCAGAACAAATGCTGACATGGGTTAAGCGAAGGCATTATTTTTACTGGGTTCCATCCTCTGGATGTGTTAGTCTGGAAAGGGGGAGGAAGAGTGGAGATACTCATTGACACAGGGAATTTAAAAACATGTGTTTGTAATGAAGAAAGAGAATAACTATGCCATCTGTTTAAAAGAAACAAAACAACAAACTAATTTCAGTCTCCAAAATTATCCAGAGAAGCTGAGTTAGCTCAGTAACATCCCTAATTAGTCATATCACTAATTAGGATAATTTGCACCACTAACTGAAGAGTCACAGAACTCTTTGTTCAGTAACAAGAGCAAGCATTTACACAGATTAAGCATTCTTGGCCATTGCTTCTGAGAGAGTGTCCACAAGGGAAATGGGTATCCCTTTCCATTTTATGAATCAGATTTATTCCTTTCCTGCTTTGGACTGACCTCCCTGAAGAAGTGGTATTTTCAGATTGTCAAACAGCCCCACTTTCCAATATGTGGAACTAACATCGGATTCTTATTTTCTGAAATGTAGGTTAAGCATACAGGCATTCTATTGCCATGCTCAGAAGACCAGATCTCTATGTATAGGGCATACAGAGAGAATTAAGAAATGGGACACCAAATACCAGTCAGCTGAAATGGTTGTTTTTAGCTTAGGCTTAGGGTAAAGAGAAGTTCTGGCATTGAGAACATATTTGTTTATTCTGAATTAAAGGTATTATATTACAAAGATGCTGTAGTGTCCCAGCACATTTATGCTTATGTTAGTAAAATATACAGGAAAATAGGATTCACTTTTACCATAAGACAAAGTCTGGTTGAAAACTTGGCTTGTTTTTAAGTAATTGATAGCACTGGAAGTTCGGTAAGAAGACAAGATTGTAAGTGAGAAGACAATTGTGCTGTACAGCATGGGGGGTGGTTTTTTTCTTACCATAAGTATAGTGAAATACAAAATTTTGCTGTCCCTGTGCTTCAGAATATATAGTATGATTAGGTACAACAGGTAAACTATAGGGAAAAGAATATTTTTTGAAAAAACAATGAGGCATGTGAAGACTCAAAATTGTGGCAAAAAAGGTAAGGAACTGAATATATTCTTAAAATAAAGGATCTGATTAAAGAGCAAAAGATTTAGAGGAACAGCAAAAATACAGGATACTGAGATATAGGTGTTTAATCCTCAGATGGCTTTCAAGATGCATAAAGTTTCTCAGAATTAAGGAAGGGGGTTGTCTCAGTTTAAAAAGATTTGAGTCTTAGCAGTCTGGATGAAACCAGAATTAGGAGCAAGCAGATGTGAAGAATTCCAGTGCTGTCAGACAGCTAAATATGCCAGACAAATGTATTTTGTTATTTTCTTCTAATATACTTCATATGAATGCTCCCTTTTTAAGCTTTTATTTCTTATTTTTTAATCAGTTTGTTGACAATATTTCTTCACGAGAAGAAGTGGATCAAGCTGAATACTACCTTTACAAGTAAGCATCTTTTTCCCCCAACACAAACTTTAAGTTATCTGAGTAAAATACCATGAAGTCTTGTCCTTTGAAGACTGACCGTTTCCAGCTTCTTGGCTTTGATTTCTCTCTTTCAAAGTTTGTGCATCTACTTGTCTTACAACTCACTGCCAAAGGCTTTCTGGCCAACTTCTCCATGGTTATGGCTGCCCTTCTCTGGACCTCTGTCTCCTGTCAAGCATGTTAAGATACTGAGATACTGATCTAGCTAATTCAACCTCCAGCTGTGGTTTATGTTAGAGATGCTGAAATTAGAAGGAGTTGTGTTTATTTACAGTTTTTCCTTCTTTTCCTGATTCTTTCCTTTTCTCTGAGTTGTTATTTATCTAAACTGGCTACATGATACTTGGATGTGGAACTGCAGGACTCAGGGAAGCTTGTTTCCTTAGAACACAGAAGTATGAAAATGGGCATCCTGTGGCAATGATCAAGTCAAGGCTGAATGAAATGTATTATCCCCTTAGTACTTTTGTGTTACTTGTGTGTTTCCAAGACAAGCTGTGTAGTTCACTTTTTGCATGGGTTGTTAGGGTTTTTGGCAACTATTTTTGTGTTGATTGAAATGTACAGCGTACTTTTTCTGGTGGTGTCAGGTTGAATGCTTGCTTGCTTCAAGTCAATACCTCTCAATATTGACTTCAAGTGGAGGTAGCAGTTATTGCTGATTATTAGAATGAATTGCTTCTTTTATGACAGTTGCACACCCATTTGAGAACTAAGTTTTGTGATGGAGAAAGTAACATCCCGTCAAAGCGCATGAGAGAGCATCCTTACAAATGATGTCAGGTTGTTATTTGTAAATAGTAATGATTGAGTTTTTTAAATTTCTAGGTAGCTGGTTTGTGTATATGCACACTTTTAAGTATGTGACTGCGTTAGACTTCAGATGTCTGTGATTCTGGGGTACTACTGGGACAGTATCCGACCCTTGGAACTTCAAGATGGAAACAATAGAAATGGGTTAATACTAGCAGTATCCTGTAGTTTAAAAATAAAAGTAGGAAGAACAGTCTCTTATGGAGGGGAGGTTTAGTAGTGTTTTCATTCCTTTTGATCAAGATTTCACTAGTTGTATCAGAATCTGTGGTTGGAAATCAGTTTTCCATCCTGGAACAGCAGAGGTGAAAACAGAAGAAGGTAAAGCCAGTTTAATGCACGCCCTGTAGTACCTTTTAGTAATATTCTTGAATGCATTATGTTATGCCACATGTCCTTAAGTCCTCTCTGAGGGGGTCCTCTCTGAGGGGGTCAGGCCTTCTAGGGTCAGTGATTCCAAGAGACCTTTGTCTTCCCTGTCGTGCACAGTAAAGTGGGGTGGTTTTAATTGCTAAGTCTCAAAATGGTACCGATAAAATCCAGATAGTGAAGTGTCTGTAACGTATCTCGCAGTTTCTTTCTTGAAAAAAAGTTCAGAAAGAGTGACAAAAATTTAGAACCACAAAAAATGTTCCATATTAAGAGGGAGAGAATATTATGGGAATCTCTGACATGTAAATATCCTTCTTAATTTAATATGTGCCTGGTTGGTACCTCAGGTAAAAACACAGGATTTCTATCCTTAAGAACATATTCTAGTAGAGAGAGTTACAGTTCAAAAGCAATCATGGTTCTTTACTATTTTCCAAAGATAAAATTCCACTATGGCTGAGGAGAGTATAGCTGTGTGCATATCAAATATAATACTTTGTCATTGATACAGATTTTAGTCATCCGTATGGAGAGAATAGAGAAGTATTGATGTCACATGTCGGACATGCTGTGGCTGGAATTTTTCTTCTGTCTGTCCCTGTGATGCTGCTTTGTTTTGGTGTTGCAAAATGCTGTCTTTTGGTGGTATTGGTGTCAGTTTTCAAGGAGACTTCATTCCAGCATTGATCCATGAAACTATTCTCAGAATGGACATGTATTCAGATAGTGAAACAGCATAGAGAGGTCTGTAATTAATGTAAAAATCCTGATTAGAACAGCATTTTCTCTGTCAAGTGAAAATAAGTGTTCTAGCTTCAGGATATAGGAGATATGAGTATTTAAAAGACTCTTTAGTTGATCTTTACATTTCACACGTAGGCTGGAGGTAAAATGAAAGACATTTTTATAAAGATAGGTCTTTGCAGCTGTGAGGATGTTTGACACAGAAAAATGTTCCATGTAAATGTCCACACCATGAAATGTAAATGAGGGGGGTAGAGAGGGAAAGTTAAGATGCAGAGCAGTTTTGACAAGAAATCTCTCTTTTTCTGCTTTAATGAGAAAGTTCCAAGTACAATTTTTCTTTTATATAAGGAGATGAAACTTCTGAACAGGAGAAAGGCAGTGTCAGAAAAAATCTGGTTTTATGTTGGTTTTTTATATTTTATGTCTTTATGAGGTATACAAGTCCATTGCAAACCAATGTTGTGTACATGGCCTGGTAAATTGACTGTTTGTACATTTGCTTGAACATAAATAATCAGAATGCTTCCAAAGTCCTGTGGTTTTCCCCTTAGCTGCTTGTGTAAAGAGTAAATATAATATGCTTGTATAGAGAGTATGAAGAGCGAAATTTGATACCTCTCCCCAGTGTTTGGAGCCTCTGGCAACCTGAGGGGAAGGGTAATCAGTTCCAAGGCCCCTACAAGGTTGGAAGATGTTCCTGGTGCAAAACTGCCTGTGGGAAGAATCAGAGGGAAGTAATGGCATTTCCATGCTTGCAGTGTAGGATTTTCCTGGAGATGGGAGTGATAGATCTTGTGATGGTTAGCTTTGTAGGCTGGAGACTTTCCATCTATAATGTGAGGCAGAGCATAATTTCAAGAAGTAGTATTCTGGAGCATTACCATAATGTATTTAGGATCCCAAAATATAATATATGTGTTATATTTAGACTTGTTTCAATTTTCTACCCTTTTAAAGCAGTGGATCTCTAGCCATACTGTCTCCACAGAGGATCTTGCGCTCTCAAGAATAGCTGTGTGGAAACTGCTATGCTACATTGTGGAACATGTCAGTAAGATGGTAAAGGCCAGTTTGAGGCATGATGTCATCTGCTTTCAGTGCTCCTCTTTTTGTTCTCTTCTGAATACCTCCCCCCCTCTGTTAACTGTCAGACTTTTAAAAAATCCTTTCATCTCCTAGGATCCCAACAAAAATTCTCATCAGAATGCAGAGCACTTTCAGCCAGATCAAAGATCTGCAGTTCGCTGTACTTTGTTCTGTCTCACTGAGATGTCACTATTTCACACATCAGGGTGTTTTTCCTATGATTGATACATTAGCATAATGAAGAGAGGTTTTGTGATGAGGTAACTGCTGATTTTCTATGTAGGTTTTATGCCAACAAAGATTTTTCAATGTGTGTGAAAAGAATTGGTGAAGGTTTTTTTATGCTGAGACTCCTCAAGAGAATTTTTAATTGCATTAAACCCATGACCCACCATGTAGAAAAAAGTATACACAGTGTCTGGAGAATGTGTTTGTGTGTGCATGTGCTCTGCCAATTTTTGCACAATCTGCCTAGATCTTTTTATTACCTTTCTGTGATTGGTAATTTTTTTTTTTTTTAATGGAGCTGTTTCTGCAGACTTCAGGATTTATTACCTGAGGTTCATACTTGATTATAATCACAAAATGGGACAATAGCAAATGATTAGAAGTTATTCTTAGGTATACTGTCTTTTATAGAATCATAGAATTGTTTAGGTTGGATGGTAGTAAGTTAAAATTTTAAGGCCTAATTTCAGCCTTTAAATCATTTTGGGGCTGTGATCTCTGTACATATGAAATTGTGCTCTTTCCTATGCAAAATAAGCTTCACGTGCACTCTCTGTGTTTGCATGTCTGTTCTGTGGGTGCAGAAGTTACACTTTTACTTTCATACCAGTCAAGCAGCTTAGTGTCTGAAACTTGTTTCTCTACAGTATTGTTTATCATAAATTTTCACAATGGACAAAAAAAAAAAAAGTATTTCTGCTTGATATTTGCATGGCATCCATTCTCACTAGTATGGTACTTTATTTCTGTATATAAATCTACAGTACATAGTGAATACCATTAACCTGTTCCAGCACAAATAGACGAGATGTAGACACAGTCCTATAAGATTTAATTCTTCCTTGGAAATGTTTTAATTTTCTTAAGACTGTAGGTGAAATAGACTTCATTAACTGATCAAATTTTGGTTTTCAATGCCTCCAGAGAAGTATATGGGTTAAAAAAAGATATAAAATGAGTCAGAAATAGCTGCCTGCTATTGAAGTTATGCAGCAGTTATATTTTGAAATGATAATTGAGAAGTGGTGGAACCATCTGAAGAGAAAAATGCACTTGTTTGGCAGAATGGTATGTTTTGCCAGTTTGGACACCTGCCTAAGCTGAGTGCTCTAAAATAAGTTCATTTGCAAAAGATTTGGGCAGCTTTTCAGAAGGTAGGGAGGCAGAAGGAAGGGAAATACCAGAGAGATGTACCTCATTAGAATATTTACTTATTTTTATGTGGATGACAGAAATACCAGTGTTCAGTGCTGTTCCACTCTGGTTGCCAGTGTGTGATGCTGCTTTATGTGAAGAAATACTGGTCTCTATCCAAGCCAGAGCTGTCAGATGTAGGTGCTCTGGCTGTAGGGACTCCACTGTGCTTCTGGCTCCAGCATTCACTCATTTCTGCACACATTCTCACTCTCCTTCTCATCTCTCGCAGTTTCTCTGTCTTTGTCTGTCCATGGTTTGTCAGTCTGAACTGTCGGAATCTTTGGAAAAATCCATTGTTAACCACGTTTCAGAACTCAGAGCCAAATTTCAGCAAGTGTTATCCTGTAACCACATCAAATTTCAACGTTCTCAGTGTAACATTCTGTGAAGTATGGAAGAACCATCAATAAAGATAAAATATTGAAGAACATTCAGAAGGATCTTTTCCTGTAATACATGCCTTTTCAGTCATCTGCTTTTCATAGTTCATAGTCTATCCTTTTGTATATGTAGTTTTCTTTAAGCTTGACAGAACCTGGTCAAGAATTTTCTAGGCACTGCATATAAAAGCACAAAAAGTTGGAAGGCTTTTCATCAATGCTAATTTTTTTTTCTGTGTTGCCAATGCTAGAAGGAAAAGCATTTGAATTTTAAAAGCTTTATATTTAAAACAAGAAGAAAAGAGAGATTCTTCTGCAAACAGAATGCAATATAAGTGTTGAGGATAATCTGTCCTCCTCCTCATCCGCAGTATTTCTGGAGTCAATGGAAAGATGAAGCCAGTCAGATTCAGAAATTGACAGAAATTACTTGGTCCACACTCCATGTGGATTCATTTTTCATTTGGTATTGGAAGACAGGCTTTCATTACAAATCTTGGAAGAAAAGAATATAGCAAAATTTCCATATCTTCCACCCAGCTTTGCTCTTGCCAGCAGCTCAAAGCTTTCTATTTAGTAGCTTCTACTGGAAATTGTCTCAGAGTTTGATCCATACTCATCTTTAAAGTCAATTTTGCTATATCCAATGGCATTCCAGAAGTTGTTTCGTAAACCTGTGCATCAGCAAAAAGCCTGTCTGGAGGCAGATCTTGCATTATATTTTAGAAATACTCAGAAGTCAGACAGACTTTGACAGACAAATGCAGTCAAAAATGTAGAGAGCGAGTTGTTTGTATGAATACAAATGGCCAGAGCAGACTAAAATCTTTTATAAGCTTCAGAATTTAAAACAAGCACAGGCAAAGATCTGTTCCTTTGCTAGCTTTACTTAATTACTAATGTGACTAATAATTGTAAAGATATACTGGAGAATTAACTCCATCTGGCTTCCCCTGCAAAGAATTCCTGGTTCCACTACAGCCCCTGAGCAGTGACAGCAGTCAAAGCCAGTCTCCAATCCCATGTAAATTGGAAAAAAAAAAGCATACGAAGTTAATGTTTTTATTGAGTTCCTTGTTCTTTAGCTTCCCTGAATAGTGTTAAACAGTACAGCAATCTTTTCTCTTTCTTAATCTTTTTGTGTTGAAAGCAGCAGCTACCAGTATAAACCCATGAATTTTTATTAGGTTTACAGCCATTACCAGAGCTGCCATGGTCCCTTCCTTAGGAACTGTTAACTTTGTGATTATTGTATCCATCAACCTAAATCGTTCTTCTGTGTGGTGCAAGTATGTATTTCCTTTCTAGATCAAAATAAATACAGTAGAAAAAATAACTATGAACTACTTGTTACTATCAACTTGTTATGGAATAATCTTGACATCCTGTAGACTAGAGATGTTTTATTGCAGGTAAGTTGATTGGAATTAAAATTATTTGAATTGTTGACTTCGTCTTTGTTTAAATCAGCAAGCAGGAAACCTTAATTCAAATAAAATACTGTAATGTTTCATGTTTGTAATTTAAATTATCTTTTTAAAGAAAACCTAATTACTGTTTTCTGTCAGCAGAAGACAAATTCTTCAAACTAGTTTAATTTCTTTGGAAAAACTGTACTCAATTTGGAAACATTTTTTTATGGAGCAAAGAGGCAGTCTTGAGTAGATACTTCCGTGGTTTACAGGTATTTCTTTGCAGCTTTGTTTTATATATTTGATTATCTTTTAAAAAAGAAAGATAAATGTTTACCAGAATGCTGTTTTTCCTGATGTGGAGAGCTGCCTTTGACAAAGAATCTTAAATGAATTACTTTTCTGCAAATGTTCACATTTTAATGAGTATGTAAACATTAATTGTATTACATACTACATGAAAAGCATTTTGGACATGTTTTCTATTTAAAATGTAGCAATTTAGGAAGTCTTGTTTTTATTTGGTGAAATAAGGTTCTCAGTATGTCAGGATTTTTGTATTTGTAGGTGCTAGTTTTTATTTTTCTTTTAATTTAGATGTGGTAAGCATGCCTTCCTGCTCTTTTGAGTCACATATTACTCATTTTTGCATTAGACATTACATAGAAGAGTAAGGAGTATATTATGTCTGCAGCTGTAGAAGGAGCAATAGTTATTAAAAATTCTGTTTTCAGTTGCTTAACTAGTAATCTTCTCTAGTTTGTGTTATCCTGCTTGTAAAGCTAGCTGTACAATATATGTTCCTTGAGGAAACAAATACATTTAATACAGACTTTTATTTGTGGGGCATGTGAGCTGGTTTATTTTTTTCAAATAGGAATACTGTTGATTTTTTGGGCAGCTTTAATTTACAGAATTGTCATGCTGAGTAGCATTGGGTTTTGTTTCATTCAAATGAAAATATTAGGCCATTTTAACTTCATCTATTCTTACATAGCACATATGAAATAATAGGCTAAAAGTGGGAGAGCGTTTATCCTATACTTTGGGAAATTCAGATTTTTGTGCTATTGCAACCAGCATACTCAAAATGCTGAACTCTTTCAAAGTCATAAGCAAAGTCAAAAGGCTTCTAGACCAGGCAGAAGAAGTCTTAGGAATGTCAGTGATCAAGATTCTTTTGCTCTAGTCTGTAGTAAAAGAAAGAATAAAGGTAGTTTCTGAGGTAAGTTGAGATGTTCTTTTGTTGCCATCAAAGGTGGTTTTCTAAGAGATGATTCAGGGCTTAAATGGACTCTACAAGCAGCTGTGGATGAGCTTCTGATGAGAATACTAATTGTATTGAAAATTGATTTTTAAGAACAGGATGATTATTTAGCAGCTGTCTTGTGTTAATTTTATTATGGGAAAAAAATAAGTTAGGAGCTGGAGAGTGAAGATCTACAGTAAATAATGTCAGCTTTCAAATGTCCTCAATCTGGGAAATGGGAGTTGCATAGCTTGCCACAGCTGCTTTGTTGAAAATATATCTTCAGTTAAATGTAGATGCTGTGAAGTTGACTCCCTTACCAGGATTTACTTTGTATTTTTTCTTATAATTGTTCTCTCTGACTTGTAACTGAAGGAAGGTTTGTAAGAAAGCAGGACTGGACATCCACTAAGAATGTTTTGGAACACTCCAGGGCACATCACATTGTAGTTTTAACATGGAAGGGGATGTCTGTCTGGTTTTCTTTTTTTTTTTTTTTTCTTTTTCTTTACAATGCTTGAGGAAATATTTTTTTTCAGGAGACTAATATGAGTGCTAGTAAGACCTATACAAGCAGTTTCATGACTTTTTTGTTTTCTTCCATGGTAACAATATATACTCTCGCAGGTTGCATGGAAGCAAGCCTGGGACCAAAGTATCTCTAGCATTCCACTGCCTGAGAATTCCTATTCTGCACCACAGTTGTTAAGAAAACTGTTAAGGAAAGTATGGTTGAATGATGGGAAGTCATGTGCTAGTTTGGAGGGCAGACTGATGGAGAGAAGGACAAAGGCATTAAGATATTTTTTCCTGTTGCACCTCAGCCAACATATGATATGCAAGGCTTATGCAGTAGTCCAGTGAGGACATCCCTTCATTTTACTATATGTAATAAAAAGTCCATATGATCTTAGTTTTAAATCATTGTTATATAAAGTCTTGGTTTATTTCACTGGCTTTTTAAATTACTATGGTCTTACAAAGCACATAAAAAAGGGACTACACCATCTAACTGGACTTCGTAGTCAAGAAAAGTGTTCTGTGTTTTGTTGGTAACTTGGAAGATGTTCAGCTTAGTCATATGATACAGTAGAGGGGATCCAGTGTAATCTATTGTAATGGGCATCAAAACCAGAGTGCCTGTGGTTTTGATGCACATTGCTGCACAGTATATAGTAACAGATAACAGGTGTGATACAAGTTCCAGAAGGTGAAATCCTTTGGAAATGGGAAAAACATTTAAGATGACCATGTTAAGAGATGGAGTAATGCCCCATAGTTATAGATATGATCTTACTTTATTCTGTTATAATAATTTTAGACAAAATTGTTTTATCACCAAATGAAAATTATTATGATGGGGATGAGGTAGATTTACATTAGCATGCATCTTTCTTTAGCTTGTGATTGGGCATGTTAATTTTCAAGTAGCTGCCTTTTTATTTAAAAAAAAATGATGTTTACGCTTTTGTGGGACTGAAAATGTTACATCAACAGTCAGTTATCAAGACATTTAGAAAATTACATGATTATATCCATCAGACTGTGGATTTCTTTATTTGACCCCAATAATAAAGAAGTTTGAAAAGTCAATTATGTTACTCTATTCCAATGTTTCCATTTTTTCCTGAATAATTCCATCTTCATAAATGTCCAAAAATATAAGAGTGCAGAACAAAAATGGAAATAAGTAGGTTCATTTGCTCAGCTTCTTTATATGCTTATTTCTGCATATACATTTGTGCCTGTGAAAAGCTGTTCTCCCTAAGATCAGAAGTTTGTTTGCAGACAGACACACAAAACAATGCTTTGCTGTAATTGAATAGAGGAGTATTGAATCAGTAGATAAACAAAGGTCATGGGTATTACTCTTATTGTTTACCAGAAAAGTTAAGGTGCAAATTTCTGAATATAAGATGCTCTGTAGCAAAATGAAAAAAACCCAAAACAGTCTTCCAGGGTGCTTACTTTTTTCAGTTGGTTGGTATGTTAGTTGCTTGGTCAGCTATTTGCTTGGTTGGTTGGGGGATTTTTTGTTGTTTAACTGCTGCCTTAATAGTGAACTCTTTTTAAAGCTGCATGCTCCAGATGATGTGTCTATATTGTCTGCTGGAATGAGTCTAATTGCATTTTCTGTGCTTCTCTCTACCAAGCACTCTGCTGAGCTACCTGCAGCTGTTCCTTCTGCCATAGTTCCTGTTATGTCTTTCTGTTTCTGAGATTTACTTGTTAAATCCTTGGTTCCTAGCTGGATTAATCCCTGAATAGTCACCTTCCTTACCTTTCTTTTGGTTTTTTGTTTTTTGGTTTTTTTTTGGTTTTTTTTTTGTGGAGGGCATTGTGGGGTAGAACAGTATGAAAAAGCTTAGATAGTAGTCCAAGCCTCTCTTGTTCGCTGATTTTATCCCCTTACCTATTTCCTAAAATCCTAATGTGCCACTGTCCCTGAAGGAGAATGTCCCCAGGTTTTTCAGCTGCCCATTTGTCTCTCCTTTGCTATATCAAAGCCTGAGGGACTCAAACATGGTGTTGTTTGTTTCAGAAATAACACTGTGGCTGCTTTCAGCAGTTGGCTTCCATCTTCACCTCTGATGCATCTCTGTGGGATGCTGGACTACATGTCCTTGAAAGGTGCTGGGGTTGTCCTTGCCTCCCAGCTTTCATCTAATTAATGATCATGTGCATGTGTGGTGTGCCAGGTCTTCAGCTGATTGAGGCAGGTCCCTGGTAGCTTAGAGGAACTGTGTGTTTTCTCTTTGGACCAGGTGATGATTAGACCCAGGATCTAGTTTAGAGAGCATTTAAGCAGCAACAAAGAATGCTTTCTTGGATTCATTGTTAACATTGGAAAGGGATATACAAGAGAGCAGCTGGTAGAAATGCCTGTTTGCTCAGCTGTGAATGTGGGCCGAATAATAATTTCTTTCTCACACTGAAAAGTGGACAGGGATTTTGGATTTTTTCCCCCACATCCCACTCCCTTCAGTCTAGAACTTGTCAGGCTGAAAGCACACAAATTTTGGCATCTGGATTTGCAAGTAGATTTTCACCTTTATGAGTAATTCCTGTTGTTCAAGAATTGGTATGGATATAAAGCTGCCTTTAATCTCCAAAGTCAACTTTATGATGATCCTCTTTATGCTGACATTTATTCTGCTCTCCCCTCTGTAACTAGTGTTTTTATTTTAAAAAGAGGAAAAACACTCCTTTCTTCGAAGTTCCACTAGGGAGTGAGCAGAGCTGGGCTAATTGAACTACAAGCTAAGTAGATGGCCTCTGGCAGCAGACAGCTGGGTGTAAAATATAAAAATTCTCCCTCCCCCTTGGAACTGCCTGTGCCAGAGTTGACCAACCAGACTGGCTGTTGGTGTGTCTGACTAGGGGTGGACCAGGTGTAGCAGCTGCTGTGAGAGCATGACAGCAAAGCGTGTGCAGCAGGACTGGTACAGTCGTTACCAGCAAAAGGGTTTATTTTTTGTGTCTTCATTGAAGTTACTGTCCTTCAGTGATTACTTCTTTTTATGGCTTTCCTTGCCCAGATTAAGACATAAAGCAGCAAGTTTGTCTTACTTGAGATACTGTTGTGTTGTTTTGAAAGTTATGATGCATTGGAGAAGTAAAGCCAGACTGAAAGGCATGCAGTAAATGCACATAGTCGTAGTGTTTCTCTTGCTCTTCTGTCTCCTCTGTTCTCCTGTGCAGTGGATAACACAACATGTATAAGGGCTCTGTGCCATGTCTTGAGAAGCTGGTGCTTTAAATGTCAGTTTGGAGCCTGAATACAAGGTCTGAGTAGGCCACTGTAAAAGGGCAAAGTAGCAAGTTATCCTGGCCTTGCATTGTGGGCCAGTCATTCGCAGAACCAAATGCATCAGTGAGTTATCATAGAATATACTGAGAAGGGACCAATCAGGCTCATTGAGCCCAGCTCCTGGCTCTTGACAGGACACCCCAAGAATCACACCATGTGCCTGAGAGTATTGTCCAAATGCTTACTGGACTAGCAGGCTTGGTGCTGTGACCACTATATTTATAACTAGCAATCCTGGATGTGTTCCTGTCTTAAAAGGGGAGAAACTACAAAACACCTTTTTGCATTATGAAATCCTCTGCCTGTTTTGGGTAGCATGACCTCATTTTACTGTGCAGCTTGCAGCTACCTACGCAAGGGAGCATTTGTCCTACAGTACATGCAGTACTTAAAGAGAGGTACCTGCTGTCTCTCTTTAAATAACAGATCTGACGGCAGTCTTTTTCTGAAAAGTATGAGAATAAAGCACTCATATAGCTGGTAAGAGCCCACAAATTTCAAACTGCATTACAAAATGCTTGATTCTGGTTTGCCATGTTGTTTATCCTTGATGTACTTGCTGTTCCTTGGGATTGACGTATGCAATGATGCAAAGGACATTTCGGTCTCACTGGTCTCAGAAGTTAGATATACTAAGGAGTATGCTAACTAGATGCCTCAGAAGTACTGTGATTGAGTACTGTGGTTAGAGAAAGTTAAAAATCTGTAAAGGACTTGAGCATTTCTTGTTACTCATTGCTAAAAGTATTTTTGTTAGGAAAAGGGATAGCTGGAAGAAACAATAAGTGTTGAGACATGACATTAGATGTAAACAGAATAATGATGAGCTGCCTGGTTGCCAAGATGGGCCTGTTCAACAGTGGTCGACCTTTTGGGAATGGTTGTTTTTTTGGCAATGTCTGTGGCTAGAACTGCTGGTATCAGGGGTTTTGTCCTCTTTTTAGGTGTTTATATGAAAGCCTTCTTGTCTGCCTGCACTCATGGGGTGCAGGAGGAGAGCAATATGCAATGACATCAGACTACAGCAGTGAAAAATGTCAAGAGCACAGGTATTAGGTCAAAATTAGGCTAACTTGAATTGTGTGCCTGTGACAGCAAATCTAAAAAGGGGAAACTTGAACTGTGCAAATCCCGTTTGTGAAGTATTTGGCAGCAAACGCAAGGTTTGGCTCTTTCCCTACTGAAGTTGGTTACAGAAATCCATTCAATATTTGTATTTCTGAAGCATTGTCTTCCCGGCACTTCTTTTTTGTTCTGATTGCATGTGGTGTGAAATTGAGTAACTCTGCAGAATAAGTAGTTTGGCTTGTACACTTCTGTATTGCAGCCTTTGACATACTCAAGACAGATATACATAATTTATGACCTGTGCAAGTTGAACTGTGATCAAACTGAAAAGTGTCAAGGGTTATGTCAGTTGGTGTAATGTTACAGTAGTTTGAAGCTAATGTGTGATGCATTTCTGGGAGCTATTTTGTGAACCATAAAGAATTTGAGTCAAATAAATGGAAAATGCAACATAGTTACAATGTAGACTGCAGCTCTCAGTGAATTTGGTCTCTTAACAAAGTCATGTTAATTTTGTCCCAGGTTTAATTTACACTGAATAGTAGGCATTATTAAGAAGTTGCTGTTTGCAAATACTATAATAGCAATGTCTAGTTAAAGGGTGAGATTTTTTTCCTGCCATAAGATTAAGAAGTCATTATTTGCTTTTCTTGACAGCAGTCCTCATGCATACGCATGAAATATGCCTATTTAATATGGTGTGAAAGGGGTATTCTGTCATAGATTAGGCTTAGTGCTAAAAGGCAGAAACACCCTAATGTGTGGTGCACTTCCCTCTGATGCTGCACTATCACAGAACTGAGAGTCCGTGTTTTGTCTGCATGGAAAACCCTTGGTGCTACATCTCTGTCCTGCTTGATTAATAGTTACTGGAAAGCAAGCTTCATTGTGACATCCCTGCAGCAGTTAGCTAAGTTAGTGGGTAGCTAAGAGATGAAGGTTTTCTAAAACACCTGTAGTAATTAATTTTTTAAAAAGTAAGCCTAATGAGCTTTAAAGGAATTTAGTCCCTCAAATGACATAAAGTTATCTGTGTTTGGAGTCCATAACATAAGTACTGTTTGGTACACAAGAGATTTTAAACTTTCCAAGTACAGCTATTGGGAGCTACCTTCTGCTGGAAACTGACTTTCTGGCAGTCTTTAGTGGCAGTCACTTGACAAAGTAAATGGGGTACAAAGGTGGTAACAGTGACTACGAATTGCATGTAGGCTTTTGCAAACATTTCTTTGTCATTTTGAGAAATAAATTGATAACTTGACTACTAGCTTTCAGACAGGTTTAATTCCTTGAAGCAATGAGAGGCATAGCTGAGTTAGTAAAATGGTAACAATCAAATCAGTGCTTTACTCATATGTACCTTTTTTGCAGCCTTGTGTTAATCAGTTTTCAGAGGTCCAAGTAAAAGAATCCAGCAGAACTGACGCTTTGCTGAGCTTTGAAACAGCAAGTTTTATCCTGATGCACTTTGAAATTGCTGCAATTAAAAAAAATTCCCTGAAGCAAGAAATGGAGTATCTTGTATGGTTCTTAATTTGTCTGTTTTTGTATGCCAGGATACCGGAAAGAGCTATAATTAATGGAAGAATTGGTTTTAAATTAGACTTTATTATGGTTGCATGGGGAAAAGGAAAGGCACTTTAGAGAATCTTATCAGAATCACTATAGCAACAGCTCACTTCATCATTCCCTGTGTGTTTTCTCAGCCTGTGATACTTTCTATACATTATTAGTGACATTTATATTCAAAACCATTCTTTTCTGTAAGTCTGTTAAGTAATTGTAAGTCCAGAAGAATTTGTCACAGAGAGCTGTGTCCTTTACAGTCAATAGTTTGGGGAGATGTTGGGCTTGTTATTATTGTTATTATTATGACACAACCTTTTCTTCTTAGTTGTTGCTCTTTGAGTGAATTTCATCTTTATGGTGAAAATAGTATAGATTCTTCATATGTGTGAGAAAAAAACTAGATTTTTCCTGATTGTTTTTTTTTTTTTTAAAGGAGTGGGAGAGGTGAAGGGTGGTGGGTAACTATTATCCTGGGAAGAGGAGAAAAATACAAGTACTGTATTAAAAAATCTGTTTATTTGGTTTCCTTCATTGCAGTTCACCTCTTCGTTTTGTTAAATCAAGGAGGGTTGCTTTATTCATAGTTTGCATTTGAAATAAAATTGAATGTGCTAAATTTGCTTTCTTCATGAAGTTAAAGTAGGCATCACCACCTTTTCCTGATAGCAATGTTCTTTTACCTACTGGGTCATGCTGCGGATCCCCAGATGTCCATTTCTAGTGAGCTAGCTAGTGACCTTCCCTTTAGCTTAGAACAAGGAATTGTGTTGATACTGGATTTTTAAATGTTAAGGTCTTTAACTTCTAGCTAGATAAGGCCTGACTGATGTCATCCTATTTCAGGTTAGGCATACAGAGCATGTTCAGCCAAACTGACACAGACTAGTTCACATTCTTCTTAGAAGTGAACTTCCATTGGAGTTCTGCCAGGGAATGCATAATTCTGAAGTACTTTGAATCTACATGACTAGAGGAGCTTATTAGGAAGCACATTTAGCATCCTCAAAGAATTTTCCCAGGGACAAAGCATTTACTGAGTGTATATTGTTTGAGCCTTGGCTTTACTTTTTTAGTCTGAACTAATTGAATAAAGGTTTGAGGCATTTAAGGTGAGGCTGTGGGATATTAATCAGGTTGTCTGAAGGATTGCTGCTTTGTGCTTTGCAAATATTTCTAGGGGAGTTCAAGGCTGCTTGGTGTAACCTGGTGGCAGAAGATTGCAGAAGACTGCAGCTCCACTGCAGTTCTGTTGACTACCTCTGGATGAAAGAACTGATAAATAATTCAGATATTTTCCAGGAATGCCAGTAGTTTTTTAAAATATTGCAATACCAGGAATTCCAATAAAATGCTTCAAACTTTGCCATAGACTTCTTATCTATTGTAATGCTATTTCTTTTGTGATGGGTCTTGCATCTATTTATGTATAAGCAAAGCATTTATTTCATGCTGTGGTAAGCTGCTTGTCCATTCATACATTATTTTGAAATTTATAAAATTTATCTAGAATTTTGCAGTTCTTTAGTCATATTGTTTCTTCTTTTAATTTAATAAGGCTTGTTCCTTATGTTTTACTCTCAAAGGTGCCTTAAATTCATCAAAAGGAGGAAGAGCATGTGGAGATCAGAGGCTGACAACAATGGGCAGAAATGCTTGTTGTATCAGAAATTCAGCTTGTCATTTGTTACTCAGCTAAAAACTGTCAAAATAGCTAGATCAGTAAAGAAAAAACTACATCCTAGCTGGTATATGGTGAATGCTATGTGATAGTTATTGTTAGAAAGAGACTTTGTGAAGCTGAGCTTTCTGTGCATGAATGTAGTTTTGAGCAATGCGATAGCTACCCTGAAACTACTGAATAGTGAATTTTCTTCCTTCAGGTAGGAAGAGGGAGGTTACCCAGGTGATATCCTGAGTCTTCCTAAATAACTGTGTAGTAGATACTTCTAGCCAAAACATCTCATTTTCCAAATCTAGTTGTATTGCTGAGCTTAAGGGTTAAAAAAAAGATAACTTGTAACATTGAAATGAACAGAAATAAGAGCTGAAAGTGGTATAACGTGAAATAAGACATGATACTAAAAATATCCTTGAAGTCTCCTGCTCAGCGTTGGTGTTTGACTGTGGTTCTGTACTGTAGTTTCTCCATATCTGATCATTCATTTAGGTCTGTTTTGGGGCCATTGTCAGACATGCATCAGTGTTGTGAGAGCTCTATGCAAATCTTGAACAAAAAATGTTGTGCATGAAATATGAATTCATGTGGAGGTGGAGAGAGCTTAATTTAAAAGAATTAATTTTAGCATCAAAGCAATCAAGGTAAATCAGTTCAAAATAAAAGATGGGGGAAAGTCAATAAAGATTAAAATAGAATAGGGGCTGAATGTGGGGTTTTTTTTCAGGGAGTCTGCAAACCAATTTTCTGCTTGTGTAAGATTCTGCCTCAGCCTTAGACTATGCTCTGTTACAGCTGTCATGTCTAATTTTTTAACCTGTCCTATTACTGCTTTTGATGATCGATTATTTATAGTACACATACTACTTGAGTTATTTATTTCAACACAAAAGCGATACGTTCCCTCTGTTTTTGAGTGTAGGCAGTTAATATGTATTTACATAATGGGTATTTCCTATAGGACTGGTAGGTTTACACTTGAAATTTTTAAAGCATCTATAAAAAAAAGATAAAGGCTAAAATGGCTAAAAGAAGAGCTGGAAGAATAAAGTTCTGTTCATGTTTAAAAGGAAATTTCTGTCAATAATGATTGCTTTTCTAGAATTGTTGTCTTTGACGTATGAGCAATGCCTCTGGGTCCATTTAAAATGTAGATGATTTTCCCCAAGGCTTGTGGCTTGAAATGACAGAGTTTTGGGTAACAGTCTTCCAGTTTCCAAGCTAAGCCTGCCTGGAATCCATTTGATCATTATGTACTGTAGCTGAAAAAATGTGCCTGGGAAGAAAAAAACATGACATTGCTAAGATGCTTGTCAACCCTGTGTTACTTGCGTAAAATGTGGAGTTGCTTTGGATTCATTCCATTGAGATAGCTTTTTCCTGGTTTGCAGAGGTGTTTCCTACTATATTTTTTTGTTTTAAGTCTCTTTACATTTTGCATTGGGACTTTGTAGAATTTTAAGTGGATGAGAATTAATCTGTCACTCACCCTTCCTGTTGAAAGCATATGAACATGCAGACCCATGTTACTCTCTGGTTCTAAAAGAAGTAAGAGAGATAGGAAGTGTAGGACGTGTGGATCATTGCAAGATGCTTTCTCATTAGGTCAGGTGAAGGTGGAGAAAGGAAAGGTCTTTCTGTTTCACAGATCAGGGGATAATGGGGAAGAGAAAAAATAGTGTCATGCAATTGGATTGCTGGTACTTAAGAAAGCCACAGAGTACAAAATGGAACTTGTGATCAACAAGAATGGGAACCAATATGCTGAACTGGCTTTCCCTCCACTACCGGAATGGAAGAGCAGAGCTCTTCCTCATGGTGTGTTACTTGTACAGCACTTCTCTCTTCTGTAGTGCAGCAAATTTTCCTTCACCATCTTCCTCATTTGTGACTGTCCCCAAAGCAATGAAATCCCCTTTACCAAGCTAGGGAAAAGAATGCAGCCCAGCAAGGGGTGATTCTGTTTGCTCTCTGGTTTGCTGCATTACTTCCCTTGGGAAGACAGGGTGTGGGAAAGCAACTAGAGTCCATCACCACTTGATGGCACAAACAAAATTGCAAGACTGAAATAAATGAGTAGGGCAGGAATTCAGCTTTTCTGCAGTGTGTGAGGACACCGATATAAATACGTCACGCTTGCTGTAGTAGTACGGCACCCCATGAAGCACTCTCAGCATCAGTTAAACTTTTTTATTGTTTAGTTTCTTTCGCACAGCATGAGTACCCCAGCACTGTTGAAAGTAATGAGGGCTTTATGCAGTAATAGTAAACTGACAATGTAGCCCAATGTGCTGGCCTATTTGTGAGCCAGTGAGTATACTTGGCTAAGTGTTCTGGTTGTCTTGTTGTCTGAGGCTGAACACTCCTTGTATCTCTTCCAAGTTATAATCATTTTGCAAGTACAAAGCACCTGTTAGTGAAAAACAAGTTTCTGGACTGCATAATTTGAATGACTTTTAAAAAAGAGAATTCTAGAGTATTGCATTGTGTGCTGTTAGATTCACAAGGACCTTGATGTTTTGAGATCTCCCTCTATTACAGATTTTTTTTTTTTATTCCCTGTGGAGGCAGATGTTCTCAGTTCAATGACTGGAAGGATGACCATATTGATTTTTTAGTCATTAATATTAAAGTGTACCAACACAGAAGTTCTCCAATACTGTTACAGTTGCTTCTTGTCTTTTCTGAACACATTATAAGAATCTTGGTCTTCTCAGGTTTTTATTAGTTCTCAAAAAAATGAATTTCATCCGCAAGATAACCTTCTGGTCTTTCCGTTAAACACACAGCAGTTGTTGGAGGCTTCCTTTATTTAATTCATTCTGAATCCTCTTTTCTTCTGTAGTTTTAACTTCCTTCTGTCTTTTCATCTGTCCCTGAACATATTGCCTTGCTTAATTATATCCTGTTTGGTGGACAGAGAGAAGGAGGAGGTTGTTAATGCTTGTGAAAATGATGAGCAACCTCTTTTTCCTGATTCAATTTCAAATACAAGTGCCTGCCACAACATTTGCTTGATTTGTCTAGGTTAACTGTAAAAAACAGATACTCTGTTGGTTTCTCTTCTCAACTAGTACAATAGAGACAGAGCTTATTCCAGCATTGTATGGATCAGAAACAATTAAGGATTGCCATGTAGTTGTTTCCCTTTCACTTCCAATTCTCCTACCACATCATGGATTAATGGAAGTGTCTAATGTTGAGGGATCTTGTACATGCATATATATTGTATTCATGCACCAGTCCCCTCTCTTCATTGCCATGCAACTGACTTGTAATTAATTGTTAGAATTAACTAGAAAATTACTTCACTGAGAAGCTGTTTGCTTTTCATTTGCATAGCACCTAGGGCAGGCAAGACCTGATAAAGATCAGCATAAAAATCTTAATAGCAGCATATATACAGTAATTATATCTGAAAGATTGTGTGGTTGTCGTACACACACACCCCCCTATACGCGCGTGTGCAAAAATCCGTCCCAGCCCTATAAAAGCTGATGTGCAGACTCTTTACAAGTTTTTTTAACATGCCTCTGGATTTTGTGCATATTGATTCCAGCAATGAGTGTTGATTGAGGATCAGCTTCATTCTGTTTCTAGGCCATGTTGCAACCCTGTTAGTCCTTTTGCGGTCTAAGTAAAATTTTACTTTGAAACTTCGGAGCTCTCATTATAGTAAGCTTTAGCAGTCATAAGGTGCAGGAAATATTGGAGTGCTCTCTCACTGTCGTGTACTCAAGAGAATAAATAGCACTGTGAGAAAAGTTGAGTATTCAAATGCATTAAAAACAGCTGGTTGGGGTTTTTTTGTCATTGCTTTTTGAATACTTGCTTTTCATTTGTAAAGATTATATCAATAGAGTGCTTAAATATTTGAGCGCATCAGTGTCATGCTTTTTGAAAGACAGGTCTGTTGTTTTCCACTTGTGAAACAATATTAACCATTTAAGGAGACTTTAGAAGATGTTGGCAGCATTATTGCTGGGTGCTGGTGTTCCAGCTTGACCCTTCTTAAATGGCTGGTGAAAAGTCTGTAGCAATTAGATAATTTTTTTCATCAAAATATGATTAAATCCAAATTCCTGTAATTGATACTTCCTGAAAGCATTGGTCCATGACACAGGACTTAAATGAAAGCAAATTCTTGCTACTCTCAATATTTGAACTCCAGGGAGAAGAAAATGGAAAGCAATTATAGGAATAGAATGGATGCTTATAATAATACAATATAATATAATATTCAAAGCATGCTTTTCTTTTTCTATTAAATTCTGATTTAATGGGGAAATTTCATATGCCATTTAGTAACACATATACTTATATTCTATAGTTGTTTAGCTCCACTTTTTGGTCTGGCTGTCTTCTTCATTCTGAAGGCTCTCTAGGCTGCCGTACTTTTCCAGGATTGGTCATCTGTGTAGCCCTCAGTGATAGACAAGAGATTTACTGAGGGGGAAAGAGGGTTGGTGGCCACATTAATCTGATAAACGTTCTGGAAAGCATGCTCACTCAGATGGAAGAGGCAACCCTCCCTCTAAATGGTGCTGCAGCTTGGCTTGGGGCTGCAAGCATCTGCACATGAGCCTAGCTCAAATCATTTGTGTTCTTTACAGAAAGTGACAGTCACTTCTGTGCTGAGGACTGAGATCAGTTTTTGTTTGAATTGAGAAAGACTGCATGCATCTCTTCACATGGAGGTGTGAAATTCAGCTCAGGACTAAGGCAGAGCTCCTACCACTGAACTTTTAGCTGATGTTTAAATTTCGCCAAAGCTAAAGTTCCATGTGCTTTTTGTCACCGTTTCTTCAAATACGGAGCGAAGTGCATGTGTTTGAATAAGGATGAAATTAAATGAAAAGTATTTAATCTTACAAATTGGTTGAGCACTGAAATGGGTTGCCTTTGAAGACTGCTGAAGTCATGGCATGAGGTGTCTCAGAATAGATTAAACCAGTGCAGGGAGGCAGGGAAAGGCTTTCCAGCAGAGTTTCCCCGTGCATGAGGTATGCCTCACTGATGAAGCATTTCAAATGGAGCATGCAGCAGCCCAGGGATGACCTGTGCTGATGCATGATAAATTCTTAACTGGTGAAGTGAAGCATGATTTAAAGAGGATGAGAGACACCAGATTACACAAGCTCCAAAGTTTCACATGTAGTTATATTTTGATGTAATTCTGATACTTGCTGATGTCATCAGTTGTAACTCTTTGACAAGACCAGCAATATTTCACATCAAAACATTATACAATACAGTCTTACACAATCACATGGACAAGGTCAAAAAACACTACAGTATTTATACCAGTCTCAGTTGGTCTTCATAATTGTACCAAACTGTTATTTTTTGGTGTTCTTTTTTTTCAGGAAAAAAGCAGTAGGCTTTCTGGAAAGTGAGAGGTTTAAGTATTATCCATTTGTGAAAAGGTTGGGTTGCCTTTTGTCCATACTATTAATGTGTCAAAGTTTTGTTTCTCTTACTTGAAAGAGCTCTCTGGAGCTCTTTACAGAGCAGTGATTGAATGCAAAGTCAAACATGGAGAAATTTATATCTGAGTTCGTGAATGGTGCAGTTTTGAAACTCATAGTTGGTTGATTGCAGAATTTGTTCCTGTGATAGCAGAGTCACATTGTTACCAGAACTTTTTTTCATCTTTAGGTTTCGGCATAGCCCAAATTCCTTTTACTTGAGAGACTGGACCATTCACAGCTGGATCAGACAGTGCTTAAAATATGGCGCTCAAGATAAAGCCTTATACACAATACAAAACAAGGTAAGTTTTACCAAGGAAGAGACATGAATATTTTTAAATGGCTTTTTGATTCAAGTTTGGTTTGACAGCAATTCCTGTTGCAGCCAGGTCCTGTAGACTGTGGTTTTAAGTTCAGATTTCTTCGTCAAAATACAGATTACTGTTGTACTTGAATTTTAGTGATAGCCTTTTTACAGCTTCTAAATCCTCTCTTTTCTCAAAAAGCTTTTTGGTTGTAAATAGTGTTGGTGTCCAAAACATGTTAAATGCAGGGGAAGCATAATAATGTGATAGGCAATGCCATTCCTGGTCCAAAAGGCTCAGTAAAGTGCTAAAACAAATCCAATGCATCAGAAGTCAGAGGCCTACATCACAGGAGCTGTGCTAATCTCTTGTGTTGCTTGACTGTACATTGCATCAGTGTGCAGTGTTGTGGATCTGCTCTTTCTGGTATCTACAGCACTGTGCTTGAGACGATCTGAACAGCACATTTGCACACTGAACTTTTTTTCATTCTTTTCTTCAGGTTCAGTATGGAATTTTTCCAGATAATTTTACATTCAATATTTTGTTGGATTGCTTTATAAAGCAGAAGAAATATGAAGGTAAGAAAATAATACTGCATCCTTAGTTGTATGCTCTTATATTTACAGAGCTTTTTTTGAACTAAAAACTTGTAGCCATATTTTTTCTAAATTCATCAAAAAACACAATTTCACCTCTCCTTGAAATATTTTTGCATGTTTTTATCTCATTTTTGTTGGGATTTTATTCATTTTATAGTTTTGAAACTGGTGTAATTCCCAATTTCTACTGTTATTTATCCTATTGCAAGTCTAAACCATCTTCTTCAGTTACAAGTCTGATGTATGTGCTAATGATGTGACAGGACTTATTAGGGACAATTAATTAATTAGAGTATTACCAGAATCAAAACGCCTGTTGGTATTCATCTTCCATACATTTAGCTGTTCAGGAAGCTGGATATGTAAGCTATTTGTATAGGCTTTTTGTCTGTCACTGGAGCAAGCCAGCAATGCTGAATTGCTATATTGGGGCTACCTTTCATTATTGACTGTTCAAGTGTTTGGATGAGAAATCCTCTCATGTTTGATGACAGATAATAACTTCGATGATAATTTTAATTTCACTTCAGGTTTTCTAGTACTGTAAGCTTGCAGTAAGCTTTCCTGTAGTGGTGTGCTTTGTAATCAACTTTGTATTAATGGTTTGTTCCTTTCCTTTGCAAAAAACTCTTATAAAACAGATAACTGAAAGGAACTTAGAGATTTTGCTAAACAACAGATTAATAAATGTATTTTTTATTTTGAGATTTTGAATCTTTGAATTTCCCCTTATTTTATCTGTATTTCTTTTCTGTTTGAAACTGAAGGTCTTTTTACAAACTGTCCTTCCTGACAGGGAGTGTCACTGGAACTCCATGTAGAGCTCCTCTAGAGCATTGCTGAATAGAGAGACCACTGTGGGTGACTGTGACATTTCTGTTCCTTTGTATTCTCCTATGACCCTAAGGGCTAATGAAGTTAGGCTAGTCTTCTCTTCTTTGTAATCAAAACACAAGAACAAAGAAATAATTAAATTTTTTTCAATGATTGAGGAGCTGAGGAAAGAAGAGCAAATTGAAGTGTGTAGAGCTAAGATAATTTTGAGAGCTACTTGGCTGTAGTTTTGTTCTATTCGACCCATTCTTCCTTCTTGCAGTGTGTTTGAGCAACCCAAAGGAATAAGATTAACTCTATAGGTGTATTCTAGTTGCAAGAAATGTTTGACTTTCTCTTTAATTATTTCAAAGTATACTACAGCAATAAAGCATCAGAGAACATGAGTGGGTGCAAAAGGAATATATTTATTGGAAGCTATGCTGATTAAGTATCGTTTTTCTCCATAGATGCTATGTCAGTAGTAACAGAGATCATGCTCCAAGAAAGTTTTGATGAACTATCAACGCAGCTTCTTTCTCTCTATGTTTTATACCAGTACCTGGCAGCCAAGTCTGAACATACGGTAAGCTGACCACACTCAGAGTGATACAGAGCCTGTGCTTCCAAGTGTTGTGGTGCAGTCAGACATTCAATCATGAATGTATTTTATTTCCCCTAGGTTTACCTGGGGAAAAAAATGCTCCGTTTTCTCACTATTTTTTGCAGCTGCAGAAGAAAGAAAGAAAGGAAAAAAGAAACAACCATGTATGAAAACCATCAAATCTCTTGTCACCCCCTTTTTCCTTTCTCTGTAAGGGAGGATGTGTAGGGATTTTCTGATGTAATGTGTGCCCGTTTGAAGGACGTGAATTGATGCTTCAGTTCAAAACAGACTGTGTCAATTACCGCCAAAAGAAATGTGTTATCTATTGTATAGGACTCTGTTAAGCTGAGTATTGCTCACCATAGAGCTTGATAATGGTGATGGTACAGAATTATAAAGCATTTTTACTAGGTTTTTTAGTATCTCATTTGGCTTTTGGTGTATTACTTCTTATTGCATATCTGTTTTAAAATTAAAGTTGTTATATTTCTTCTGTCTCCAAGGATTACGGGTTTATTATCTATAGCTTGCTTGCTTAAGGCCAAAATGACAGTTCAGGGTCTTGGAAGTGGCATTATTCTACCTTTTCAGAAGGGGCTCAGTCAGTAAAGGGCTCTGCCATGATCTCTGTAGGAAGCTATTTTTGATGTAGTTTGGCACAAGCCTTCAGTAGCATGTTGTCATCTATATGGCAAATGCTTGAAGCCTCCATCTGTGTTACATCAAGCATCTTCCAAAATGCATTTTACAGGTGCCTTCAGGTTTTTCCCAACTGGATGGTAATTTGAGTTTTCACCAAAGAAGAGAAAAGCGCCTTTACCCTATTGGATATTCTCTTCATTCCCTAGAAATCAAGTGTGCTTAGTCACTTGTATGTGAAAAGCAAAGGGATGAAAATCTCATTTTTCCATTGTGTTTGTCCATGTTTGCTTATCTGTACTGCAGAGACAAGTATTTGTAAGTATGTGTAGTGTTTAATGAAAGCTGAATGTGCAAGCAGGCTGATGTGAACATAAGACATGTTTAAGGCAAGCTTATTTATATAGCTGTGACTTAATATGCATTAAGAAGTGATCCCATCCAAAGACAGCAATGTAATAATATTTTTATTTGTATACACCATTCAAAGTACCATTTGAAGCCTCATAATGCTCAGCATCAGTTTTCTGTGTTTGATTTAAGAGGTAGAGGTAGACATAGTAAGGAGAACTTTCTTGCAAAATTTCAACCACTCACATTTTACAGTCTTCTGCAAAGAGTTTTTCATCAGTACAATTCATACTGTTCCTCAGGGCAGATATACTGTAACTGAACACTGCACATGTTTAATGGTTCTTTACTTTTTTGCTAAGATGTGATGAAAGCCATGCATGCTGTCTTTGCTGCCATTTTATATTTGTGTTTGTTAAGGAACACTTACTTAGTTGATACATTATTTGCAGTGGGAAGAAGAGAGAAATATTGGAGCATCGCTATTGCTTACAGGTCTAAAGCAAAGTAACACTGTGGGTTTTAGTTCCCAACTCTACGGCTATGCATTCCTTGGTAAGTTTTACCTCCCTCATTGTCAACTTTCCCCTCTTGTTTTCAGTGGATGAATTAAATTGGCATCTTTACTTTACTGAAATGTAACCAAGGAGAAGGGAAATGAAAAAAAAAAAAAAAAGAAATAGTGGAAGGACAATTTCAGAGTTATGAGTGACCCTCTTTTGTTGGCCTGGAGGGTAGAACTGATATGGATTCGATTCATCAGACAGCTTCAGAACCAATTTTAGGGCTCCCTGCAGGTTTGGGTTAGATGCTGAAAGTGAGAAGATATTCTTAAATAACAGTGGGATTGGTTTGTTCATTCACCAATAAATTAAAAAAAAAAAATACTCTAAAGTACAGATTTCTATGACACACATTATAAGGTTATAGACAACAGACTTTTTGGTTAACGAGCATCATAATCTTTAAACCTCATGAAATGGGAGAGCACAACCTGGAAAACACAATGTTTAGAACTTTTACTAGTCACTGTGAAGTGAATGTTGGGGGTTGTGAACAGCAGATCGCAGTATCTGTTAAGAAGTCTTCACTGTTAATAACTTGCTATATAGTATTAAAGATAAGTTAGAGTATATTCAGAATTGAAGGGAAGGGAAATGGGCAAACAATTCTTGAATTTCCTCTGAATCTTCAGTGGGATGCAGCGCAGATAGGTTTTGTTCTTCTCTACAAAATGATTATTTACTAGAAAGTAGTCAACAATTTATTGTAAATTTTTGTTTCATTACTGCATTATTGAGGGTAATAAAAATGAATTTGTTCTTCAAATGTCACCTCAAAATATGGTGTGGGGTGGCAGAATTAGGATGTTGATTGTATTTATCACAACTGTAAAACAGAAAACTCATTTTCAGTCAAAAAGAGGGATAAATGTGAAAACTAATTTGAAAGTGGGGTTTTTCGTAGCACTGTAATTTGTAATCCAGTGGAGATACTGCTACAAACAGGGACTTTGCTGTCCAGTTGGCATTCAGTTTGGAGAGTTTTAAATGTCATGTAGATTGGTGGGGTTGTGGCTGTATTTCAGAAATGCATTTCACTCTTGTCTGAGAGCAAAAGTGCTTGGTCCATGACATTGACGTTCAGTGGATCAAAAGCTATTTACTGTTATGTCACACATTCCCAAGACTTGCCAACACTAATGGAGCTGACCTCTGAGAGACTAAAAGATGTCTGTGGGCACAGAGTGGCCTCAAGCACCTCAGCTCTTTTAATTTAGCCATGGTCCACAGGCTTTGTCTGTGCACTTATGACATTGCTTTTCCTAAGCTGCTCTCTTCCACGTAAAGAGGGTGTCTTTCATAGTTTTGTGTCATTATAGCCAGAGTGCAAATTGGATTGAGAGCTTGGACACAACTCCTGTAAGCTACACTTGAAGAGATATTATCTGTTATGCTGACAATAACAAAATCAAAGCCCAAGAGTGACAATCATTGTAAATTGCATCAACTACAATGTGTTGTGCATTTCCTCTATTATGCAGGAGTTTCATGGTCTCAAATTATTGCTGTCAGAAGAAAAGCCACATTGTAAGTGGTGCAGTATATCACAGGTTCTGCTAAAATCAATGAACACCTTGTTGCACAGATTGTCTTATATCAAGAACCAAAATTTCCTTTTTGGCAAGTGTCCCATATTTTCTCTTAGGAAGCCTCAGCAGAAATAGGGGTGGTAAGCTGAGCACTTAGCCATAACATGTTCTGTTATGGGTGAATAAACCCTAGAGGCCACGGAGGTAAATCTGGAGATTCAGATTTAGTGCACAAATGCTCCACAGTCAGCTGAAAGCTAAGGAGACGTTTATCTGAGAATCTTCAGGCATCCTTCTACAAGCTGCTCTTATAAAGCCAGACAACCAGAAAACCTGGCTACTTACTCTGATTTCCATCGGGCAAAAATTCTGGGTGAGTGGGAATGGGGAGGTACCAGAAACATGCACATAATTAGATAAAGTTGAGCAAAAAGAAGGCATCTTAATAAAATAAGGCAATGGAAGTTTTATCAGAGCAACTTTGTAGAAGTGTGTTGTTTTTACCCCCAAAGCCAAGACATTTGCTGCCACTGCTAAATCTGGAGCCAACCTGTACAGATTCCATTAAGATTCAGATTTTGAAGCACTAACAATAAAGTGTGTTTTTATCACAGGGAAGGTGGAGTTGACGAAGGGATTAAGAGCTGTATACAATCTAATGCCACTGATGTGGACACCTGGATATTTGAATAGAGCCTTGCAAGTGATGGAGAATGTGGCTTCACTGTCAGGGGACATCAAAATCTGTAAAGAGGCTGTAAGTATAAAGGCTATAACCCACTGAACAAGGGGAATTTAATATAAAAGAATCTTCGGGAAAACCTGTGAATTCTGTGCCTTGTTAAAGAAAAGATGCCCTGCAAACTTCAGAGGCCTTTACAAGACAGGAGAAGTAATATTTAGAACAGAATCATTGCTTGAGTTGATGAGCCAGTGATAATGTCTGCTGGCATGTCCTTGGCAATGAGTGTGTGTTACTGCCACAGACCATTTAAGTATGTTTTCTAAGCCTTGCCCTCCCTTTAGAGATACCTGCATCTGTGTCACAGGAAACACATGTCTGCGGGGATGGGAAGACACCTTTGTTTCTCGAAAGTTTTTGAAACCACTCAGAGACGTATTTCTTACCAGTAAGGAAGAATTATCACATCTTTTTGCTCTCATGGCTAGTTGTATGTGTTCTGTGCCCTCACATGATGTCCTGAGTGGTACTGTCCAAGAAGCCCATAGAGTGATTTCTGGAAGGTTTTTACTGCTCACAGTCAGGGAGAATGGAAAGATTCAGTCCATTTATGAGGTCAGCACTAACTAAGGGACTCAGGGCTTAGGAGTGCTGTAGGGAATCAGGCTGATCCTGGAATCAGACAGCTTAGGAGTAACTTAGTATGTCACTACCACATGGGCTGGAATATAGAAACATCACTGAGGTCTCTCCACCTCTTGGTACTTTTTCCTGCAGGGTCTCCCTGATGATGGGAGCCTCCCTTTTGCTCATGTCGCTACTAAACTTACAGTTTCCCTGAAAAACAAAAGTCCAGGGCACTGCTCAGCAGTGCCTATTGCTCTGTTTTCTGAAGCTTCTCAGTGTAATACTAGACAGTCCAAGAGAGGTCACATCTGCACCTTCCACCATTTTGAGTTACCTCTTCAGATGTGTGGTTTTGGAGATACCTTTCTTACTACAAGCTTAACATACTTACTTTCTTACTCATCTTAACATACTTGTGATTTTTTTTTTCTGCTTACAAACCCTAGACAAATTAAGGAATTCCTCGTCTTGCTTTGGGCTGTAGATGAACACCCTGGTCTTGAAACAAGGCTGTATCTGTTTCTGGTACAGTTGATCCATAGAAGATCCTATCCATTTGATACTGATCCTCTAAAAATAGTAAATGCTATTAGTACCTAGAAATGCTATCTGTATAGAGGTACTTTTTACTTTGTTCAGTGAATAACTAAGAACTTGTAAAAGAAGGTTCTTGCTGATTTTGTACTAATGCTGCATCTCTGTGCATATCCAGTAGTAGAGCCCAAAAAGCAAGGCATTGACTGTACTACCTACTACTACTACTTGCTACCTACTCCAAGATCCCAAGCGCAGTAGAAAATTCTTCCAAAATGGTCTCATTTCCTTTTAGAATTTGGTTTTCTGTTTAGCATATTCAGAAGTCATCTCAAAATACAATGTAATTCATGAAGTTGTTTGAATACATGACTATCATGTTACTTAAGATTGTATTTCCAAACTCTTGATGCTAACCATGACAAATGTGATTGTGCAGATTGATGCCTTGGAGACCATTTTGCAGTCTGTCCTTGAAGCCAAACCTGATCCAGAATCTGCAGAAGAAGCCAAGAAATTAGAGCAGAAGTGGCAATGTGCAGAGTCAGAAGAAACAGAGCAGTCTAAAGTACCTGAGTACTACAGCCGATTCAAGGTAAGACAGTTTAATTTATCTAAATACTTTTAAGCTGTGGTAGATCTCTCTGATACATACTAGAAAATACAGATGCTGAATTACTGTGGCTGGTAGACTGACACCCCTTCAGTGCATCAGGAGTTCTGTTTGGCATTTTTGAAACTAATGTCACCTTACATTTTCACTTCTTCAAACAGGAAGCAGCAGCCTACAAAGACATAAATGCTCAAGGCCACTTGTCTTTTGTCTGTCTGCTGGAATTTTATCTTCACTTTTTATACATCAAAAGGATAACTCCAGTCCTGTTTGCAAAAGTGGTATGTCATTAGAGACCCATTATCTGACCTTGTGTGGGCTCTTGCTCTTTCAAATAAATTGTAATGGGTGTGAGACTACCCTGAATTTATTGCCCATTTGTGTATATTATAATTGGGTAGGAATGTTGTATCTTGTACTTTCGGACTGGAGAACTAAGTCAGGTGCATATCACCTTCCTTTTATCTTTAGATTGTCGTGCTGATAATAACATTAAGAAACACAGAAAGCTGTTCATTAGGGTGCATCTATATAATAAGTTCATTTTATCATCTCATAGCTATAAATTAGCTAAATGAGCTAATCTTATTTTATCATCTCTGATTTGTGCTGTGGTAAAAATTGAGTACTTCGGTTGAAACTTACCTGGCTTACAGTTCTGGGGGCAGTGCTCTTTCCACGGCCCATCACTTTCCATTGTTTCTGCTGGATGGCTGTGACCTTGGACAGTTGTGCTGGATACAGACAGTTCTAAAGAAATTTCAAAAGTTAAAAGATTAGTATCCTGTGGTTTCAGCTCACACACGCACGCGTGCATACTCACACATAACTTTGCCACTAATCTTTAGATACTAAACTTGTGTTGTAGGCAGTTAAAACTCTTTAATTGAAGTGTTTGGGAATCAGTGTATGCTCAGCATAGGGTAATTAACACCTGGATGAATTACAGTGAATTAGGTAAACACAAGTGTCCTTTGGAGGAGGGAGTGAGACCTTCTTATGTGTCTCTTATTGTCTATCCATTGTCTAGCCTTGAAGAAAATAATGCAGAGTGCTCAAGCTGAGGTCTGAATATCAAATTGGAGACTAGTATCAAGAACACAGTTTTCTTCTCAGCTCAGCCTTTCCACAAATTCCATAATTAATCCCAATTCAGGCATTCCCTGGTGTGGCAATGAGTGACTTTTGGCCAAAAATGTAGTCCCAATGTTCAAAATCTGACCAGGAAAGTCTGAATGTGAGAAAGACATAGCTGCCATGTGACATCTAGGCATCCAACACTAATAAACCAACATTTCTGGCTATGTGAATTAGAAAAGGAGCACTTGAGTTAGAAAGCCATTTCAGCTAAGCCTGAGGGAGTTCGTAGATTCTCCTCTCAAATCCATTAGGCCAGCAGTAGCGGCTCTACCCAGTTGAGGCCTGGGACACTTACAGATGTAGTTCACCGGACAGAGTAGTGCGCTAGAAATCCGTACAAGTGTGAGGGAAGGTGGCAGCTCTGAGTCCACCTGGTGATGTGTGCATTCCCAGCGCTGTCCCAGCACAGGTCACCTCCCCCTTCTGTGTAACCCCAGCAGAGGGTTTGCACTTCTGCTGCTGAAAACAATTCAGATGCACTTTGTCCAGCCCTGCATTTATTAGCCACTATGTCCCAGTCTTTCTCCTTGAGCTCAAAACCAATTGCTTCTGCCTCCTGCACTCCTGACTGTTTCACAAACCATACACTCAGAATGCAAAGAAAAGCATATGGATTTTCTCCAGACATACACATGCTCCTCCATGGAGTGGCCTCTGTGTGTCATACCAATCTTCAGAACAACCATTTGTAAAGTACTTGAAAAAGGCTTGGAAGTCGAACAGATATGGATTCTTGTCCTTTACTTCCACTAAAACAAAGAGGACCTGAGGACATTTGTGTCTTTCCAGAAAAAACTGTTAGACCTGTAGTCTAGACTCTGACACTCATTTGTGTTGTAATTAACCTGTCTTCAGATCCTGTATGCTGAGTCTCACTGCTCCCTATAGTCTTCTTCAGGCGATTCTTTCCATCAGTGTCAGTGATCAGTAGGCAGCAAACATTTTTCCACATAAATGGTAACATCTTCTCCAAAAGCAATGCACCTTCTTCCCTAGCTTGTCTGCATGCAGAGTCCTGGAAACTGCTTATAAAAATTATAATTTAGCCATTTAAGAATGTGCCCTTTTGGTACCTGTGGGACATACAGCCTGCTGCTTTCCTGAATCTGTGTTACAAGAGAAGAGCAGGAAGTATTCCAGGATACCAGTGATAGCTTTGGAGACAAGACCTGCTAGTTTTCACTTTATTGCCTTTCTGTAATTCAATTTCCTTTGTTTAAGTTCAGCCTCTTTTCAGCACATCCTTGGTAGAGTTTAATAAGAAGAGTATGAATGATCTAAACTAGTTACATTTAAACTGCATATCTAATCTCTGAGCATAGTTGTCAAGTTTCTTCCCCAAACCCAAGCTGTACAGCCTCTTCAGTTTTCTTACTGATGCCTTGTGTGGCATCTCAAACAAAATAGAGACTAATACACCTAAATAAGTTTATTGAGTTTGATTTTAGTCCATTAGCTTTGAAGACATTGGCTTTGTCTTCATTCTTTATCATAAAATCAAAAAAAAAGAGACAGAACCAAATACATGAGCCTCCTTAGACCTGCATGTTTTCTTTAATTTAAAGTCTTTAATCTGCTGTCTGTCCAGTTCAGACCTCCAAGGTAAAACACAACAAAGCCTGCTGTTTTGTTGGCTAAGGGAGAGAGCAGTGGAGAGGCCTCAGAGGGGACATGATAGTTTCCTGCCTAAGAACAAGGCAGAGCCTCCAGATAGGAGCTGAGGGGATGTGCATTTGCAGATAATTGCCAATGTGAGCTCAGGTAAGTGGAACACTGTCGAACACAGTTTATGCACAGTGCATAAACTTTCAGTGATAACTGGAAGTCTGGATATCTGCATGGCTCTAGAAGTGCCATTTTGTTTGAAGGAGAACGATCCCCCCATCTTCTTTCCATTGTATTGCAATGCAAAACAGGTTTCATTCAAATGCAGAAAATACAGATGTACCTTTCATTAGAACACATACTTAGAACATTTTTGCAAGTACTGGGCTGAGAAAAATGTTTTATTTTGAAGAAGAGTTGGGAAAAGGGGTTTTTACCTAATGAGTGAACAAGGGATAAAGAATTTTACAGTGCTGTATCATCTTCTCCTTGGTTGTGTATCTGCACTTTAAAGGCAATTAATCAGAATGTTAGGGAGCCATCGGGCTAAAGATTACAGAAAGCCAGAAATAGTATCACTGGATGATTCATCATCTTAAGTGAATTAACATTTTATGCTGCAGGAAATCTAGAGAAGTAAAGCTTAAGAAAGAAAACTGGAGATTCTTACTGAGACTTTGTTCTGTTTCAGTGTAGAATATCCCTTAAAAAATATCTCTTGCTTTAACAGTGTGAGTGTAGTCACAACTCAGATGTAGTAAGTTGGGAAGAAAAAATATGGGAGTTACTTAATATGCTGTTAGAAAGAGAACATTTGAAGTGATGTGCACCTGTTGGGAGGATTGCTGGTGCAAGCAGTGTGGATGAAGTCATGCAGTTGGTTTTGAGGCAAGACACAAAAGCAAAGTGCCTAAATTATATTTATTGTGATTGGCTGGTCAGCTGATCTTTGTTAATATTAGATAACTGAACTTGGAAAAATGAGAGAATTTGAGTAGTTAACGAAAATGAAATTTCATTGGTTCGGTTTTATTGCTAAAAAGACAAATACTCTAGAGGTTAGCATTTCAAGAAATGGTAGCAACTACCACAGTTACCTGGCCTGTATAGCAGCAGCAATAATAGTAGTAGTAATAATAATAATAATAGTAACAATAACAATAATAATTATTATTATTATCATTCAGTGGTATGTTGGTTGTAGAAAAGTATTTTGTGTCTGATTGTTTCATGATTGACTGACTTTCTCCTTGACACTCCCTACCAAATCTCTTTTTCTGACAGGAGCTGTACTCCAAACTCCATTCACTTGGCAAGGTTGAATCTGAAAGCCTGTTAACCCTGACCACCCAACTTGTCAAGGAAAAGCTGCCAGAATGTGAAGCAGAAGACATTGCAAAACATGAGCAGAACCTGAAGAAGTGGGAAGAGCTACAAGTGCTTCTCATTGAGAGAGAAAGAGAGATGAGAGAAAAAGCTAAGCAGGAAATGGAAGCTAGGAAGCTAGCTAAAGCATCTGCCTAGTACTGGAAGTAGGAATGCAGTGTTATGCACTCCTCTGTCAGTGAACTGAAGTGCTCTCCACTATTAATATTTCACTTCAATCATGCTGCAGGTGTGACTACTGTTTGCAAATTAAACATCCCATTTTGTCTGAAGTAAAGCACATGTGGTTTAGAAATCTTTGTCCTGCATATGATGTGTTTTCCTTCTACCATCAACCAGGCAAGAGATGGGATAGAGACAACACAAAGAAACAAAGGCATAAGGGGTAGCTTGCCTGTGATGAAAGGTCTAGAGGGTGGGAGGAACAAAAGGAAAGGGAAGAATTTCAAACACAAGTTGTTTCAGTAGGGGTTTCTCACAGGAAAGAACGCCTTTGCTACTCTGAACTGCAGACACTAAGAGGATTAACATATACTGATTGGGTTTTTTCTTTTTCCCAACCCATTTGGAAAATGGGTTTAGGAAAAAGAAAAGAGCAGGGTTTGCATGGAGTTGGAAGCCTAACTTTAGGCTATTTTTAAAACTACGAAGAGTTTCAGCCTAGTGAGTTAGCACTTGTACATGCATTCATATGTGTCTTTACTGTAAGAATATTGGAAATTTTTGCATTTACTGGTGCTGCTTTGCTCCATTTCTAGTCACTAGAGAAACATGCAGTCACCACAGCACACACCAAGGAGCCTCATACTGCAGTGCACTTTCCTTTTATATTCTGGGCACTGTTTCATGAGGTTTTTGACCTAATTCCCTTCACGGTCTCATGCCCCATTCTTCAGATCAGTAAAACAATGTAGCTATTCACAAGAGCATAAGGAAGTGGCAAGGGAGGAAAGAATCATAATGCATTGATTGTGGTTGTGATGCATCAGCTTCCATCCCTTCATACATTCCCACTGAATCTTGTCAGCTGCAGACAGCAACTTTTTGGAGTACATAGTGGGACAAAGTCCTTTAGAGCAGTGAGATCCGAGCAACAGCCCTGCTATGATTGCAGTTTGTTGTCTCACTGTGTTTTACTACAGGATCTAAATAAGCATTTCGAGTTTAATTGTGCATCTGTCTACTTTTTCAGTGATAAAACGCCACAAATGCACTGTAAATCCAGTAAGAACATGCTGCAGACCTGTGAACTTAAGTGTAGGAAAACATACATGAAATACACCGGATACCTTTCTTGGAGTTCCCAGCAAACACACTCGAACCTCATTGCTCTTTCATGTCCAAGAAGCTTGATACTAAGGTGCTTAACCCCATTTTGTCAGCAAGTCCCATAGTTTCTGCTATAGAGCAATAACAGAGTGTTGTCTCCAGCCAGGTAAGCGGATGATTTTCTGGCTTGTCTAGCAATGGAGTTTCCTGGAAAACTTGAGAAAAGTCTGAATGTTTTTTTCTCTTTCTTGGTCTGAATGCTTTCTGATTACTAGGAGAAGTTAGGGAGCCTTAAGGAAGGGTAGAAGGCCAAATACGCTGCTAAGAATAATTTCCTTAAAACTGGTGGCTTTAAAGATGCCATAGTCACTCCTGATTGAGATACAGGAGAAAGTATTGTCCCTTCCCTGACCACATATTTCAGTTCTTTAGTTTCAGAACATGGGCTGTAGCTCCAAAGGTTTTGTGATCACTCCTGCACCCAAACTCCTGTCTGAGCTTCTCTCTACAGGCATCAGCTCTTGGGATCTTCATTGCATTACAGTTTTACACATTTCTTCTTGGTTATTGTTGGCCTCTTGGCAGCACAAGGAGCCTGTTTCTGGGGGCATCTCCACCCTCCCTCCCTTAGCCTGCTGGTAGATACACCAGGCTGCTAATGCTAATTGAGCTCCAGCAAGCTGCCAGCTGCTGTGTCCTTGCTGTCTCACAGGGTTGGCTTCACTTCCCCCACAACTACCCCCCCCATTTGTTTAGACTTAACTATTACAGCAATAGGAGAAAAAATCCTCCTGAGAGCTGAGAAGCCTGCTAATGATTATTACAGGTTGCCTCTTTGTTTTACTTCAGGCATGTGGGTTGGAAGGCAGTTCAAAGCTTAAACCAGTAGATACAACCTTTCTCTGCCTTTTCCTGTCTCCTCCATGTCCCCCTCTGCCCTAGGGAGAAGAGGGTTTCTTAGTAAAATGCTTTGCAGGCAGCCAATCAGATTCATGGGGCCAGATGAAGGACACCAAATCCAAAACCTGGAGCAGAGGATGCAGATCATTTGTGACATAAATCAAAAGCTAAGCCCTCTCAATTATCTGTCCCCTCAGTATCACCCTGAGTGGGAAGCCACTTTTGGCACTTCAAGCAGCTGGACCAACTGCACAGCAGGGGCGTTCTTCTCCTTAGGCCCCAGCTAAATATTTCTCTGTGATCCAGTAACTACTGTCCTGCTCCTCTCCACCATAGGTTTCACCATGGTCTCAACAGCAACTAGTTTATAATGTTTTGTCTAGCCAAACTGTTTTCATGCCTAGAAAATCCTTACATGTCCACTACGTGTACCTGCACCCTCCTGAATTCTCCAGCTCAGTCCTCATTGCTGCTTCCTTTTTGATCTCACCTGGGATACCCTTCAAGTTCCTCCTATATATCATGTTTATTTTTTCTCCAGGGAGGCTAGTCATGTCTCTGCCCTGCATCCATATCTCAGTGGTGCACACAGCTTGGGGTATCAAGTGCTTGGGCATCTCACGATTTGGGGACCATGGATACAGCTGAATCTCTAGATGCTCAAAACATGTACTAGCAAATGAACTTGAGGGAGGGGAGGAAGGTTCTCTCCTCTTTGGTGCTCTCTCTTACCTGCTGGCTTTGAGCAAGGTCAACAGTAAGACAGACAAACTGTGAGACAGGTTAATTGACCAGTGCTGTTCAGGCGTGTGCTTGTCTTCCCTAGGAAGACACATACAATAGCTCTGTACCAAATGCAAAAGCGTGAAAAATGAACAGAATGTCAACTAACTTGCTGCAGCTAACTTACCTGCTTTTTTCCTTCCCACTCTAGGAAATCTAAGACTTGATTATTTGTCCCCTTGCATAAATCATGTTGCACACAGAACCTGTTTTTTACCTGCTTGCTGAGTTACTCTTAAAAAGGAAGTTTGAAGCAGCACTTAGGAGTGAAACTGGGCCCCAAGCAGTCAAAAGCCCTTCTGTCCAGATGCCTGCAGCCATGTGTGCTCTGCTGTGTTTGCTGTTGCCTGCTGTGATGCAGCTGTCCACATTTAGAAGGAGGAGGGGCAGGGAAGTCATACAGCCGCTTTTGATCTGCTGCTGCTTAAATGTGAGCTCTGATGCTAAGGGAAGAATGTGGATGTGTATATATATGCATATAAAAAAAATAGCTTTGTGCTCTACAAGCACAAAAACTCTTGAGTTCATCCAGCCGTGCTCCCTGGTACTTGATTTGATGTTTGATGCAAGCTCACAACCCAGTGAACACTTTCTCACTAGGATGCTCTCAAGCTTTTTGAAGCATTTCTGGTTCTTGTTGTCCTGTTTCAGACAGCTGTCTAGACATTTCTGTACATGAATAGGGCTGGCTAAATATTTCCTGGAGGGGACAGGCCAAAATCTTTCTTAGTAGTAACACTAGCTCATAGTTTTGGAACACCTCTCCTAGAAATGTTCCTTCACATCCTGTTTTCATTTGGCTACAGCTGTGATTAGGATTAAGGCTATTGCAGTTTCTCACTTGTCAGTATATTTGTAAATCACAGGAGTGCATATTTCTTCATGTAAGTTTTTTAATAATTCCCTACTCATTCTTCTAGAGCTTGTGTAGCTAAAGGCAGGGGAAAACCTCTCGTGTCTATAAGCAGTAGTACATTGGCATGCATAGTCACTGAGCTGTGACGAGCAGCCCAAATAATACCTGACTGTGGTAGTGTGTGGTACAGTGGTGCCAGACTTGTACATGCCAAACAGTGTTAACAGCTCTCCCATGTTTTCCCAACTCTGGGAGAGACTCTTCAACAATACTAGCCAAAAGAAAAACAGAGGCCAACACAAATGCAAAGCCTGCTTGATATGATGGTAAGAACTTGGCTGCTCTCAAGAGAAGAAAAAAAGCAGCATCCCAATTCAAATCCATGGCAGACACTAAATATGCTGCTGCTGAGGCAAGCAGATATAACTCTTCCTCCCTTGAGTGTTACTGGCAGAACAGCTCCAGCAAAGGTCATTATCTATTATTCAAAAGAAGAAAATTACGTATTTATACCCTTGCAGCTCAAATAAATGCTAGAAGCATTGCACAGATGGGCCCTATTTATGGTAACACCTGACCTTGCCAAGATAAGGTTACAAGAAGCTTTCAGACCTGGTCATATGCTGTGTCCTACACAAAGTGCGAGTGTCAGGCACCTGTTCCCTCCCAAGTGGCCTGTCCCAGCTGCTTGCCTGCCCATCCTAGGCTTCTCTGGTAACCCTTAAACTGTAGACTAGGGGGATGACACTTGCCAGCTTTGGGTGAAGGTTGGCTGGTACAAGGGGATTTCTTGAGTGACCTGAGCAGTCATCACTATGCTGTTGAGACAAACAGAAGACAGCCTGGGGCACAGGTTAGCAAGTGTCCTCTCTTCCCCTGCCTCCTCAGGAAGCTAGAGTGAACAGTTACAAAAGGGAGTTGCACCACTGATTTAGATGGATGCCACATGTGGTCTGCTAAACAGCATCCACTTTTGCTGAGGTTCCTGGGTCAGTTTATGTACAAACTACAATGCGGCCCTGCAAAGTATATTTGAATATTTGAACACGTCTGTGGAGAGTAAAGTTAAATTTACCTTTCCAGAAATTTAATGATAGGAACTGTTGAGATGAGGAAAAGGCTTTGCAACTGTAGAAGAGAAACTACTGCTATACTGCTGACAACCTGAACTTGGGCCAGCGAGTCTTTCAAAATAAAACCATGGAGAATGAAGTATAGATCAAAAATTAGTGGCAAAACATTAATTCAAAACTAATTTTAGATGCTAAACATAGTAGAAAACTGTGCCACCTTCTCTAGATCAGCGTCCCCATGGAAATCAAAGTTGTCGCTGAACTCAGCTAACAATTGCATAGTACTGAGTCTTACTACTCTTAAACCTTTCTGATTAACTCAAATCCACTCTACCCATTCCAAATTGCAAATGCCCAAACACAGAAATAACCTTAGAATTAGAGCCGCAATTACTAGCATAGGAAAAAATTCAGCTTTCAGTATATCTTGCTCATTGCAAATCTTGACAATTCCTCCCTTAAGTGATTTGGGCAAAGAAATTTTCAAGTCTGTTCTGATCCTTACACAGGGTAACTGCTGGTATAATTTCATCTTTGGAAACTAAACTCTGTCTGGGTATACTGACTTGCACTCCAAGGAGGGTTCATAATAAGTATTTATTTGGCTCAGTGGTTCAGTTTACCTTCAGCTCTTAAGAAAGTAACACCGGTAAGCTGACATAAAATAACATGAGTTTGTAAAAGCTTAATCTAAATTATTTTCTGGACCTTAGCAGGTATAGAGGATGCAGCTCTAGTGCATACAGGCATGTTAATTATGTTTAGTTTTGTTTGTATTAGGACATAAGCTCCAGATATTTCAATCATCTTTTCTGTGTGATTCACAAGCACAGGTGATGGACCAATCTGCAGTATGATGTGTAAATCATGGCATGCAATTGTTTTGGCAGTCAAGCTGGCATCAGATACACAGTCAACTTCTACCTTGCCAGCAATTCATACTGGGGCTGGTAATGCTGGAATTGTTGAAGTGCAGAGAAGCAGCTGCATCAGGTGGTAAGGATCCATGAGGACCAGTGAAAAATGCTGGAAAAGTGCAGACTGTAGTGCCTGATTGATTTAGTTCTACAGTTTTCCTCTGAATTTTTGTGGTGGAAATGATGCTGAACATAACAGTGAAAAACCAGCAAATCTGCTATCACAAAGTCAGTCAGCATTATGCAGCTTTTGATAGTTTTGGGCTGAATCTGAATCACAGAATCACAGAACTAACTAGGCTGGAAAAGATTTGAGAAATAGGCTTTGAGATTAGCAAGTTCAATGATAACCTAACTAACCTTATCCACTAGACAATGGCACTATGTGCCATATCCATTTTTTTTTTAAACACCTCCAGGGACAGTGACTTCTACCTCCTGGGCATTCCAATGTCCAGTCAGCCTTTCTGTGAAGAAATGCCTATCAATTTCCAACCTAAACCTCCCCTGATGCATCTTGGGACTGTGCCCTCTTGCCCTGTCACTGGTTGCCTGGGAAACGAGGCCAACCCCCACCTGGCTGCATCCTCCTTTCAGGGAGCTGTAGAGAGGGTCACCCTCAGCTCACCCCTGACACTCCTCCAGGCTAAACCACTCCAGCTCCCTCAGCAGCTTCTCACAGGGCTTGAGCACCAGACCCGTCACCAGCCTTGTTGACCTCCTCTGGACACACTCCAACACCTCAACGTCCTTCCAAAATCAAGGGGCCCAGAACGGAACACAGGATTTGAGGTGTGTTCTCACCAGTGCTGAGTACAGGGGGACAATCNCCCCCAGCCTGGAGCTCTGCCTGGGATTGTTGTGGCCAAAGTGCAGGACCCAGAACTTGGTCTTATTAAACCTCATATTGTTGGTGTCTGCCTATCAATCCAGTCTGTCCAGGTCCTTCTGCAGAGCCCTCCTATCCTCCAACTGATTGACACTCACTCCCAGTTTGGTATCATCTGCAAATTTGATCATGGTAGACTCGATCCCCTCATCAAGATCATCAATGAAAGTACTAAACAGAGCTGGGCCCAACACTGATCCCTGTGGGGACACCACTGGACCACAACGGGATGCAGCACCATTCATCACCACTCTCTGGGCCTGGCATCCAGCCAGTTCTTAGCAAAAGGTCCAAGCTGCAGGCTGCCAACTTTTCCAGGAGTGTGCTGTGGGAGATGGTGTCAAAGAAGGCACACACAGCACAGCAGAGGATGGTACGTGCTAGTGCGGACTAGTCATATCCGTGGAAGATGAGTAGTGATGAAAACAGATGGCAGTGGTCAAAAACTGCTGTCTGAATGAAGGATGTGGGCAACACTTATGGGCCCAGAGATGCTTTAGAAAGCCAAAGAGTTTTATGGCAATGTTGGGCATAATCTGGATTTATGGCATGTCACTGTAGCTGTTAATCAGAGACCCCTCTTCACCTCTTTTCTGCCGCATCCTGGGAACAATGAAAAGCTATAATTTCCTCTGATCCAAAGAATACTAGAAATCAGGAATGAACTGTCTACCAGTCTAGGATGCCACAAGACAGATCCTCAATTTTTGATAGACTGAAAAGATCTGAGGAACCTTCATGTTCCTATGGAATCTTATACTCTTCATAAGCAGATTGAATTTGTTAAGCTGTGCTGAAGAACGGAGCTTTCATGTGGCATCTAGAAGCAGCAAGCCAAACACCACATACCAGGCTGACCTAGCCCCAGTTACACCTATGCAAATCCAGAACTTTGATATGCAGATGCAAGTAAATGACTGAGATTGAAGCTTGACCTGGTCTCCTTTGCACATTTTAATATATTTTAAGTAGCATAAGTTACTCTACCACAACTTAGAAAACCTTGATGTGTATATATGCAGCTATACTTAGGATACAAGATTTACAGCACTTGACTTCCCTCATCTAGTCATCATCTTTCTCTATTGTCACCATGCTCAGCCCAATTCAAGCCAAATACAGCATTTCTTATTGTCATAAGAAACCCTCGGACTTTGGAGATTAGTAAGGGCCTGTCTGCAAAAGAACACTGCTGTCTGAGGGTGAAGGGAATCCCACAGGACCTCTGCTTCTCTTGGGAGTGAGCACCCCTTGCTTTCAGCTGCCCCAGCCTTTACCTGCTTTCATGCCACCACCTTTGACTGCAGCACCTCAGTACAGGAGGCTTTGCAGCAGCAAGTAATTACAAAGGCAGAAAGCCTGATCTTACAGCATACCCCAACAGCAGTAGAGGAATTGTAACGTTTATAGAGTAAAAAACTGAACTGAGGGCTCAGCTTCCCCAAATGCTCTGTCCCCTGTAACCAATGAATGGACAGTGGGTCAGGAAGGGTCCATGACTACTGAAAACAAGCTGCACACTCTTGCTGAACTGCTACAACTTTGAAAAAGACCTAAGGGTGGGTTCAGTTTGATGTAACTTTATTTGGCATCATCTGTGATTGTGTGCTTACTGAAAATTAGGTGTTTTCTCATTCTGCTGAGGAATACAGGAATGAGAACAACAAAGAGCAGCCATGTCATGGAACATCATGGTAACGTTTTACACTACAAGATAAAAGTATCCTTCCACATTTATTTTCCAGTTTCTAAAGAGAGACTGGGGTTTGTCTGGCATTCAAATAATCACTGATTTTCAGAAAAAAACCCCCATATACTAGGTAATCATGACTAAGAGGAAAGGAGAACTTAAAAATACATACATACACAAAGACAAGAAACATGTCAACACCACTTTATCACTTTTGTATTTTATTGTGGAACTGAGTTTGATTCCTTTACATCAAATATCCTCAATGGAAGAGGGGATATTGCACACAAATATCATAAAAGCACTACATATTACTTTCACTGGAAACTAATTTTCTACATTAGATATGACTGGATAGAATAGAAGTGATGCAGGATTATAAGACATAATCCCATACACAGCTGCAGACTGACACAAACACCATTCAGAACAAGAGAGAGGAGGTGTGTGAGGTGCTTCTCAGCCAGCCACAAGACTTTCTTTCCATAGTTTGGAAGATAATGGCTGCATGCAAATGCGTGAAAGCATATTTCAGATTTTGTCTTTTACTTTGAGATTACAGCCCAGTCTTGAAGAGGTAGCTCCTGCCATTTGGAGCTCTTAGTTAGCCTATTTGAGAGAAGCTGCTTCTTAATTTTTTTTTCTTTCTATATTTTAAGCCATTGTTTTATTTAGTTGCTCATTTATTTTTAGATTTTTTTTGTAAAGTCACAACAAACATGAGTTTTTCTTTTTTTTTTTTTAAATTTTAAATTGCAAACATTTTTAAACCAAGTGAATAATATAATTGCATTCTAAGAAATGCTTACACCTAGTTGATTTCAGTGTTTTGTTCAATTATTAAGTGAAAAGATGAAAGCTTTTCTTTCAAGTGTAAACGTTATATTTTTTCATATTCTAGTAAATCCAGACCAAGAAAATTACTATTTCTCTCAAAAACATCATTACTGAGCAAGAACCTCTGGCGACAGATGAACAAAGAGAAGCGTGTGACAGAAATGTTCCAAATGCACAGCAAGTGCTCTTTGGAGCTCATTTGCTTGTGTTGGGAGGGATTGAAAATTCAATTAACAAATTTATTAAATCTTAGTAAAAGAGTACCAGAACTCTCCTAAAATGCATAAGCTATCATAGACAATTAAAAAAACCCCAACATTCATATACACAGTTATCTCCATTCACCACAGTATGTAAAATAAGTAAAAAAAAAAATCAAAAGTGATTTCTATGAAAGATGGGGTGAAAATAGAGGTCAATGAGTCAGGCCCACCACAGGACTTTGAAAAGGCATGCAAGAGAGGCCCTGTCCAAGTTCAAGAGTGGGAGGGATCCCCAAAGTTAATTCTTCATTGAATTATATGAAGCATTATATTAATAGCATAAAGATCATGACTGGGAATGCTCTTATGGGTAATACCATCATTGAAATGGGAGTGTTCTTAGCACTCAGATATTGAATCTTTACAATTAGAGTAATCAATAACAAACCATGCTCCTAGAAATCTATGCTGATCAACAGCACTCATCGTTAATGTACACAGTACATTTTGATGACTGTTACACTAAACTAGTTGTGTAGTACTAGGATTAGCACAGGTAGATTAGTTCCACAGGCAGGAAAGTCATTAAGGGCAAGAGGAGGCAATGGAGGAGCTCATCGCAGTGTTGAATCTAGGTGCCACTTGCCATTTGGAAGGGAGTGGATGGAACAGGCATTACAGTACCTCAGAATAGCCAGACCAGGGTTTTAATATTCTTGTAGCAGCAAAAAAAGCAAATGTACATGTTAAGGTTAACTGTAACTGTCTAATTATCATTATTATTTTAGAAGTCAAACAAATGCTTCGGCCATCATAAACTTGCTTGGGCATATTTAAGGCTTGATTCCAATTTAATTTACAGTAGGATTAGATAACTGTAACTTCCCTGACAGTAGTGAAATTGCTCCTGATTCACAGGATTAAGTGGTATAAGTGAGACTAGTCACAAGACCACTGCTATACTTCAACAATTTTCTACCAAAGCAGAGATACAAATCATTTCAGGTGTAGTCAGAAAATCAGTTCCCACCCACTCAAAAGGTCTGAATTCTGACCTATATAATAAAGTAGACAAATCAGAAAGAATTGTAGAAATAGTACAACTATTCTGCCGAAAATTTTGCCCGTATCTTTGTAGACTGTATTACAAAACCATTTTTAAGTGAATGAATGACATGAGCCCAGCAAACATGCTTGTTTTCACAATACATTTCCATCTGCCTTTTGTGCCATAGTCACTCTGAGTTATTCTTAACTACCTAAAAGGTATAGCAATAAATTAAACAGCATTGCTAGAGAAACCTAAAAAAAGAAAGACATTAAAAATAAATCAAAACCCCAACCACTGACAAACAGTAATTCACAGCATTAAATGGGCACGAGAAGCCCACATTTACAAGACCCTAAACCAGTATTAAAAAACCCTCATAAAAATTAGGAGTGCAAACATACACCTATTTAACAAAAATATCCTAAAAATGTAAAATTGAAATAAATTATAAGTAGAGAAAATAAAATGAGGTCATAGTTCACTACATTGTAAAACTTAACACCAGCCATAATGATGATTCATACAACCAACACATAATTCTGTGTTGGAGGCCTTAACACCTTCTTAAATTCAAATTTGCAGACCTTCTGCAATGCAACAAGATTTTTTTAATTGGGGTAAAACTTCTGAGCTGAAAAATCCAAACTGTCTTAAATCACAGAGCAGTGGTGCTGTTCCTCTGCGAGCAGTCTAGAGAAGGAAAAGGAAGAAGGAAGGGAAGAAAAAAAGAATAGTAAACAAGAGGCAAAGAAAGGAAGAGGAAAGGAAGTGAAAGAGTAAAAGGAGAGGAAATGAGAGGAGGAAAGAGGATTAAAGGAAAGAGAGGGAAAGGAGGAAAGGAAAGAATAGAGGAAAGAGGAAAGGAAAGGGGAAGAGAAAGGAAAGGAAGGGAAGGAAAAGGGAAGGGACTTATTTTAGGTTATTGCTTGTTCTATCCTTTTTCAAGATCTTGTGAGGGTTGAGAATGTAGGTTACAACATTTTAAGTATTGGGCAATCAACTTCTCAAATCCCATTTTCTGTTATCATCAACAGAATAATTTTACAATGAGGGTATCCTTCCATACCCCTCTCCCCAAAAAGGTATTGACAGTTGACTGTTTTCAATAAATTTTACCTCAATATTCAATCTCACTAGAATCTTAGACAACACTATTAATTTATCTTACAAAACTACTAAAAAGAATGCCTTCACCTGAAAATTTTTTCTTTGCATTTACCTGTAAATGAAAATGTTTGTTACAAATAATGTATTAAAAGTTCACGCGGTACTAAAAAGAAAGGCCTCTGTACATTTGTTCCCATGTTCACTCTTAAATTAAACAAATAAAATCAGGTAAGACAAAGGAAGGTTGAATACTGTACAGGCTCACAGGTAACCTTTTCCATCATTCTGAATGTTTCACTAAGTTTTGTAACTCTGATACTGGACACCACTTCAATCTTGCTTCCACAGTACGAAAGGAGCCTTCAAAAGAAGCTCATCTTGCCTTGTTGAGCTGTCCAGGTGCATCAATGAAGTGTTCACATAATTAATATATGTAATTCATAGCACCAAACCATTTGACCAGTCAGATAAGTTCCTAATACCACACATGCACACTCACGCTTCTTTACTGGTGTAACTATGATCCTACACAGATGTTTTAAAAATTCGCTGTCTCAGCATTAAAAAATAAGTGCATCAAGTTTCTTTGTACATTCAAGTCACTTTCTAAGGCAAATTGTCTACTGTATGTACTCCCGACCGCTTTGGTATTTTGCTTCAGTTAATCGACAGTGGACATGGGTGTTCAAGCATGTGGACTGGTCAGTTCTGGCTGGAGTGAGTGGGCTTTTGCTGGAAGCATGCCTTAGACCAACAATTCTGCATGTTGTAAGAAAGGTTTTAGACTTCTGGATGGGGTGCAGACTACATGCATATTTGGCCTATGATTGTTACGGTGTGTCAGTATGCAGAGTTCAAATTAAAGTGGAAAGCTGCTGATGAGTGATTAGGTCATACATCCCTTCCTAGCCATGTTCTCTTTATTTTTATTTTTGAGCTAACTTAATTCTTTAAAAAAAGGATCCCCATAGTGATAGCTCATATTGATAAAAATTTAAAACTTTCTTCTCATGTGAGAACATAAGCAGACTGTAGTAAGCGATACATCTATTGCCATGAGACTAATGCAGACCTAATAATATACTACTTTCTCCTCCTACCCCTCTCTCTTTCACTCTTTGTGTTTCTTTAGAGGGCAAATGCCTCTACCTGGCAAAAGTCAGTTAGGGTTGCTAGTGCATGGTTTCAAAATGTTCAGTGGAGATGCAATTGGATCTGTATTTTCGCAGTAATTTGTACTCTACTATGGGAAGACTGTTATTTCCCTTAGCAACCAACAAAGACTGAAAAATATTAGTGACTTGCATCACTGTGACACAGTATAGCATTTGGCAGGTATATAGTTCAGCAGTTGAAATAGATGAGTCGAATTTTCAGAAAAGGTGTTCTCAAACTGAAGAATTTCTGGAAACAAAGTTTAATCTTGTGATGCACGGTCTTCTTCTTACAGTTCAATCTTGCATGCAGGAAAAGATTCATCTTGCATAACAACAGTGCTGCTGCTTGCCAAAACCATGATGTTGAGGTCCTGCTGTTTCTCATGGGTCTCTTGGTACCATTCTCTCATCACTTCTGAGTCATGGGTTGGGATTAAAGTCACCTGCAACATAAAATATAAGTACCATTGAATGGCCACAGAAACTGTTGACATGCAAAATGTCTTTTCAAGAATCCCCAGCCAACAAGTATGTTTCCCTTTTGGAAAGAGTGGATTTTTATGCAAAAGATACTTGAATAAATGGATGGATAAAAGGAAATCTACACGTAGGTAAGGTAGAATGACTGAAAATAAGTAGTTTATCAAAATAAAATGCTGGTTTTGTAAGGTGATGAGATGCAGCTTTCAAGAGAAGTATCAGGTTGTCATCTGCACTGATAACTCTTCAGATTATAGATAAATATTCTGTTTACTTATTCTCATAATGGAAAGGCACATTAAGTTTCCATATGCATGTAATTTACTCTATACAGTGTGAAACATTTTTTCCCTACTTAAAACTGCAACAATGCCAAACTCAGATCATATATGTGGTGTAGTAAAATTATCAAACAGCCAACTGGCCCTATAAACCAGTTCTCAACTGTTTTAAAAACCAGGAACTGGTCTGAAGGGCCAGAGATGTGGGAGCAGCTGACTGAAGCGCAGTGCTGTGCTTCACACATCATCAGCTGTTTCATTGGTGCCCAGCCTGAAGGCCTGCTGGGGTTTAGGATTCTTCCTTCTGTTTCTTCCTCTCAGGGAATGTTCTCCTACATGTGTTGGAGACAATAACCAGGTACTTGAGAGAGGCAAAAGAAGTTGCCACATCTCAGCGGAGGAGTGCAGCTGGCTACTCTCTCTTTTTATCTGGGGGTTTCCTGGGTTGGGTAGAGATACCAGGATAACTGATCTCAAGAAAAGGTGTTGGGTGGAGGTCCTAGCTCTCTCTTTCCTCTCCTCATATTCTCCGTTCCAAAGGAGGTTCCTGCCTTCCTTGGCAGATACTTGTCTTTCAAACCAAGACAGGAGCCCATTCTCTGGCAGCCGCCATCCACTCCAGAGGTGCTCCCTCATAGCTGAGAGAAGTTAGATTTCCAGGTAGAGATCGCAGTGAAGAGCCTACCTGCATGTTACTCTCCCACTGTGCCTTGCCCTCCAGCAGGGAGTCCAGAACAGCCCTGCTTGGCTCCTCGGCTGCTGCATCATTCCCGCTCACCACATAGTAGGATGACCGCACCCTCTTGAAAAACTCAACATCAACATTCTTTCTATTGCTGTGATTGGGAATGTACACCAGATCCAAATACACTGGAGGTCCTGGAGGCACCGCTGTAGATTTTGACACCTTAGTATTCCCAGGTCCTTTGGAAACCAAACACCAAAAGAATATATCACAGACTCATTAAAAGCATGCATTTATTAATTACTGTTATAACCACTGAGGTAAGATGTGTCCAATTATGGAATTACCCTCCTACATATAATGGCACATTACAGCTTTGTTATACCACAATTATGAATGCAATCAGAGGAAAAACCTGAAAAACTAGAATTATATAATACAATAAAAAAATCACTTCCATGTAACAAAAATTTGGCTGAACTTTTTCCAGTAATATACTACTATTATCCAACAATTACTATGCAGGGCTGTGATTACTGAATTACCATTCACTAAATGGTGGTATTATTTTCCTGATGAAGAAGAGCAGCTTTTTGAAAGTCTAGGGTATGAATGATTATAAAATCTAGTATCACACAGGAAGGCACAAAAATTTGAAGCAGTCCTGAAATCTAAGGTACATAGAAAGACATGATAGCAATAGATATGCTCAGGCTGCCTTACAGATGCATCAGGAAGCTACTACATGTGAGCACAAAGAGGGTCAAGTAGGAACTTGGAAGGAGAAAGTTGCAAAGCAATTCAGGGGACAGAGTCAAGTATTTGTGTGTCTGCTGTATCCTTATTTGCATACACAAATTAGGGGAAGCATTAGGGGAAGCATTTCTTTGCTGCTGTTCATAGTATATATAGTACTTGTTCTAAGAACAGCTTCAGTCAAAATGAAGTGCAACATGTAAACACATTAAAAATATTACACCAAAAAAATCACATCTTTTGCTCTAAACTGAGTCATGGTGTAAATTAAATTCGGGCTTCAGCCAGTAATTTTACCCAGATGATCAACGTCTATGGTTTATTAGCTTTCTCATGTTGATTAGGCTTGGAACAATTATCTGAGCAATATGATCAATTTAGGGTCAAAAAGGGTAAGGCCAGCAAACTCCCTTACAGTTGTCTAGCATGTCCTGACACTCAAAGGGCAGGACATAGGGCAAAATGCCAAATGAATTGATAAGATTTCCTGATTAGGAGAGTTTTTGATATTGGTTTTGTAACAAAATATTTTATCATCTTTGATGACAAAAAAAAAAAATCTATTATGTATTTTTTAATTGTCCATATCAACACTGATTGAGGTACTTGTTGCTACATTTTTACAATTTTATGTTATTACTAATTATTCCAGCACATACCTGAGAAGTATGCCTAATGACTTTAATGCAGAGCTGAAGTGCTGAAGAAATGCACAGCATGAATACCTACATTGCTGCTTTGCAATGTATCTTCTAGCAGAGAGATGCAAACAATGGTGTGAGAAAGGAGCAGTGGACTACCAAAAACAGGGAAGCTAAGGACAGTTGAATGCTGGTTTGTTTGTGCTGAATCCTAGAACTGCTCCTTGTAAGGAAGCCTTCAACAGAACTCATCAGTCCTCATAGCAGAAAAATCAAAGTATCCCCCAAATAGTCCCTAATAAGGTCTGCCAAAACCAACAGATTCAGTACCTTCACTAATCTAATTAATTTATTGCTACTTAGAACGTACAACAGACATTCAAAATTACATTAACTTTCTATATGTTTAGTCATCACTCATGGCATAAGACCGGATTATATGATGTACATGCTTAGTTCACTCAAAATATTTTAACTGATGTTAAATTTTTTTAAATGCTGCTTTTAAAATCAGCAAGTAATTAGAGCATCCAAAGAGAGATAGTGACTTTGCCTCACACAATATTTAATTGTATTAATTTATATTAAAGAGAATTCTACTTATTTCTCACAATGAATAAAGGGGTTCACTTTGCTACTGATTTTACTTCACCTACGAAAGTGATACTTTCACTTCTATTAGGTGGTTAACTGTTTAGACAGTTCACATTAAATTCTTTCTATTTTATGTACTCTCTGGGCTAATTGACATCGATTTTCTCAAATTATAGAAGTAAAAGTAATGAATTTCATGCATTTAAATGCTGAATTTATACTTAAAACCTGAACTTTCTTTGAGGATATACTACAAATCACACTCTCAGCTGATGTAATGGCAAACTAACTACACTGCAACAACTGAGGAAATCGTAAGGCTAGGGCATTGCTATTTGTCTTTACCTGTGGTTGCAGTCTTTGCTGACTTGTATGTTGTTGTATTTGCTGCATTCTTGGTATCCTTATCTTTCTCTTCCGCTCGAGACTTTACCTCAGGATTAGAGATATTTTTGGTTGCCTTCTCCACAGACTCCTTTTTTTTTGGAGAAGCTGTTCTGGAAATCTTGTCTAAAGATTCTTTTGTAGCTGGCTTTGGTGAAGCCACTTGTTTTGATTTACCATCACTTTTTTTAACAGGAGAAGATGACTTGGTCTTCGTACCCTGCTTTTTTGTCTTTGTCTTTTCTTTGAGGTCCTTCTTCAAAGATTTACCTAAATTCTGTTCAACTGGCAGAGCCTCTGGATCAACCATGGTAACATCAGGGTGCCTGGGGGAAGGGCTTCGATCCTGCATTGGGACAGGTGGTGGGTCAATGTGTTTGTAGGTAATTGTCTTGTCCGTTGGAATGGTTTCCGACTCATCTTCTGAGTCAATGTTAGCATCTGCAGTGATGGAAGGGCATTCCTCAGTCTCTGGGGGAACATCTGAATCGGTCTGAGATGGGGCAGACTCGCTCACAGACGTGGGAGGGGTTTCATCACACTGCCGCCCTTGCTGCTTCCCCCCTGAGGGAGGCTGAGCTCCCCCAGACTGAGTTAGTGGCTTCTCTTGATCTTGAGACTGTTCTTCACTTGCAAACCACTCAAGGGGATTTGGGTTGATAAAGGAAGGTGAAAGTTCAGTTTTGGGATGTTTATATTCGCAAGAGGACACAAGGCATAAGTCAACATCTTGACGGGATTCTGCTAATGATTTGCTTGGAGTAAAATGTGCACTGGCTTCATAGGAATAGCTGGTAGCTTCAGGTGACCTCCCAGTGGAGGCTCTCCCTGTTGTCTCAAACGAGTAATCTGTGGCTTCAGGTGAGCTGGAGGCTTTCCCAGTTGTCTCATAAGAGTAAGTCATGGCTTCTGATGACCTGGTGGTTCTCCCAATTGTCTCATAGCAGTAGCCAACAGCTTCTGGTGACTTAGAGGTTTTCCTTGCTGTCTCATAGGAGTAATCCATAGTATTGGGTGATCTGGTAGCTTTCCCAGTTAACTCATAGGAATAATCTGTTGCTTCAGGTGACCTGGTGGTTTTCCCAGCTGTCTCATAGGAATAATCTGTGGCCCCTGGCGACCTGGTGGTTTTCCCAGCTGTCTCATAGGAATAATCTGTGGCCCCTGGCGACCTGGTGGTTTTCCCTGTTATCTGATAAGAATAATCAGTGACCTCAGATGACCTCATATTTTTTGCAATTATCTCATATGAATAGTCTGTTCCCTCAGGTGACCTAGTAGTGTTCCTGGTTATCTCATAGGAATAATCTGTGGTCTCAGGAGACCTATCAGTTATTCTGCTTGTCTCATAGGAATAATCCATGGATTGGGGTGATCTAGTAGATTTTCCAACTGCCTCATAGGAATAGCTAATATTCTCTGGTGATCTAGTAGTTTTGTCTCTAGCCTCATATGAATAACCAAGTTCTTCTTGTGACCTGCTGCTTTTCTCTGAATCTTCTTTTTCTGGGCTGATTAAAGGTTCTGGACTGTGCTTTGATAGGGGCTCCTGATAACCAAAGGCTTTGACAGAAGACACCCGCTGTGACAGCAAAGGTGTGTGACTAGCTGACACCGCTTCTGTGATTGCAGGAGGTGAATCTGGAAAAGTAGGAGAATACAGGGGAGAAGATTCCCTTGGAGTTAATGGAGATAGGTCAGATTTTGGTGACAGCTTTTCTCCTAGGCTCTGCACCTTTTCTGAGGTAAAAGAAGAATGCAGTGACATCTCTCTGGGTGGAACACCACTTGAAAAAGTTTCCTCTGGCAGTGGTGAAGCTACCTGGGAAGGTGTATGAGCTGATGAAGTTGAGGATGAAGCTTCAATTTGAGAAACTGAAATAATTTCTGAAATGTCTTTTTCTTGAGAGTAAGATGACTGCTCCACAGGTGAAATCTTCCGTGCAAAAGGAGACTCCTGTATATCTGAAGGGCTATAATCTACTTCCGTTGGTCCGTTTTCAGATATATGGTGTATACCAGAGCCTACAGCAGGATATTCTGGAGACTGCCTACTAAAATCCATTGCTAAAGACTGCTCAGGTGACTCCCGACCATATTCTACTGACATAGCTGACTGCTCAGGAGATCTGTGATCAAGCACCGGTGTTCTTGATTTTGCAGTTTTAGGTGAGAAATCTGGTGGAGAAATTGACATAGGCCGTGGGCACTCTTCTTTAGATGGAGACATTTCTGTTTCCTGAAACGTTGTTGGTGTTTGTACAACTGAAACTGAAAGGGAATCATCAACTTCAGTAGAGTGGGGAGAACCAACCTCAGCATGCAAAGAAGGAGATACATCATCAGTAGTTGGTTCTGGAAATGAGCTAGTGGCAACAGATGCTGTAGAGACAGAAGCTACTCCTTCAATATGGGAATAGGTGTCTTCTGCAACAACCTCATCAACAGGAGTTGCAGATTTGTCAGAGACAGTGCCTTCAGAAATTGACATTTTTGTATCTTCTTTTAAAGAACCAAACTGACTGATGTCTATTTGAGTCGGTGAGAGATCACCTGCTAACTTCCGCTCGTCCAAGACCAGTGAAGACTGGGAGCTGCTGGGTTCTGTATCCTCCATTTTCCTTTCCAGGCTGAAGCCTTCCTTAATTACCATAAATTCCATGCTTTTTTCATCTTGTTTTTCTTGGAAGAGGCCCACAGAGCTTGCTTCAGAAGCTGGGCTCATCTGAACAGGTGATTTGTCTTTTTCAGGTTTCCCCTCAGAAGGACTTCCATGATCTCTGGTGGGAGACTTTAAATCAGCACTCAAAAATGTATCATAAGTGGTCTCTGAACCTATCAGTGGTGGACTCCGTAGAGGTGAAAGAACCTTTTCAATAGGAGATTCTGAATCCGGCACGGGCTCGTCCATAGGGCTTATTCTGCATTTTTCAGACTCGTCTTTGACTTCACTGAACTCAAAGCTAACAGGAGCTTCTGTTGACTTCTCACTGGTTTCAGAGGGAAGCTGACTGGACTTTTCGTCAGTGGGAGACTGATAATAAGGTGTGTGGCCAGCACTACCAGCAGCAGACTGTGAGGGAGATGCTACTTCTAATGTTTTATCTTCAGGACTTGCACAGTGCTCTTCAGCAACTTCTTGGTGTACATCAGGCAGTTTAGCAGTGGGGACAGACTCAGAGGGAACCTTGATCTCATTGGGAGTGAGTGAAAAGTTCACACTACGTTCACTCAGTGGTGTTTTGGCAACAGGTGATGGAGGGGACAAACTGTCAGCTGGGCTCTTGGCTGAACTATGTTTCCCACCATCTTCTTGATAGGGTTCTTTGATTTCTAATTTGTCAGTGCCTTGGATTTCACTTTCTCTTTGCCGATACACATCTTGGAATGCAGATTTGCAGAATTTGTCTTCCTCTAATGAAGAGGGTGGTGAGATGGTGGAAGCTGAGGCATTATAATCCTTACCTTCTGTGGCCTCTGTTTTGGATCCTTCAGATAACCCATTAAAGGCATCTGGAAGTGGAGAAAGTTTAGCTCTGCTGAACTCTTGAGAGTACATTGATGTCTCATACTTGGTAATGTTCACATACTCCTGAGAGGGTGATTCGCTTTCCTCATTGTTAGTTTCATCACTCATGACATCTCGGGGTGTTGACATTTCATCCATTGGAGTTGGTTCACTTGATATTTCAATGGTGGACTGTGTGTAACCTGAAGTAGCAGTGAATTCTTCAGGTTGATCTTCTCTATTTTCTTCATCAGAAACAGTGGCTTCACTTTCTGAACCACCAGGTAGTGTCTCGTCATGGATAGAAGAAGCTGGTTCGATCACTGGAGACTGAGACTCTGAGCGTTTAGTTGGTGTAATTATGAGTAAGCCATACTTATCCTCGGCTTCACCAGATTCTGCAGCTTTGTCTACCACAGCCATCACATAATCTTCTTCAGCTTCTGTTTTTTCCATTTTCTCTTCATCTCTGATGTCTTCTGCTTTGTCTTCCTCATCTTCTTCAGTCTCTTCAGTTTCTGCCTTTTCTATTGCTTCTTCCCTATCTTCTTCAGCTCGTTCATCAGATGCCTCATAATCTGCCTTTTCAATATACTTTTCATCTTTAATGTTAGCATCTACTTGAGTCATTACTTTTTCTGAGCCACCTGCAATTTTTCTTGATTCTGCCATATATGGTTTTGTGGCATCCAGGTGTGTTTTTTCTTCTTCATTTTCATCTCGTTCTTCAGCTTCTTCTGTCTCTGCCTTTTCTTCATAATCTGCTTCAGATGATTCTTCCAAGCCAGTTCCCTCATCTTCAAACTTTTCATTGTCATCAACCTTGTGTTTTTCCACAGGTTCCAATTCTTCAGGTGTCTGTTCACACTCACCCTCAGCCTCTGTGGTTGTTATGCCTTCATCGGACGACTCAGCAGGTCCTTCATTATCCAATTTTTCTTTTTGTACTTCAAAGGTGTCTTTTTGTACCGTGCCGGTGAGTTTCAGGTCATCCTTTATAAGTGCAACTGGAGATTTTGTTTCTTTTATTGTTTCTACTTCTTCAGCTTTTAATTCCTCAAAATCCTTTGTTAAATCCTCTGGTGAAGACATAAGGGATCTCTCT
>VYXF01007738.1:0-17667 GCA_013397295.1 Polioptila caerulea
GGGGAGAGGTGGCGGCGGTGGCGGCTCTCCGCTCCTGCGGAGGCTCCTCGGGCTGGCGGAGGGGTCCCCCGAGCCTTCCCACCGCTGCAGGGGGAGCGCAGTGTTTTGTAGAGAGTGAGGGCGGATCCTGTAGACATCCCGGCTTTAGGAGGGACTGTCGGGCCTGCTCAGTCCCGGCTCAGCCGTGCCCTTGCTCAGCTCCGGCGGACGCCGGGGGCGAAGCGCCGCCGTGGGGCCGTGTAGCGGCAGCCTGGCCGCGGGGGCCTGTGGCACCGCAGGGACAGCCGTGAGTGCCTTTGTGCCTCTGTGGTGTGACAGCAAAGCCTGTCCCTTGTGACCAGGGCAGCCCTCCCTCCCAGCAGACACGTCACCGAGGCGGGAGGCTGCCATCCAAAACGTGGGGCTCCAGCCCCGAGCGGGGGCCAGCGAGTGGCAGTGCGAGGGCACGGGCAGTGCTCCAGGAGGCGTCTCACGACCCAGCGAGAGCTGAGGGTGTGCCGTATTCAGTATTACGCATTTTCATAACAGTGTTGTCTTGTTTGTGTGCCAGTCCTATCGCGGTGGATTTGTACGTTTCTGGTCCATTGACCTACAGTCGACTCTGACGTCTGCTGGTGTGGGAGAAGCGGAGGCGGCGTGTGCCCGCTTGGCAGCACTGCCAGAGCTCCCCTGTGCTCACTCATGCGGCTGCCAGCGCAGGAGATCGCCTAGAGAAAGTCACTTTATTTGGTTGGAATAAACAGCCTACCACTAAACTTTTGTTTTATTGGGGGGAGTATCTGAGAGGTTTCCAGGAATTGCAAATCGACTCCATTTGTTCTTTGGTGAGGTGGTCAAAAGTCGAAAGCTAAGTGAGGTGCCTTGTCTGCCGTTTCCTTTACTATGAATAGGGGTGCTAGCAGAGGAGAAATTCGTAAGGATTTGAATTGGTGTTTGCACTATTTTCATATGGTAGTTGGACTTGAAAAACTTAAGCATAGGCTCCAGTGAAATTAGTTTCTTTCTAGAGTGGGAGCAAGGCTGAGATGCAGATTGGGCCCCCATTAAGTTAACATCAATTTCTGCTGGTTTCGAGGTGTGGTGTTTCATATCGAGGGCCTAGAGCAATTATCCCATCCCTCACTCTTGATCAGACTTTGGCCTACTACGTTGGGGGATTCGTGGTCATGAAACTCAGGTTATTAGAAATATAGTGCAATCATGGGGGCAACTTTGCTAGAAACACTGATGGATTCACTTACCACTGATGGAAATGAGGTTCCTTTGGATTGTTTGGGTTTTTTTAAAATTTGTTAATGGTTGTGGCCAGGGAGTAGAAAAGAAGGAAAGAATCTTCTCATCCCTGTATAGCTTGTATTGCCAGGTAGAAGAGAAGCACAGTGTTGAATGCTAAAGCAATAGCTTTGGTTCTAACAGCTCCTTGTCAAAACAGTCAAATTCCTTGTTCTCCATGTAGGTACACACTTGAAATTAAACTTCTGAAAAAGTTTAACTGATGCACAATCATAGCATATATACATTTCTGTATTGTGTGATGTTTAGCAATGTCTTATGCCATATCTTTAGGTTTGCAATGCTACTTTGCTTTTTCTTTCAGAGAATGCAGATGGTAAATATATTTCCCCATTCCATGACATTCCTCTGTTTGCTGCATCTAAAGAGGTATGTTTTTATGCCTTGAAACACGATTAATTTCAAAATCCTAATAGTTTTGTTGTTGTTTTTTAGATGAAAGTGCAGGTTTTAAAAGCTTTTTTTTTGGTAATCAACAGAGAAATGTATAGTGCCAGAAAGGACCACTAACCCAGACTGATGCCTTACATAATACAGGCATAATGACTACAGCAAATTTTCTCTGCTGAGTTTAGTAACTTGCAGTGAAACATAATGATTGCTGTTTATACAAGCCTAGGTATCTTTAAGTGATTGGGGGCAGGAGAACCCTCACTGTATCTTGTGATAATTCTCTGTGTTTAGGTTTGTGCTTATGTGTGCTTGAATTAATTTTCAGCTGTTACTCTTTTTGAACTACTAGTTTTCTACACTTGCCATTAAAAATGTACATTTCTTTGTCATGGACGTACAGCACACGCTTGCATAACTTATGGTGTATATCCTTAATTCCCAAAAGGAGCATTAGAATTGGAAGCCAACAGCAGTGCCCAGGAGAGAAGTGGTAATCACACCTTTGGAGATTCGCAGTGTGTGAGGTGCAGCTGAGCACTGTCACGTCTTGTTAGCCGCCCTCCCTGGGGTTTCATTACAGCAATAATGAAACGGCTGTTTAGTCTGTCACTGATGGGAGAACTGCCAGTCTTTGGTTTAGGCTGAGGTTTGCTTATCACAGGGTGCTTGTGACACAAACAAGCTGGGGGAGTTTTAGTCGTTTTCTGTTTTGTTGCTGAGTCTCTATGGGTGATATGAGTGGTGTGAAAGGTCAGTAGTTTGAATGTGTTTGGATGGTGGAGACTCCTGAACTGATGAACTAATCTCTTGAATTATTAAATCTGAGAGATTAAAAATCTGAATGAAACCTTTTTGATCAGCAGACCCAAGTGCTTGCCAGTTGAAGAGGCAGGTCATTCAGAGTCTCATTACTAAGATGACATGTTCAGTCTGTGCTATTGCTGGAAAAGCGGTGGGCATTTTTGTCACATGTTCACTGGAGGCCTTGCTGTCCCTGCACCTAGAGCTAAAAGTTTATGGGAGTAGCTTATAGCCTGTGATTTTGTCAGTAGGTTAAATGAAGAGTACAGCAGTGTCTGATCTGTGTGGAGAGACTTTAATTTTGGTGTATGAGTGGGGAAATAACATTCCACCCAATACAGGGCCTGAAGCAAGAAGGGAAGTCATGGTTAAGGTCTCTGTTAATTTTGCCTTATTTGCAAGAGGATGACTTAAGGAGTTGTATTTTAGAGTCTTTCGATCCCCTTGTCCAGGATTTATGAACTTCATGATGGATAAATCCAGCCTTATTTTTCATACTGGTTTTATTTATTTTGGATTGAGTTTTGTCTTCAACTGTACAGAAAGATGACTGGTTTTGGTCAGTTGAGTACAGCCCTAAATTGCTGCTTAAATTTCTTGGTAGCTGGAGAAAGTAAACGTATCCTTGTACATTTTTTTTATCTTCCTTTGTTAATGTCTCGAAGGTTAGAATTTCACCATGATACAGAACTGAATACTTACTTTTAAAAATTATAATTTAGGCCTTTATGCTCACAAAGGGATGTTTCAATTGCATTGCGAAGTACTGTTGCCTGTATTTATGCGAGTACAGTGTTGCTCTCTAGTGTTCTTTATATACTTTACTTCACTCTTTCCCTATAGGACAAAGAAATTCCTGCAAAGAGGTCAAAGACTACTGGATCTGAGGTACTGCTAAATTTTTTTTCTTGTTTTTTTTCCCAACTGTTTCCTCCCCAACATTACTTTTCTGCAGAGTGAACTTGCTGTCAATGAATATAGTTGACATATCTTCAAATGCAAGTCTTCTAGGAGAAGACTTAAAGGGTTTTAATATTCTACTCTTTGAATGGACCAGAAATGTCAGAATTCCTTTATTCATCAAGATGGTCTCAAAGGCAAACTCTTATGCCAGTCTTTCAAAGGTTTGTTATGACTTTTGCAGTGTAGATGTGTTACCTTTTTTGCTATTGCGTTCAGAAATATTTGCAATAAAATCTCCCTTAATGAAATATTCATTATTCTCTGACTGTGGGTAATATTTGGTTTATATTCAGGACTTCAGAAATCCTAAGTATGTTAGGGCAGAAATTATACTGAGTACTTGCTCTTTAGAACTGAGGTTATGATGTTTTCTGGGAAGCCTAAAGGGAGAAAAAACACATCTGCTAATGGTTCAGCAATATCCAGCACTGAAGTTAAGGTTAATAGAAGCCAAGAAAACATGGAAGATCTGCTCAGGCTTTTTCTGTGAGAAAAGATTTGTTTATGCAAGTGTCTTTTCCAAAATATAACATTTTTTGCTGTACTTTGTCTGGCATAGGCTTGTCTAAAACTTATTAAAGGAATGTGTTAGGAAAAAAATGGGCCAAACTATGCTTTAAGGCCATGATATGTGTGTGGGTGGGTGTGTGTTCCAATCCTTATCTTCTCCTATCTGTTTGGCCAGTCATACTGCAAAACTGTAGCTACCCATCCGATGTGAAAGAGCTGTCCTAACTGTCTGGGTTCTCATAGTTTTGCAGCCAGTGTGTGGTGCACTGGTTCTTGTGCTGTACAGCAGTCCCTGCACAGTCCTGCACTGTGTTTCCTCTCTCTTTGCTCTGTGATTCATTCAAGCTACAATGCCTAAGTAATGCTTTTTAGATTTCCTGTATCTTGATGCCCATTTAGGCACTGTTTAGTAGATGTAGAATCATACCTGAAAGAGAAATTATTCAGGAGAAAGATTATGTGCCAGTAGACTTTTATCAAAAATTATTGTCTTGCAACATCAATTCTTACTTACAGCTCCTGCTGGCAAGTCGAGTATTCTGTGTCTTAGCTGTTTACAAATACTGACTGCTGCAAAGACATTTCGTGCAGCATCTGAACTGTTCAAAACTGCATTTGTCTGTGCTGTGAGAAGTATGGTAGCTTGTTGAAAACCATGTTTCTATTAGCCTATGGAAAGGGGGGCAAAATGCCAATGAGGCTGAGCAGCTCTTGCTTCCTTGGGCCAGTACAGCCTCCAGAGCTGCTTCATATAATTCCTGCTGTGAGACAGCTCTGGATTGTGGTTTAATAGAACTACAGAAAATGAGCAAAGGCAAATGTGCATTTCAATCCTGCAGGCTTTTGATACAATTAGGCAAACAGATGTGCAGGCTGTAAGCTTCCCGAACATGCTTAGTCTTCACTTAGGTGGTGAAATGTGAGAACACCTTTTTGATCATGATCTTTGGGATTTGGGGAGGAGAGAGGAAACAGGGGGATCTTTGTGTTCAGGAAATCAGTTTCTTCTTACTCTGGGTTCTTCAGCAGCTCTCCTCACCTTGCCTAATGAGATGCATCCTTGTGTGCTTGTTTGTAGGGAAAGCATAGCTTAATGAGGGAGTAAAGGGAAAATGAGGAGTTTAATGTCATATACTGATTTCAGAAGACCTTTGAAGCCCTGGGCTCTTTGTTCTTGTCTAGGAATGCCAAGGCTGCTATTGATGCCTGTTATTCAGTTGGTCCTTGCACTGAATTTGACCGTAATTCGAAAGTGATAGTTCTTCTTGCCCTGGAAATGCATCTTTGAAACTTGCACTTTTAGGTTGGCAGTTATTTGTTACTCTGGGCAAGAGCAAACCCTCTTAAGAGTTAAATTAAATTAAGTTTGCTAAATTATGTTGAGCTGGTGTTTATCAGATGGCAATCTAGCTATGAAAAGTGAAGATTTTCCATAATTTTGCAAGAGTCTCTTTAGTCAGTTTAAACCACTTTAAATTGTCCTTGGTGTTCCTGATGCCAGGAAAAAGGGTCTCAAAGCAGAGGAGTTTCAGCTTTCTGTGTTTATAGGATGGAGAACACCCATCCTACAAATCCGTGTCAGCTGTTGTGCAGTCTCAGTTTGTAGTTTCTAAAGGAATCACTGTCCTGTTTCTATATTAACTGTTTTTGCTAGTTCAACCATTTCTTGTAACATTTTAGACCTTCCCAAATCTCAGTTAAATTTAGCTTTGTAGACCCTGCTGACAACTGACCTTTTTGCTTTTGCAGATGGTTTTTGGCTGTTTGAGGACAAGAAAGAAGTTACTTTGAGGTAGAAACTATGCTGAAAGAAGTAATATTCAGCTCCAGTCTTAAAATTATTAACATCTTGCAGTCTGAACCCCTGCATTGCCTTAAGCATTGCAAGCACTTGGAATCCACTCCTGCCCTAGTAAATCTCCATGACAGGTTTCAAAAGTTTCACATCTCTGTCTGGAAAAGCGGATGTTTCCACTAGGGTTACAGTCAAAACTGTCAGAGCCTGACTTGTTGAATATGGTCTTCCTTGTTCGGCAGGAAGAAGGTTTGAAGAGGTCATCATTTTCTTTTCAAGGCAAATGTGACATGTTGTTCCCTGCTGTAGTGAAAGGGTTTCTAATCTACTTTGTCATTGTATATCTTTGGAGAAGTATTCACATGTGGTGTCATTCAGTGGACCCAGGTGTTTTTGAAATACAGTGTTTCATATCTTGGCCCTGGTAAGGAGTCTGCCCAAGCATGTAGAGATTACAGTCCTCTAACTTGCAGACATTCACAAGAGCATTTGAAAAAAAAAAAATAATAGAAAGAAAAACAAGACAGCTTTTGTTTTGTTGCATTCTGTGGATTGCACAGTGCTGGGATGTCCTTGTGGACTTCAGCTGAGGTGCTTCCTTGAGCCAAAAACTTCTGATAAATTAACTAGTCAGATGGAACCTAAGGGGTCATCAGGGTGGTCATGCAGTCTGCACAGGTGAACTGATAGAGGACCTTGTACTTCCAGCAGTGTTCAAAACAGGTGTCAGAGATGTCATTTGGTAAAGTTGGTATGCTTCATAAGAAAAGAGAAGCTGTCGTCATTTTCCGTGCAGAACAGGTGTGCATTTTGTGCTGACTTTGTATTCTGCCTTAACTACAGTCTCTGTAAGTGTCCTTGGTGGTGATGTTAGACAGTTTTTCAGTATGTGTAACCTGGGCTTCAGTGTGTCCGCTATGTGGTCAGGGATTGTGTTCCAAATTTTAGATTATCAGTGAATCTTTCACCCTGATGCTTGAACTTACCCAGACTTTTGCTATGGATGTGTCCATTAGATGCAGCCTTGCTTTGTGTTCCTACAGATGAACAAATGCTGAGAGTAGAAGTAATCTTCACTCATCAGTCCAGTTGAAATCTACCCAGACTACCCTTGATTTACTGAGAAAAGTTGATTGATCCAACTTAACTTTAAATAGACTCCTTATTTAAATAGGTTCCTCCTAAACTTTAAAGGTTCCTTAAACTTGAGAAAACCAGTGTTTTGTATTTATCCACGTCAGGGTTGTACACTGTGTAGTTTTACAGGTGAATCTGTCCTATAACTGGTTTATCTGACAATGTGCCTGACCCCAGTGAGATTGCTGTGTATAAAGGCTCCCTGTACTGATGTAGTGTTCATGATTCCCTTTCCAGTATAACAGGAGGGAAGTACACTGTGGAGAGACTGCAGGCACTCTGCATTTATGCTGGACCTTGCATTCCTCTTTTGCTATGTGGCATATCAATTTGTATTGGAGAAGTTCCACTTTCTTTTTGGTGTCCAGATGTTACTGACATCTGGTTTGTTGTTTTAATTGGCAAATACCTTACAGCAAGAGTTACATTGGTAATGCTCATAACGTGGCTACTCATTTTATAAGGAAGTCCCACTCCATTTATTTCTGGATATATTTCATGACAGTCCATATTTAGCTTTGCCTTCCCCCCCCTGCCCCCCCCTTTTTTTTCTTTAATTTTCTTACTTCCTTTTAAACATTTCTCTTTGTTCACAGTACTGGTAGACTGTAGCTTATGATTTTCATTCTTGTTATCAGGTGTGTGCTGCCATGTTCAGTTGATGGCTGATGAGAATCCCTGCCGGATTGCAAATGGGCAGACAGAAAAAAAAAGGGAATGGTAGCTGCTTTTTCTTGTGTCTTTCTTCTGGACTCAGAACTTAATATGACAAAGAGTCAGCAGCCCTCAAATGCTGCCTCTAATGCTTTTAGGTTTTTTTTAAGCATTCTTCTATAAAAACTATGAAAGTAACTGTAAGCTTTAGCAAATCTCTTGTCATGCATGGTGATGGCAAATTGCAGTCCATAGAGGTTACTCCACTTCTGCTTCAAATTATCTGAACCTTCAAAGCTTAGCATTAATGGTTGCAACCCTTGAGCAAAATCATACCTATTCAAAACCCTTCCCTCAAGTGTATGAAATAAGGAACTTTGGAATGACTGGGAAAGAAACTAGATGAACAAGGAAAGGAAAGTTAGGTAAGGAAGAACTGATTTTGAGAGGGATATAGGGCAGTCCAGAAAGGTAGGCATCAGAAAGGTCATGGATTTTTTTTTTCCTCGTGATACTCAGGTTTCTTAAAACAACCTGATATCAAAATGAGTTCTTTTCTGTAAGAATCTGTACAGTCAGAACTACTTGGAGTTTTTTTGGCCATCAGAGGAGAGAATGATGACTAATAGTTTACCTGGGTACAGCAGTCTGTATTTTCCTTGCTTTTCTCAATACTTGCTGTACAAATATGCTGAAGTATTTTTGTATATCTTTTTATCTTTCTGTTTGGTTTTTTTTTAATTTCAAAAAGCAAAAACTGTTTCTGTTTTCTGGGTGAAAGAGTATTTGTCTCAACAAAAACTATATCATGATACATTAAAAATGATGTTTGGCTGAAATGGAATGCAGTAGGGTGCCAAGAAGTGTTGCAGACAACCCCAATGAAGCAAAGAGTTTCAACCTACGTGAGCTCCCTTGTAATCTACTTAGGGTGTAGCACTTAGGAGATGAAGGGTATCATTTAGACATACTGGTTGTTCCTACTGATATAATTTTCTCCTGTTTTTATAATGCAGTTGTAAGAATTAGGAAATGTACCTTTGACTTCTCTGTGTTGAGCAAGTAGATTCCACACCTCCCCTGCCCCCATCACCCCTTCAAGGTACAGGAGAGTTTTAAGTACAAATATCTGTCTTGTGTTCACACTGACCCAAAGTCAAACAAGCTACACAGTACCCTGGGTTGAGTGTCCCTCTGGGCTCTTCAGCTCCCTTTCCCTAGCAGGTGGATTCTGTCCCTTTTTTTGAATCTAGGACACTTTCCTCCTCTTTTCTTGTGTGCTCCAGGAATACTGTCCTGAGGAAACCATCAGCCAGTAGAACTGACATGAGGCTGCCTGGAGGAACTCCTCCTTCTGGCCTGTTGCACAGTTGGCTCTTGTGGAGTCCCTTCTACATGAGGCACTTGCAGAGCTGGGTTAAATCTGGAGTGCAGTGATCTCACAGGTCAATTGTCTGCTGTTGTACTAAGGCATGGTAAACTTTGCAAGCAATAGTTTTTGTTTAATGAGAGATCATTCTTCTGTGATTTGAAGGTGTGTCACATGGGCTGTTGAAAGTCTTGCCATTGCTTGAGGGGATAGAAGTGCTTACTTAGGGGGTTGGTGAGGTGGAATTTATTTTACTGATTTAAGATAAAAATATCAATTACCAGATGCATTCACCAGCCAAAACTAACCACTGAATGACACATGCAGATGGTAATCTGTGAAGACAGGTGGTGTCTGACACATTTCTGTTTTCAGCTGAGGCAGGGACAGTTTTCAGCAAGGGATGGGGGACAACTTTCAAGTGGTTAGAAAGAATAGGTGGTTAGTGTGAGTGAAAAAGAGTGATGGAAACATTCCTGTGTGATACTTTGTCAAGGAGGAAAACAAGATAGGAAAGAGAAGGAAAAAAAATCCTAAAAAATTAGGTAGTCTAGTTCTCTTTCAATCTGACAAATTATCTAGTATATGCTCTCCTTTCCACACGAGTGAATCTAGTCTTACCATTGTGACAATCTGATTGCCCTGTAAATAAAACTTTTTATTTTTAAATGTAAACATTGAATGAAGTCATTAATCTTTTGTAAATGCTTGTGGCAGCTTAGCATTAGAGAGAGTACTTTTGGGGATTTTTTTTTTTTGCATACAAATTAATCTGTCAGGCTGTTGCATTTACGACCCTTGACAGTTCAAGTTTGACTGATGCCACAAATTATGAGGGCCTGGCCTTCAAGCTGTGTTGAATCCAAGTGCTTTTTTATGTTTTTGAGGGCAGCATTGCATTTATTTCAGTCCAGTGTAGTTGATTTGGTGAAGACCTGGACTAACTGTTGACTAATTAAAAGCTCAAAACCAAGCATTGAGGCTGCTGAAGCCTTTGCATTCTGCATGGTCAGGAGAGCATATGGCAGCATCTAAACAACAAAAATATAGGACTGTGATGGAGGGGAAGACATCCTGTGTAATTCCAGTAGTTTAGAAATTTTCTGCCTGTAGCTACCAGTCAGAACAATTATTTGACCTTCTTGGCATTTCCCTAAGAGTTTCTTGTCAGCACTGGCTTTCATACTGTGCATTTCTCTTTTCCAAGTGTTTCCCAGATGGATGTGCAGACTTTATTTGGCTCTCTTCCAACCCTTCTCTTACCTGCTTATGCATGTATGTTGCTTTGTTCTATCTGCTTGCTCGGTGTTGACATTTTTGAGCCCTCTTTACTTTAGTTTCAACAGTTCTTATATACATAAGGTGTATTTTATGAAATTGAGATTTATCTGAAACTTTTTTTTTTTTTTTAACTCTTTTTTTTTTATTTGGTAATGACCTGATTGGGAGAAGTGATTTCATCTGATGTGCAGTGTGGGCACAGTACTTATGGATGGCAAATATAGTTTAAATTTATTGGGAATTGTCTGTCAGCATTGTGCATAGCTTGTGATCTCATAGTAGAAATGATGAGTCACAGTTGGGATTTTCCTTTGCTTTCTTGCTTTCCACATTCCAAATTTGTTTGGGAGGAGATGATCATAGAACCATTGGAATTACTTTAATCAGACTGACGTTGACCCTGGTAATGCTATTTGTTTGTTGCAGCTGCAGGGTACAAGGAGCGAAAACACAAATGGTTAAGGGTTCACTGGAGCCTTAATTGTGGTGTAGTTAAAGAGTCAGTGCAAGTCTTGACTTGGTTCAACTTTATATTTTTTTTCTTATGAATTTCTACAAAAACATACTTTGTCTTTTCTGACCTGTTGTGATTGCTAACACCAATGTGAGTTTTCCTTGGCTGTGAAGAGATGTCACAGGCAATGTGATATTTTGGGGTTACTGTCATAGTCTAAAACAGGTCGTAGACCTTGCTTGATGGTTTTGTTCTAGTTACCCAATTCAATAATACTCTACTGCTTGGTAGTGCTTAACTCAGCTTCATAAGAAGAAATCTTATGGCAGTTACACAGAATTTTTCTCTTTGGAAAGTGTTGCTTTAACATCCTCAGTAAGAAGGTGTAGACTGCTTAGATTTGTTCTAAAAACATGCAAGTTTACATGTTTATTGGGTTTTTTTCCTCCCAAATGGCCTTCTTAAAAAACTTTTGCTTTGTTTCTGTTAGGAAGAAGGCTAACACAAATCTGTGTCTTTCCTCTGCCATCACTTTTGGATTAGTATTGGCTCATTTGACCCAGATTTGACTGAGAATCAGAAGTGTCATTTGCTGCATGAGTTTTTAAAAAGTAGTAAGGCAAAAGAGGAGGACCTGAAAGAATTAATCCTTGGGGGGAAAAACCCAAAACTTGTCCTTTCCACTGCTTAAGGGAAGCTAACTTGTCCTATAGAAACATTCAATTGTCTTTGACTAGTAGACTGAACCACTGCCTCGTGGCAAACCATTCCGTGGACATTCTGAACATTTTGGGAAGGGTAATATTGAAATGGGGATGAAAAACATCAGGTGTATTTCCATTGCTTGTTGTCCATATTCTTAAAGGGGTGAGGTGGGGAAAGGATGAACCATGGAGGCTGAACTGTAGGAATAGGAACTGTACAAATAAAAGTGGCTGTAACAGAGAAATGTGATGTATGTTGCTGCTGAATGCACAGGAGAGAATTTGTGTTACTGTAAAGTACTAATTGCTGAGTGGAATTTATTTTCAGTTCTGTCATTATTTTTTTGTTTTAGGTCCTGTTTAATATGGTTGTAGAAGTGCCTCGTTGGACTAATGCAAAAATGGAGGTAATTAAGAAAAATACCTTGATTATATAGGGATTTGTGGAAGTTATGACAGTGCAGTGGCTTCCAGGAGGCAGAGTTTAATCACAGTTTGGATTGTTCTTTGCACATTAAAATGTTCTCTGTTAAAAAAATGGTTTGAAGTGATGCATATGCTTTTTTTGCAATTATAGAAAATGTTGAGCTTCTAATTATTTTCCTGGTGGAAACAAAAAAGGTGGGCACTGCTTCTTGACAACCCCTGACTGCAGAGTGCAGCATATCTGCAGCAGAGTCCTGGAGTACTGACTTTTAGGATGTTTTCCAGCGTTTAGACTAACTCTTGCTTGCCGATGGATTATTCCACTCATATGATTTAATTCATCATTTCCACTGTATAGTGTGCTCGACCAAATCCCTGAAAATGGAGTTGGAACTAAAAGTGCATTTCCTTATGACCAGAAAAAAATATTTGGGAACTTCACTGATTGAAAGTATGAGCTCCTGCAGGGAGATATTTTACAAGTAGTAAAATCATCTGTAGTGTTTGTGAAACAACAGATCTCAGCAGGATATGTCCTGTCTACCTGAACATTTGTATTAATTTTAGGGATGCTTCCCAGATGCTTTTAAGGAAGTTTGTTGTTGAGCTGTTAACTCTTTTAATTATTGAAAATAATACCAAAGAACCTCCTTAGTCTGTTATTTGGGAGTTTTTTCTCCTTTCCATGATGATAGAACTGTGTTTGCCATCACAGCTGTTACCCTTCAAGCAGGGTTACCTCAGATATTTACCCTTAATTTTAAGCTCGTGATTTATTGTGATGGCTGAGTTCTCTTTTGCAGGAGATCCCTTTGACAATGCCTCTTGAACTCTGCCTAAAGCTCAGGTTGCTCTCCTTCTTTCAGCACATTATGTCAAGGGTAGAAAAGTTTGTCCTTTTAGGTTTAGAAATCATTGATTTTCGACTTTTTAGGTTTAATGGAGGAGCCTAGATGTAGTTCCCTAATATTCTAATGTCCTTAAAATTTGCTGCATCCATCATTAAGGCAGTCATCTTGCTTTGCCATTGTATCCTGGCAGTCTTTCGGTCCAGACCATGGTAAGCTGCTAATACCTGCTGTTACCAGATCTTGTCTGCTCCCTCCTCACATGCAATGGAGACTGCAGGACAGTAAGCCTTGCATTAGGGTGAATATTACCCACTGTTACTGCTGCAGGTCTTCTGCTCATCACCTTGTTATATTTCTGTTCTTCCCTTGCTGCTCTCAATTACTCCTTTTTGTCCCAGTTTCCATGAACTAAAAGCATTGCTGGGCTCCACTTCTGTCAGTGTCCCAGGTGGCATGATTGAGCTCTTCACCATTAGATTATGAGCAGAAGCTGGTAGAATCCAGTGTGAAGCCAGAAATGTGTGAACCTTCATTTTGGCTCTCAGGGCGGGTTTACTTTTGGAATGAGTACATCCTATTGACAGGTTAGTGTGGTTCAAAAAGGTGGAATTTCTTTGGGATGGCTTTGGTGACATTGCTTCAGGTAAAGGACAGGGATATAAAATGATTATGGACTGAGGACTGTGTGCTTATGCAGGGAAGCTATGCACCACTTGAGTGTAATCACTTGAACCTGTGACAAGTGTTTTGCCACTCAGATGAGTGTTTGTAAGCAAGAGCCAAGCTAACATGGGTTGGACTGTGGTGTGGAGTGTCAAAGGGTGGTTACAGTGTGAATTAGCTGTGGTAGGTAACTCAGGCAGTGCCTATATGTGTGTGGTTTGTGTATGGGTTTTGTGGGAGGATGTTACTGTTCAGCTCTAGTTCAGCTCTTCTGTCAGTGCTTCTTTAGGAATAAGAATGTCCTCTTCAAATGGTAGCTTAACTTGTTCCAGATCTGCATTAAGTTGACATTTGGTGACTATGAGACACTTGTGCTTGTGGAAAAGCATTTTTATGCTAAGAGGTGATGGGAAGAAGGGGTGTTTGCAATTGGAGAGCAAGGAGCAGAGGGCAAGAACATGAAACATTTCCTCTGTGGCTGTCAAGGCCCTGTTGTTGGAAGATATTGTGCCACCATTTGCATTTCTGTTGAACTTGTACTATAAAGTGCAAGAGCTTCTAACTTAAGTTCCTTTCAGTTTTTATGTTTGAACATTGCAGTCTCCTTAGAAATTTATTACTTTCTCTTCTAGATTCATTTTTTTCTTGCATACTTTACAGCATTATTTAATACCTTAATAAGCTGCTTTTTGAATATGACCCTTGAGATTCAGAGTGAGGCTATCGTACTTTTAATAATGCTCAAACCACAAGCATGTGCTGCCAGATGGATGTTTCTCACTGGTTGAGTATGGAATGAATTGCTTTCCATTTTAACATTCTCCTTCTCTCTCTCCTTCCTTCTCCTCCTCCTCCTTCTCCCCCCCTTTTTCACGATCTGCTTAGATTGCCACTGAGGAGCCGTTGAATCCCATTAAACATGACATAAAGAAAGGCAAGCTTCGATATGTGGCAAATATCTTTCCTCACAAGGGTTATATATGGAATTATGGTGCCCTCCCACAGGTAACATTTTTGTTATAATGGTGAAAGTTTTCTGTCTTCTGTGTAAATTGCCTTGTAAATCTTGGATACTGCCTCAATGCAAATCAGCTGCAAGAGGGGTGATTCTCTTTGATACATTTGTAAATTAGGATTTTTTTTTATGTTGAACTTTATTGTGTCCATAAATTTTCATCAGAATTTGGGTGTGGAAGTAAATATGAGCTGTATTTTCAGGAAGGAGTTAAATGATCAAGAAGTCTCAACTCTTTAGTCTCTGTACTGTAGTAAGAGAATTAAACTTTCATGGTCTGCCATTCAAGAATACTTTGTCAAGTAGACCTTTTCTGCTTAAACAAGGCATTTATTTTAAAACTCATTTAGGATTTTCATGTTCTGCAGCTTAAATTTTAGTTGGGATTTCTTAATATCTTTAACAAAGAGGAACACAAGGGCTGTTCTTTTTTAGATTAAACCTCAACTGTCATCCTTAACTTTTCTCTGAACTGTGAGACTTGACTGATCATGACGCATTCAAAACATTGAGCCTTGAAAAAGCCCAACTAATGGCTGAAATTTTGAGCATAATGAAAAGTTTTTTTCCTATGAATAACACATTAGACTTCAATTAGTACTGAAGAACATGATGAAGCTTGGAGAGAGTAATTTATTTTCTCTGCACTTAAGTGTGTAAGCAATGAAAGTTGAGTCCCAAAAATCTGCTTACATGTTTGATCCCTGGAGATACTAGGCAGATTCTTCAACACAGCAGTGAAGTTCTTGTCCAGTCAGCAGTGTCAACAGACAAAGTTTCCAAGTAGGTATACTGGGAAACCAGCAATTCCATTTATTGTTTCAAAATCTGTATGTTTCTTAGTGTAAAGCCAGAATGATTTGAAAATTCCTTCCTTCTGACCTAGAGGAATAGAGGTGTGACTGGGCAGAAGAGAAGTACTGGTATAATGCAGCCCTAAATAAAAAACACTTTAGAAGGACGAGAGGACACAGTCTTAAGCTGTGACAGGAGAAGTTTAGGCTAGACATTAGAAAAAAATGTTTGCAGAAAGACTAATTGGGCATTGGAATGGGTTGCCCAGGGAGGTGGTGGAGTCACTTTCCCTGGAAGTATTTAAAAAAAGACTGGACATGGCACTCAGTGCCATAGTTTAGTTGATGAGGTGGTGTTAGGTCATAGGTTGGACTTGATGATCTCCAAGGTCTTTTCCATCCAACCTAGTTGATTCTGTGAAGAGTACTGGGAAAATAAATATTAAGTTAAAATTCTCTCTTGATTTCACTTAAGCAATTTTTTGGTAATGATTCTGCTACATAAATGCCTAAGCATATTCTTTTCACCATTTTACCTTCCAGTATCAATCAAGTTCTCAAGAACAAGTTTGAGTGGAGTTACAATGATGAACAGTAGGAGCTAGCAGTATAGCTCCTTGGAAAGAAAAGTTTTCTATAATCTTTTCAACAATACCTAATTAGACTTAAAATTCTTAACAGAAAAACTCCTCAGCTGTAGAGTGAGTTAGTCATTACTCACCAGTAAAAGTGAAAACAAGTACTTGTGTAGTAATTAAGTTAGTATAACTTGGCTAGGATTCCTTGTTTCTGCAGTGCTCAGAGGAAGGGTTTAAACTTGCCACTTTGATCTTAAACTCTTAGCTTTCCTTTTAAGTGTACATGTCTCAAAATACTCAGAAATACTTCATACCTAAATCTAAAATATTTAAAAAGCTTTTTGGGTGCTGACAAATCTATGTGTAGGAGTGTGGTTAGCTCAAAGCTTTGATGTTTTAGAAAACAAACTTATGTTAATATCATGGTATTTAACAAGTATAACAAAAATGGGATTGTAAGATGTCCTAGCTTGATCCCACTATCACTAGTAACTAGCAAAGTCCATATTCAGGGTCCTCTGAAGCCTTAATCATTGCAATTGGATAAAGTGTATAATCCTCATGTCACTTGTCCTGGGTATGAGTTACTCAGTGTCAGTCCACTGGCTATTTATTTTTTTCTCCTCCTATTGAGCAAACCTGTTCTCAGAAAGCTGATGTTTTTATTGTTGCTTTTGCTAATCTTTGTAATTTAGTGGTAAGATGAGTTGTAATTGCAGTTCAGCTGGTAACTGATAGTTCTCTTTCCCCTGGCAGACCTGGGAAGATCCAAACCATATGGATAACATTACAGGATGTTGTGGGGATAATGATCCCATTGACGTTTGTGAAATAGGTTCAAAGGTTTGTATTTATCAGGATTAATTTAATTTATCAAGGCTATTTTAATAATTTGGTAGCAGCTTTTGAAAGAGAAGGTCAGATGGAAAACAAGAAAAAATGTGTTCATAGTGTTAGGGACTGACAAAAGTATCAATAGAGGATCTAAGGAGAGAATAGGTAAGGAAATGGTGGATTTTTAAAAAGGAGGGGGGAAGCAGGATTTGATCAAGTCTTTGTACTGGTTAAAAGGGAAAATAAAAGAACAACATCCTGAAATTGTGTAGCTGGACAGTAAGTTTTAGGTGAAGGAGGTGAGGGTTAAGATTTTTGGGGAAGGAAAAGATTTATTTCTTTTTTCCCTGTTAGCAGTATTGGAGCTAGGTTGCTGAAAGTTGAAGAAATAAGACAGCATCATGCACTTCAGAATTACAAAGTCAGACCCACAAAAGGGGTAGGTTTGAGTTTACTCATAGGTGCAAACAGAAGTAGATCCTTTTTTCTAGACAAGACAGGAACCTGCTGCAGTGTTGCGGAGTTCTGAGTCATGGAGTGGATGTATGAAAAAGAGGTGCAGCAAACACAATTAGTAGGTATAAAGGAAAGGTTTAGCTCACTGAAAGAAAATTCTGTGTATCTAGAGGCAGCAAAGAATGGAGCAATGCTGTGTATCGAAAATGGGGTTATGAAATGGATAAATTTGAAAGAGGAATCTCTTAGGATAATTAGGTAGGGTGAAATTTAAGTGGTGAGCTCAGTGAAAGTGAGCTTTATTTGGGGTAAGAAACCTAAAGATTAATTTCAAGGGATCCAGAAAGAGTTAAAGAGGGAATATTAACTGGTAGGGAGAAGGTTCCAAAGAAAATGCAAAAATTGTTGTGTTGGTATTTCTGGGGGACTGCTGTGTGTTTATATGTGTATATTGGAGTCCAGAGGAAGGAATAGCAAGTCAGAAACTAGTACCCTGAATTCAGAAAGTAGAGAGTCAAGGGACTGAGATACTTCTGACTTGCAGTTTGGAGCGAAGACCAAGAAATTGTAGGGGAACTAGGATAAAAGGGAAGGAAAAAAAATTTTAGCTCCTTATCTACTTCAGTAAATGCTGGCTGGAGAATTGAGGATTGGAGAATAGTAATGGTGGGAGAAAGGCTAGAAATACTGAAGAGA